>JAOXYL010000086.1:16981766-17004196 GCA_028564955.1 Terapon puta | reverse complement strand
TTGCACGTCACTTTTACCTCGCAGATCCGCAGAGCTGGTCCAACAGAGAATAGTAAGACATTTTGTAATACTACTCTTTCGCTTACAAATTGCGCAACCAAGCGAGAGAGAGAGAGAGAGAGAGAGAGAGAGAGAGAGGCTGATACTGTAAGTCCTTCCTAATAAGCAGTAGTATAGCTGAGGGGCGGTGTCCAACGCGCTGATAGAGAGCTGGTGCGCCCACGGGCTCCACTTTTACGCATCACTTGTTCGCGTAGGCGTCAATGCCGAGGCTACCCCGGATTTGGACTTTAGATAGAAAATACCACAAGTGTCTTTGTAACACGATTCAGGTCTAAGCACCATCCAGAGTGAGGCGACTGTGTGCGTGTGTGTGAGTGTGCGTGTGAGTGTGGAGCAAGTGGATCCAGGAGACTGTCCATCATGGGGGCGCACGGATGGAGCTCGGCGCGCCTCGGGTTTGTCGTTTGTGGATATTTAGCGTTTTTCTGCGGGGGGATTGTTCCGCAGGCCGAGGCGGGCTGCAGGGAGAGGGAGAGCCCGAACTGCTGCACCGGTCGGAACAACGAGTGTTTTGAGTACACCAGGAGAAAAACGGTGTGCTACTGTGATACGTACTGCCAGAAAACCGGAGACTGCTGCGAGGACTACCAGCGCGTGTGCCAAATATCTGGTGAGTCGCTTCTTCTGCCCCATCACCTAATGTCTGACATGAAATAACTCCAGAAATGGTTGATGCGTTTAAGCTTTGAAAGCGCAAAATTTCGGAGGACACTACATTTTATGTGGATTCCACCTGTGTCCTGCTCAGTGGCGCCTGTTGTTCATTGTTGTCCAGTTTGAGCCAGAGATGGCTGGCATTGAGGTGACATGGAGACAGTGAGACATACTACACATAGTTGTTTGTTGTGAGCCCATTATGGCTGTTTGTTTTGAGTGACCAGAAGGGATATGCCCTTCAGCAGCAGTTTGTGTGCGTGTGTTTTTAAGTTTTGAACCTACAGACCTCGTTAAACGCTCAAATTGCGCATGAAGCGGTTGAAAAGTGGAGTGAGCGGCCATAAAAAAGTTGCAAATCAGTATAGCAGGTTCTTGTCCCACAGGAAAAGAATAAACTGCCATTTGTGAGATCAAGCTTAATTGTTCACAGGATCCTTAAAATGTGAGTTTGTGTAACCTCTCCCCTCGCCCCTTGGCTGCTGCTATATATGGACAAATGAGGGAATGGACACCATGGGAACAGACTGCCAAAGATGGTCAGGATTACGCTAGAGCTGTGTCTGAGATGTGGCAAAGGCCACTCTTACAGTATGTTGAAACACCCCAAGTTCACCAGAAGTGATTATGTGTGTATAGATACACTCAGAGTGTGACCCTTGTCTTAAGTGCACACTAACAAGCACCTGCATGGTTGGACCTACATGTCAAAGAGCACTTAGACTGCTGCAGCCATCCCTCTATTTAGTCTCATTTAGGGTACACATAGTTGTTTGAGTGTTTTATCTGTGCTGTGATGTGAACAAGCTGCTTCACCCAGTGTGTATATTAAAGCACTGTGATGGAAGCTGTAATACACTTTATTAGACAGCACTGTTTATTGGAAAGACAGCTGAACCAGGTGTTGATCGCTGTTTAATTGCAGTGTACTGCCAATATTAAGGAACATAGCAATTAGCAGGTAATGATTATATTACTTCAGTATTTGTATAATTTAAATTATCACTAGCCTTTTGTACTGAATAAAGGTTTAGATAATTAATGTTTGAATGTACATTTGTAACAGAGGATTATTTTTAGGTAATATTCAGTTCAATACAAAGATAAGTCTGGATAAAATGAACTTGACTTGAATTTATTTAATCATCGTCAGTTCATCACATGTCTGCTTTTATTCTGGATGGGGTGGTTTGTTACAGTTCCAACTGCATCACATTAGATGACATTTTTTTCTGCAATGTGAATAAAATGCAACTTTTAGTAAAACATTAAAAAATACCAATACTTCCCATTAACAGCTGTGAAATCTGTGCAGAAAGTCCTAAATAATGTGCTTATCACACACAAAGTGTGTGCCTTGATTAGGATACCATTGGGTAGATTGTGTGTTGACATAAAAGTGTCTTGCAGTAAAACTTTGTTGAGTATAAATGAATACATTCTATAATATTGCAAACAGATGAGAGATGACCACTTACAAGTAAAACTTACTATAAACTTTCTTCCTGGAAAGAACTATGGCATACACAAGTCTCAGTTTGTGGTTTTATCCACCAATCAGTCAAAGAAGCGCGTACAGGCAACATTTATCATCCAGCAGCCAGCTGGGTGCAGGCCAGGCATCACTTGATCCATCCCATGTGCCTGCCAAGCTGAAACTTAACAGAAAAAGCACAGGAAAGCACCTCAGGTCAGTGTTGAGTCATCACTGTACTGCTCAACAGCAGCTGGTCCCTCAGAGGTCAGCTAAAGGCTGCCATGTGCATCGGTTCACTCACGTGTCAGATGAGGATTTTTGACCACCGCTGACCTCATGTGTTGCTCTGACAGGTCAATCCTGATATGACACAGTACACTGGTGCGATGCAGGTGTTATAGCCGGAGAAGTGTTTGACTGTACAGAGTATCTGATCAACCAAGACAGGACAGACTTGATAATCTTCTAAGATTTATTCTCCAAGTTGTAAATTGTAAATACTTTCGGGATGGTGAGTTGTGAATAGTTTTACACTCTTCTCTTCAATCTCTTTGAATTTGAATGCAATAATGACACCACCTTGGCTTAGACCTATAAATGCTGTATGGACCAGTGAGCACTGAGTGATGCTGAGAAATGCACCTTTACTTCCTCTCTCATCCTTTCAGCATAAATACAACATGCAGCTTGTGGCCTGGCTCATTTCCATCAAAGTGCCCCGATGTTTTCTTACCCACATCACACTCACAGACTCTATCTGATCCTGATCCTCTGTAATGCATCAAGGAGTCTGTCTGTGTATGGTCTGTCACAAACTGTAATTTAGCTGTGTCAGCTGTGGCCGAGCAAAGAGCTTGGAGTGGGTGACATCAGAGGAGGGACAGAAAATCTGGCAGACTGTTTGCACCACTCAGACACAAACACTTAAAGTTCTTCAGAGTGTCATACACTTTGAGATATCCTTCAAATTAAGTGTTTGTCAGGAATCTGTGTTGCTTGTAAACAGAGTGGAGGATCTTCTTGGGATATTTATAGTTCTCTGTTAAGTGCTATGATGTATTACCTTAAAACGAGTGGAGTTGGCAGTGAAATGCCTTAAGAAAAAAACATCACTATAACACACACAGTAGAACAAGTGATGTCATGTGCATTTCTGGGGCTTTTGACTAATTTTTTTATGTCAATATTATGCGTGTTATTATGTCTGCCAATTTTTGGGATGTTTTTGGCAGTCTAATTCTGTTTTCAAATGTAATAAAATGTGATAGTATGTCTGGAAAAAACACCATTTAGGCAGAACAATCTGCCTAAATTGTTTCCTGAATAAATATAGTACTACAAGCTACATGATAAGTTTTAGGTGAGGTTGTTGATATACAGTAAGTTGACACCATTTGTCATTTAGCTGACTGCAACATAATCTGGTGACTAATGTGACTTGTAGCAGCTCGATTCTCAGGGAATGATTTCCGGAGTAATATCTCTCAGAATAACCTCGGCTTGGAAGATTTTTCCCCCCTCTCTATTTTGGCAAGGCTTGCTGTTGCAATAAATTGAGAAATGTATCAATGGAAACTTATTTTTTATTTCCATTTTAGCATTTTAGCATCTATCTTGTTAGGCCATTACTGTGAAATAAACTGGGATAAATGCGTCATGGGAGAGGCAGAAGGTGTGCATTTGTGATGCGAAGATTTAGTACTTTAGATTTTGATGGATCCACAGTTGCTGCTTCATTATAAGGCATATGGGATATTTGTTGGCTATATAAACTTTTCTTTTTCTAAATCTTGCAATGCCATTACTACAGGGCATCGAGGAATGGGAAATTACTGTATAGTGCAGAAGAAGAGGAGGCAGCTGAAAGAAATTGGTATACATTAAATTGAGACCATAAATGAATTACACTTGGTATGTGGTGTTAGAAATACAGAATGTGTCTCCTGTTCCTGCAGGGAAACCTTAGGTGCATCACATAATTCCATGTCAGACTGACAGTAAGTCTTTAATTGCTCATTCCTCCTCTTAGACTCAAGGGATGTAACCGGCCCACAGGAGGATGGAAGGGGCAGCTCCCCTCTTCCTCGCCTGTGAGTTCTGGTAGTTCTCCCTTCAGTGGGAAGACGCATTATAACCTGTGTCTCAGATACACCAGAGATTTTCTCATCATTCATCTGTTTCTCCTGCAGACACTTCTGCTTTTCTTTCCCTCCTTTAGGGCGCGGTACGCTGTCATGCCATGATGTTTGCTTCTTTCCACCTACATTCACTCCCTCTTTTTTCTGCTTCCCACGCATTTTTTCCTAAAGCTCTATGATCAGTGAATGTTTTTACCCAGTTTTGTTGAAACAGGCCAGCTGTTTTTAGGACAAACAGCCTTCCATACTCGTTGCCTGCACCATGATAGATGGTGTTCCTGATTGCAAATTTGATGTCCTTCATCTGGCCTCTTCATGACCAGAAAATTGTGAAGGGTTGCAACGTGTTTCATAGAAACCAATTCTTCAAAATTTCTTAGAAAAGTATTTTAAGTTTGTTCATTGGAGTCACTGGGGTTTTTAATGTTATTTTTCTATACTTTCGCCAATGTCATATGTTAAACCAAAGACTCTCTGCAGGGCAGAATGACAATAGTGGTTGATGGGGAATGTTTTCTTTTTTTATTTGGGTGAACCAACCATTATGAACAAATACAGATACATTTTAGGCATAGTAGCAATATGGCTTGGATGTCAGTATTGGTCTGGTAATTGTATAAACTGAGGTGATCGAATTAAATTATCTTATCTTGCCACCATCAGCTCAACCTCAGGTGTAGTTGTGTTCTAATTAACAAATGTTAGCAAGTCAAAACTCTGAGCTAAAATGGTGAACATGGTAAATATATGTCTGTTAACATTGTTCTGGTGAACAAGTCAGCATTAGGATCCAGCTCGAAGCACAGCTGAACGGCCTCACGGAGCTGCCGACATGGCTGTAAAGTCATTGGATCTTTATAGTGAGCAAAACACATAAAACTGAACGAACCTGCCCACAGTTCTGAATAAATTAGTCTGGATGTGCAAGCCCCCACACTGAAGCACCCACTTTTGTTGTTACTTTCATTCCTCAGATGTTGCCACAACTCTGTGAATTACTCTGAAGCAAAGGTCACTTTGTCTTTGACGGAAAGCAGGTAAACCTTCCACTGAAAGCACATCTTCTGGTTAATTTTTTTTTTTACTCCCTAGTTTTTGTTGTTGTGATTTCAGCAGTCAGTAGAATGTAAATTCCTCTTGTGTCTGTGATGTCTCTAGTCAGTATCATTACGCCATAATAAAGAGGCCACGCGGTGCAAACACTTCTAAGGCTCCTGCCTTTTTAACAGAAAATCTGTCTCAGCAGTGTTTGAAATGAATCCTTTTAATTAGTTGGTTTGTTTGGCTCCTCGTTTCAAGGTGTCTACAGGAAACATTTATGTGCTAACCTGTTATTAGGGCTCAGTCCTGTGTCCTTCACCCCCATTAACAGGCTTATGGTTCTCCCTCGTGCTGCCGAACATTATAAGGCTTGTCTGATGGGACCGAAGCCCAGCTCTCTACATGGGAGGGAGGTTAGGTTTTCGGGGTGCAATAGTCCTCCAGAGCAGCTGGACATCTGGGTCCCATCAGAAGGGAGATGGGGGATGGATGGAGGGGGTGGGAGTGTGAAAAAGAGGACCAAAAAAAAGGAGACAGATGGGGGAGAAAGAACAAGGGAGAGTGCAGGACAAAGTGATAAAGGGAGAAGAAAATAAAGCAAATTAGGCGGGCAGGTCTGATAACTCTTTTGTTGTGAAACCCTAAAATGGAAGCAGAATTGAGGGAGAGTGAGACAAACGCCAATCTGAAAAAGCTTGATAGTGGGCTATTATCTCACTGTTACAAGTGTGACTGGAGGTAGGCTGACACGTCGGGAGATAAAAGTGCTGATGCTGGATACACATTCAGTGGTTTGGTTGAGTTGGTCTTGGCTTGTCTGAAACTCTGCCAGCTGCCAGGAAAATTACCCATACTGCTACAGACTCTGTCCAAGCAGACTCTCAATTGTGTTTTTAAAGCAGAGCTGCATCTTTTAAAGAATTTTCAACACAATGTAATACACGCTTTGCATAGATTTCATGCTTTAAAGCCTCTGAGCACTTGGCTTCACATCTTAGGTATTAGTTTGGTGTGATCTGATTCAAATGTTGCTAAATCCTGAATGGTGCGTAAAAATATGCCTTGGCTTTTCCAACTACCCCCAGCCCAGTCCAAATGGGTGAAAAGTACATAGAGTTAAAAAGAAACACATTTCACGTGAAATAGCATATACTAACTAATCAGAGCAACAAGAAAATATGGATCTAAAGTGAATGACATTTGAAACACTGTCTCTGTTTAATTATGGATGACTTTTTTTTTTAGGGGAGAGTTGTTTTTTGCACTTAAAAGTACTTGAAGACACATTGTAAAAATATCAGTTGATCGGAAAGACAAAAGCCGAGCACGCTGACAACAAGTACCATTTGTTTCACATGTCGGGGTCAGAGGTCAGAGGTGGTGCCAGACTTTCCAACTGGGGACTTTCTCGTCCACAATGGGGACAGGGGACAACAGTGGCTGTAAGCTCTGCGGGTCAGGCTGTGTCAAACTGTCAGCAGGGTTATCATGTGGGTGGCGGGACTGTTGCACTGGTGGTACCAGAAACAGAGCGGGGGACCACCACAGTTTGGTAATTGCCTTCTGACCTCTGGTGGCTCGGGGGCAACAGAGTTAGACTTCCCGACGGGGCCTTGGTCCTGTGTGTGTCAGTGTCGCTCAGAGGAGTAATAGCCCTGTTTACCCTCAGCTGCGGGAACTCGCTGACCCTATCGGTTTCATTGCACGCCCTATGCAGTAAAGATCTCAATGGCCCTGCTTGCTCGTGTTTTTTTCCCACTCTGCAAAAGCAAAACAGCAAGAAAAACAGCAACATTAAAAACTGCCCCTGCGAACGTCAGAGGATGTCGGACAGGGAAGGAAAGGCGAGGAGACAGGAGTAAGGATAAGAAGAGGTGGAGGAGGCGAGAGTAGGAAGTTGATATGGTTGTGGTGTCTGATTCGTTCACGCCCCTCAGTGTTCTCTCAAGAAAGTTCACGTCGCACGACAGGTCCACACAGTGTAATGTGTCTGTCTGTGTGTTTTAGGGTGATGACTGAAGGTGGAACAAGCCCAAGTGGGTGGGTTTAATCTGACAGAAATTGTTTTCGGTGTGTGTGTTTGTGTGTGTGTGTGTGCGATCTGGGAAAGGCGAATGTCAGGTGGGCAGCACTAATGTGCAGGAATGCAGAGATTCCACAGTGGCTTTGTGGATCGGCTGTGTCACTGAGACAGCCGCCCCCCCTCCGAAACCCCAACAGGACCATGGGAATGAACCGAACAGGCGGCACCTTGAAAGCTCTCTTTCTCTCTTTTTCCTGTTCACACACACACACACCCACACATACACACACACACACAATTATTCATTTGAAGCATTGTACTGTGGGGTGAGTCTGTATTATAAAGAGAGAGTTAGGTAGATTAGATGGCGTGGGAGGATTAGATTCAGTTATGGTATATTTATACATTCCCTCCCTATAATTTCACCAAGAACATCTAAGAGCTTCAAGCTGTGTGCGCCTGCTCTCATTGTATTAAACTTCTATTGTCTACAAAGCAGCTTTCTGAATAAACTATTCTGGTGTGAATGCCCTGTATATGTATGCATTTATTAATTTGTGTGTTAAGTGCCACTCTACTTATTTGTTTATGGAGTGGGTGCTTCCCCCTTAAAACAAAGCTGTTAAATGTCTGCCACTATTAAATCTCTGTGTCACACAAAGCTTGATTACTGCTAGAGACTCTCTGCTTTGATCAGAGCAGCCATCTAACTAATACAGCTTCCTCTTAGCCTGATGTAATTGGCTAAATCAGTCTACTTAACGGGAAGCTTGATTACTGCTGCTGTGTTTATATGGTGTGCTGAGTTTGTGTGTGTGTGTGTTTAAGTGTGGGGCAGAGGGAAGCCAGAGAGAACAGGATGCAAAATTAGGCCCTTATTTAAAAGGCCCCCACGTTTGCCCTGGGTTGCAGACTTCCTGAGTCTGGGCTTTGGCTGATCTGACATTTGTAGATGGTAATGACCCAGTAACTCCTTTGCCACCCACCTACCTGAGGCAATGCTCAGAGCAACATCACGCGACTATATATACTGGGTGTGTTGCAACACACATTTTCAGCCATGCAGTGAGGCATGGCGGCAAAGATGAGGGGGGGAATTTGCAGCTACCTCTGGGGATCAATTCATTTGTCAGAACTGGACTGTTTTTCTTCACTTTCTCCATATGTAAGAGTGAGAAAGCCTAAACAACTTTTCTTTGCAGTTTACCCACTCTTTCTCACATTGTATAATTCTTTCCTCCATTTTAGGACATTGACCTAAAACCCTCAGCTGATCTCTCTGTCTCATTGCTTCCCTAGCAGCCATTGACTGCGTGGTGGGGTCGTGGGGTCCCTGGTCGTCATGCACATCTCCATGTGGAGTTGGCAGCACGGAAAGGAGTCGCCAAGTGTCTGTCCCCCCCAGAAACGGAGGCACGCCCTGTCCCGACCTCAAACAGCGCAGAGGATGCTTCGGAAACAACGCCATATGCAGCACTGTGAAAGGTGAGAACACAACCCTTTCCACGTGCCCCTAAACGCCTGCATGTGGCCATCAATTGCTGCTCTGAACTGTTAAATATCAAGGTGGCGTTTCAGTATTCTCTGGTACCTCTTGTCCACCCCTTTACTGTAAATAACACACATGCCCACATCTGTTATGAAGCCTTATCTCCAGCTGCACTATTTCAAATACCTCAGTTATGTTCTTTACTAGTGAATCACTTTCCAAGTAATGGTACACCACACACACACACACACACACACACCTTTTCCAAGCAGACCGTTTTCAAGGAAATTTCACATTACATTTTATGAGCTGAGTCATATTGAGTCATTGGGTGAGCTACTACAGATTCAAGATTCAAGAGACTTTATTGCCTCATGTTTTCACATGACAAAGTTAAAATAGATGACTTCCAGCTTCAAACAATAAATACATGTAAAAAACATCTGCACACAAACATCTAAAGTTGAGAAATGTGATGAAATGTGGGATGTTTGCTTTCTTCAACTGACTTTTCTGTGATAAAAAAAGAATTATGCTCTTAAATGGCAACAAGAGGTTTTCTGACATGATGGCTGCCATTTTAATTGCCACCTTCCCATCCCTGCACCTGACCTGCAGAGGTGGCAAAGATCCTGCCAGATTCTTTCAAGAGGAACTTCAAGGACCCTTGGAGGCGGCCACACATGCTGATGAAGGAGGAGAAGGCCAGGTAAGGCCTCTATTATCACACTGAAAAAACAAACACACAGGACTGCTCACGGCTGACCCTGCCAGCAAAGTTTGTTCTCATCTGGAGTAGTGGCTTTCATGTCCAATTGATGCAGACGGTGGTAATTACAGCTGAAATGTGTAGCATGTAGAGCGATCCTACGTTTTGTACACAGATTGAGATCTTAAACCAACAGAAGAGTTTTATCTTAAAAATGCTATTTATGCATTTTGCGTAAAAAAATCAGTCAGTATTTCAAAAGCACACAACTTTATGCTCCAAGACATTGGCCAGCACGGACCAAGGTTTCCATATTGCTCAGGGACTTGAAATTGCGTTGACTGTGTAACACCAATGCTGCCATTGAATATTTGCATCATGAGCTGACCTTTACTGATAAGGCAACTGTAATCCATGTGAAAGGTAAAACCTGCCACGCATGGATGTAATCTTTGACCTGAGCTGATTGCAGATGTTCTCCGGAGAGGAAAAATCAGAGAGCAGGGAATAAAATTGAGGCTGGTTTCCTGACAACCCACAGCCTTTCATGCTGATTAAAATGGACATCGGATACCTTTGTTTTGACTGAAATACAGAGGCATCAGGGGATTGGAAGCACATTACTCATAAATGTCAACTCTTCAGCAACAAGGAACTGGACTGATTTCACGCAGCTGGTACCCTGATATGTCCCCGGTGTAGTCATGGAAATGACCCAGGGATCGAGGCGTTAAAATGACATGACGTGATAATCGGTAGTTGTCTTTGGATCTCTAGTTATATCTTTAACACAATCTGGATGAGTAATGTTTCACAAAGATGTGAAGGTCATTATGAAGTTCTTGTGTAGAGGCTCAACACATACTTGTACTAATATCGTTCAGGAATAAAGTCTTAAAGGTATTTGTGGATTTTTTTCACGTGGCAGCATTCTTAAAGGTATGAACAGGAAGAAGTAAGGAAATCCCCTTTCAGCAATTGCGTGTGTGCATGCTTGTTTAAACCTCATTATGCTGAAAATAATACCAGAAGTGTATGCTAATAACATTACTGATTGATCTATCATCTATCAAGCATAAGTAATTCTGTACATTTTTTCACTTTTTTTACACTCCACTACTTGTTCATGCACTCCTTTTTATTCACATTTGCATGGTTTTCTTTCACCAAATGTAAGCATGAATACTTCACATCAGACCTGGATAATAACAAAGATGTTTCCCAACATTACTGGTGGAGATAGTCATCAAGAATTACTCTGAGAAAAAGAAATCTGCAGCCTCATGTTTTCTGTGACAAACCACCCCACTGGGATCACAGCTGACTGAATCGGAGACAAAATAAATAGTGCAGAAGTTCAAAGTGTCTGCCAGAGAACACAGTGAGCAGAAAAACAAGGCTTTATTATTGTTTCCAGTGCACAGTGTGAGCTATGTTGATATTGGGATATTGCAGGTGACCATGACACTGCTGGAACACCTTCAGATGGAGAAAATCTCTTTTTGTGAACTTTGACAAGCCTTTTGTCTTGTTAAATCTTGACCAAACACAGTTTTATGGATTGGATCACCGTTTGGCTTTCATCAGTCAAAGCACATTGAACCATTTTTTACTCTTGAATTACTTCAAGGGTGTTTTTTGTTGACACATTTCTCTCTCCCTGGTTGCAGTTACTGTGTGTACCTGCGGCTGAAACAGGCCAGTGCAGCATGTAAAGTCAAACTGTGGAGTGCTCAGCTGGTGAGAGAGAGGCTGATCTGTGCAGAGTGTCAGAGCGATGCCATGTCAAAGTCAGACCGCTGTGGAGGCGACGGCCTAGAGAACACCAGGTAAACCAAACATTCACATCTCTTCAAAAATTTAAACAAAAGTTCATCCAATACATCCCTGACAGTTTAGAGTTTAGGGTACTGGGCCACATCAACATTAGAGTCAGCATACTATTTAATATAAGAAGTGTACAAAGCAATGAAAAGCATCCATTAGTTTGTTGGACAAAAACATAGTTCCCTCCAAGTCTGTGGTGATTTATGATTTGGTTAATTATTCCTGGGTATTCATGTAAAAACTAACCAAATGAATACACTGCATAGTATAGCATAATATTCACCAAGAATATTTCTTTGTTCCTACATATAAAAACTTCTAAATAAAATACTATAATCACATAAAAATGATGATGAAAGTTGCTTATTATAACACAAATGAACATTTTAAATGCTTTTGAAATACTTGTGCCATGTTGACACTCACTGATTCTTGCCTGATGCGGTCCTTTTCCTCCCAGAACATTCTGGGCAGCAGCTTCAGTCCCAGGCTGTCACGGTTCCTGGGTGCGAGAGTCGTCTTCTGAGGGCTGCCGGTGTCCTCCGTACTCTGTGCTCTTTGTGTGAGCCGAAACACGAACCCCAGACATCCGTATGCAGGAACAAGATTTCCCTCAACACATCCTGCTCACTGTGGAGAGCCCTGCCAGCCAATCTTCCGATCCAGATTACTGGATGGGTAACTCAAGGAGATTAGCACCATCCTGCCACTTTTTCCTTTCACCTCATACTCTGTACTGTATACACTATTACTAAGCACACAAAAAAATCTTGCATTTATCTTCAGATTTTACAGCCACGTTATGTACTTATTCTCCTCCAAAGCACAGCAACATCTATTTGCCTTTTTACCTCTGAATCTTTGCTATCTACCTCCATCAATGCAAGTGCATTTCTTAATACGTAATGTATAAATATATAAATATATTATTTTGCTTTATACATTTTCTACTTTTGATTGTTTATGTGTCATGTATATGTGTCTATATAGCTACACTTATTTGTATCCAACAGTTAAAACACCAAACAGCAGTTGCTGCACCCAGTTTAAGCCCCAGTCCAAAGGGTCCTAAATCCCCTGCAGGCTTGAGATGCTGAAAACTGGTTCATTCAAATTGTATGCATTGCTAGAATCATTGAGTCAATTTATCTGTGTTATACTGTTTTGTGCCTATTATTATTTCTTTTCAGCAAAAACATTTATACCAGCAAGTCAAGTTGAATATCAGGTATTGATTCTCAGGTGCTGAGATTTGTGTCTTTGTCTCCCATCAAGCTTCCTCCTTCATGTGTGCCTCTCCCGATGGTCAGTCGCCGATGTTTTTAGAGGTTTAGAGTGACTCATAGCTGAAATCACTCCCATATGCGTAGACATAAAATTGTTGGAGAGGAAAAAGAGCCATTTAAGAGAATGTCGCTGTGGTTCTCTCTGTCCTCCGTGTCCAGACTGAAAAGAACTGCTTCATAACTTCTTGATGTTTTCTCATACTCTCTGCCCTATTATCTTCACAAGGGAGTCTATCTATTGGCAAATGGATATGTTACTCCCCTATTACTAATTAACAGAGTCTCCTCCCAGCACTCCCTACAACTCCTTCCTCTGCACTTCTTTTCCTTCTCTGCCCTCACTGTGTCTATGGATTTGGTGTTTCCTTTAGAAGAAACTGCAGATTACCCTTGTTGACTTCAAAACGAGAGTCACCCAGCTGCATTTCTTGTACTGCCGGTTTAAGAGGAGGACGAGTGTGGTCCCAGTAATGGGCTTTTCTCTCTGAAGAGCTGTGACTTTCTCTTTCTCTCCCGTGTCTGTGTCTGTGTTTGTGTGTTTATTTATTACAAAGCAAGTGATGATTTTATTAGTGCAGCACAGCATACTCTGTACACTGTCCATTAGTGAAAATAAACTACTATACTGTCATTTCTCCCCCTCTTGTCATATTTTCAAATGTGTGTATTTCATTGCGTGGCTGTATTCAGATATCGCGACACTTCGAGTAGTCTTTACACGGACCATCATTAGCATTTCTGACTGCAATTACGTCTACGAGGGCATCACTGCTAAGTATATCCCTCACACTGACCAGTGCTTACATGCAGCCATATACAGTTAAAAGAAGAGTGCCGCTGAGACATACGCAAGCAAGTACCCATCAACATATTTTTGTGGCATTCTTGGCATTTCTTTCTTGTTCTATAAACAGAATGACGACAAGCGAAGTGACAGCTAATGTGTATAATCATGTTTTTCACTCTGCATTTTCCTACAATTTACAAGTCCTCGTCCTCTTTCTTTGTGATGTAACTGCCAGAGATGTGAAGATTGGCGAAACATGAGGCCCCGGACACTCACATAACTCACATAAATTCATCGGTCACTCACATCTTTTTTTTTTTTTTTTTGTTTTCACAACAGCCTCTTACTTCATGTGATATATGTGTTATTTAACTGAACACGGAGGAGGGGACGTCTGAACCTTGACTCTGACCATGAAAGTTGTTTATAAAGCCATTGCCCCTCATCCCTGCTGAGAGTTTTCCAAAAGTTTGTCAGCTACCTGTCACACAAATAATACCAATTAAACCGCGATGTCAGAGCCTCTTAATCTTTCTCATGTTCTCTTGTCTTGAGCAAAACCCACTGTTGCATCCCTTTCATTCCCCATTATTTAGCCTACTCACTGTGTGGTAAAGCTCTTTATCACAAGCAAGACTGTAAAGCAGTTTGGGATGGATCTGAAGATGGTAAAATTACATATGGCGCCTATTTATCCTTTAATTTGATAAAACATTAAATACCACTCATTCTGATAAATTAGATGGATGTTTGTCTTTGAGAGGCTTAACCTTTGTGGACAATGAGACGACAAAAGACCCAACAAATCAACATTTCCCACGTCAGTCGTTTGAGAAAGATTCGTGCTTCTGGCTACTTTTATGTGTTTAATCTCAGAGGCACTTGAACTTTATACCTCCTCCATTAATCTCTCCAACCACCCTCCCCTCTTTCTCTGCACTCCTCCCTCCCTCCGCCCTCTCACCAGCTCCCTGCCAAACTCCCCTTCGTCAGCACAACTCTTTATTTTCTCTTACTACAACAGTGGCAATAGAGTGCTGTCAGCCTGACAGTCCATCCCCTCTGAAGCAGGCTTTACCCCCCTGGCTGCCCTGCCTCTGCTGCTAACCCGCTTTCCAAAGGGCAGGAAGGCCCATCTCTGGCCCAGTGCCTGATGGGCTCCGACAGCAGTGTGCTCTGGGATTACGCCGGCTGAAAAGGGGGGCATTCCAGCACCGACGGCCTTTGTCACAGCACGACCACTGTTTGCTTTTGACAAGACAGCTGTTCAAAGCCCTCCCGACCCCCACGGATGGCATGAAGGGAAAGAACCCAGGGGTGACTTCCGTTTAACAGTGGCATTAGTGGTTGTGTGCTGCCACCTCCACCTGAGGTCACTCAGTTTGTGCATCTATTATAGTCACAGGTTCTTTTTTTTTTTTTTACATGATTATGTTTGAGTCACAAAAGCAAGTCAGACTTTGAGGAAACGATGGCTGTACCTGGCGTGTATCTTCCACTTTAACTGCAACTACGAATAATATTCCCTCCAACTAAAGTGATTTATCTGTGTGAATGCATTGCTTTCTTGTCCGGAGCATCCTTAGACTCTTTCTTCCTTTCAGAATGAGTAAAAGATGCTGCAGTTACCATCTTGCAGCCGTTTTACTTGTTTGTATGTGTGTGTACACCAACATGTGCAGCAGGAGGAGTAACCTCTTCCGTACGCTGATGCAAAGCTGTAGCTAGACATTATCCGCCAAATACACCCCTTCATTACCATAACCACCAACTCAAGCACAACCCAGAACATTCACTTTCTGATCAATTAATGGACCCATCCCTACATGAAATATGTTTTTTATTGCTCCCCACTCAAAATACCATCTCAGGGTGAGTTTTCCTATAAAGATTTGGAAAAATAACCATTTTTATGATGGTTTTTGTCATTCAGCATATAAAAATGCTTCAGACCTTGCTGAAAAACCCTTCTAGTTCAGACACGTAAGAGCCTCTTTCAGCTTGGGGCCCTGGGTGGATGGTATCCCCATTTTCCTCCCTATGTTGCCCCAGTGTTGTGTCTATATGTTTTTTTGTGAAGTGTGTACTGTAATTAGCAAGTCATCCTAATAAGGGCCTCTGTGGGAGCAGCTGGTCCAACACACAGGAATGATAATGAATAGACGCCTCAACACAAGGACCTGAGCTGCACACAGTAACACAGCTGGTACACAACAGAGCCAGTATAGTAAACACACACACATACACATCATATGATGGCCATATATCTGTACATATTTTCATTTCATAATATTCATCTGTTTTACTGTTTTGACCCTCAGTTTACAGAGTACAGAATGAGTTATTTTCAGCTGTAATACGTGCATGTACAGAATGATACATCTTCTCCTTTCATGTGAAAATGTCTCCGTTTCTTGATCCCCATGCATTAAAAATTAAAGACATTGTGCTAACATACATACTCTTATAAATGATTAACAGTGGTATCTTTCAGCAGCAGCTCATGCAAATTCCACTCTAGAAATGTGGCGTCCCCTTGTGGCGCTTTTGACTTCCTACACTACCTAAAAGTGACAACACTTAAGACACCCCTTAGAAATGTTTTTATTGGGTATGTGGTTCTGATTAGAATACATGATATAAATGGCTAAAGTGAAACACTGTAACCATAACTTCACCTTTAATTCCTAATTTTGATAATTTTATTCAAATAATGTTTTGCTTTTGAAAAAAAACTGAAAAGTGGTTCACCTATTACCTATTACCTACTAATGGGGATATTCCCTCAGTTTAGAGTTTTTATATCCACAAACAGGTTCTTCACATTATTTCTGCTTTAAATTAGTTCACTGCATCACATTCTGTGGCGTTCAATACAAAATGTAGCAATATAAACAATTTATATAAAGCTAGGGAAAGGAAAAGGAACATGAACATACAAAAAAAATGTCAGAGGATTAAATATAGTATATCTTGCTATGGTGAGATTCACCACTGATGACAGGATCATGGCACAGGATGAAAAGCTTGTCTACTGTATACATACAAATTATGTGTAAGACACTTGAGCTGGACATCCAAAGTGTTTTTGTACATACACTATATGAAGGCAGGTCCAGGAAGAGTAAGCACTAACATACAAATCAGACAAACAAAACATTGCAGTTTTCCTGAATGAATTCACTAAATATGACAATTGTTAAACCACTTGTCTGTATTGTTTGAATATTGAGACAACTAGTAGCTAACGGTGTGTCTTTGGTGATTAAGAAATACTGATCAGATTGATGGTGTAATCATCCAATCCAGTGCAAATTCAACAGACTACATTCAGACAGAAGTGCAGTGGTGCTTGATATAAAACCAAATTTAACCAGAGAGAGAAAGTCTTTCATACCTAACACACAAATAGACAGGAGTTTTTCCATCAAAGCACAGCAAGTAAAAAACAGTGAAGGGGTAGGAGGAATTTCAACACTAACTTGTAGTTATGGGGAATTCTGAAACAGAGAAGACTGGGAAATTACCTATCAGTCCTTCAACAAAATAGTATAGATAAAAATGTCTTTACGTACTTATCTAAAAAAAACCAAAAAAAACAAAGAACAAAAAGTTGATTCAACAAAAGACAAGATGGTGAGTCAAGTGAGAGGATGACCTGTTGCTGCTTTTCGTCTCTGCAAGGTGAGTCCAAGTTTTTTTTTTTTATTTGAGTTTTTTAATCTGTTGGTTTGTGTTGTGGATCTTGAGGTCCATCTTGTCCACTTTGTTCAGCAGTGAATCAATGGAGTCGTCCTGGTCCTCAATCTCAGCCTGGAGACCGAGTCCAAGATTCTTCAGTCTACTCAAGCCACTGCACATTTCATCTAGGAAATTCACAAAGGACATCAGACATTAGTTAAGCTGTGGATTAGCAAAGAACATTGATAGGAATTTGTTCTTTTACATTACAGCAAACAACATTTTACACTGCCACCTTAGACAATGCAATCGAGATTTTTATGGTTAAACTTCTCAGAAAATAAAACTTTTTACTGCAATGATGTTTTGATGATAGAGAAATTGTAATAGATGAAATGTAGTATGCAATAAAGAATTATTTTAAAAAATACAAAAGAATGCATACAGAAGAATACATATATTCAAACTAAATCACCAATAAATATTCATTCAATTCATTTCAAAACTACATAACATGGTCAAGTACAAGAGAACTGAACAGCAGTAAACAATTACCTAAATTGTTGTCGAGGGTCTGGTGAGCCTCCCTGAGGTGTCTGTTCTGAGAGTATCCATTCTGTCCCAATGAGCTGTCATCTATTGATGCAGAGGCTCCAAATCCTGCAACATTGATATTAGAAATGGTGGCAGCCAGTTTGTGCTATGATTATGCCATGCGATGTTCATGTGCAAGCTCTTACCTCCTGTATCGAGCTTTCTTAGGTTGGGGTGGCTTGCCTGGTACTTATCTTCATGTTCTCTGCTGTTGGACAAGGCACTCTGTAATCTGTGGAAGTCAGATAAACATTGTTTACCACTTACTAAAGGACAGTCAATGACATGAGGATGAAAATGGAAAAAGCACATTATTGTGGTAACAACACTAATTCTAAGTCATTGCCAAGACGTCACTGAATCTACTCTGTTCTGTCTGTCACCGCTCAGGTTGTGTGTTGAATAAGGAGGCTGGAGTCACACACGAGCTGGGCGATGTCTGTGTCTGTGTGTTGTATGCACAGGATCAACATAATGTTATGTTATGTCCTCAGATTCATGAGATAGTACGAGAAATGTGGACATTATTGAAGAATTGTATGTCATAGAGAATAGAGAAGACATTTGATAATAGAGGGGTAGATCGTACTTTTCGCTGGCCGCGTAGGCCTTTGGCTGCTCAGGTGGTGGCTTGGTCTCTGGCTTGCTCTTGAAGTAATTGACAAGACCACCCCACACACTCTTGATACTGGTAATGTGCCTTTGACTGGTCTTCAGGTCCTGATCCATATTGTCCAACATCTTGTCTGTCCTCTTTAAGACCTCACCCTGTCGCATCAGCTCCTGCAGAGACAAAAAAAAGAAAGAGGAGAGTCAGAGAAACAACAAAAGCAGAACTTTTTGCCTCAGAGAGATGGGTATTCTTTGTCTGTCAGGGTCACGCTGGTTCATTTGACATACCTCTGCGGTTTCGATACCCATCTTCTCTGATTCATAGATGAGGCGGACAGAGCGTTGACTGCTGTCCACCGCAGACTGAGCTGTACGCATCACTTCCTGCTGGAGGTACCTCTGTCTCCTCTCTGCATCAGTCATGCCGATGTCGCTGGGGTCATCATCAAACCCCCTGCTCCTGGGCTTAAAATCCTCCTCATCGTCGTCATCTGCAAATGGGTTGTGGGATTTAGGGTAGGCCATCTGCGGAAGAGACAAACAACGCATTTTTACAAAATAATCTCCACTCAAGTCTTCTCCAGAGCTTTTCACTGTATCTCACAATCCCCATCTATGTCCAGCTACCATTTCTGAGGTGCAGAATAATCTTCCACACTTAACAGGAAGAATTTTCAACCAAGTTTGTGAACACCAGCATTGTATTTGAAATTGTGGTGAAAACTTTAACTCTTAAGAGTGGTTGGACAAGTGGTTGGACCTACACCCCTATAGAAGTGGGTAAAAATGGTCATTTTGGTCAAGAATAACAATTTGTTTTATTGTTTATATTATATTTTGGTCCACACAAGAATGTTTTCATGTTTGAAATACGCTTTCAAATTGATTTTGAATTTCATTATTATACATTTCACACATTTTGAATTTTGATAAGTGAAAAAGAAGACAGCATACACATGACAACAACAGAAGATTGTCAGCATGTGTGTGTGTTTAACTGTCCAGTCATTGACAGTTTCTCTCTTGGCCATTCTCTTGCATGTAAGTGTCTTTTGATGTGGTCGTCCCTTTTTTTCTTCCTTGTTTCCTCATTGTATGCAGTTGTGGCAAACTACCTTTTTCTGTATTCACTGCACACAGGTACATTGCACGTTGTGGTTTTTGTCAAACCACACCTTCCCACTGCTTCAGTGATCAGGGTTTGCAGTTGTGGGCAGCTTTTCATTTGACTCCTCATGTGTGGTGTGACATGGTCCTGTGAGAGCTCTGTGTTTGTCACTTGCAGGTGCTGTTCTTTATTTGTATGGCTATTTTTCTATTTTGCTGCTGGAAACCTGAATTTCCCAGAGGGAGTCATCCCAAAAGGATCAAGTCTAAGGAGCCAACCATCTGTTATTTTCTTTCTGCTCTTATCATCTAACACAGGGGTCGGGAACCTTTTACATCCAAAGAGCCATTTTCGGGGTTTTTTGGCAGCACCACATCCTTTGAGAGCCACTTCACTTTCACAAGCCACAGGGAGCCGCTCAAAGAGCCGCGGGTGCCTCCGGAGCCGGCGTTAATGTTTTTTTTTTTTTTCTATTAAAGATTTGTCTGCAAGCCAGATGCAGCCACCAAAAGAGTCACATATGGCTTGCGAGCCATAGGTTCCAGACCCCTGATCTAACACTTTGTCGTGGTGCATCATTCTCAGGAGGACAACAGCCATTCCTTTCTTATTGTCACAGCTGGCCATGGTAATGCCGCCACTAAATCCAAACTCTGTGCTGTGAACCTCCCTGGACTTGAAAGCCTTCATCAGAGGAGGGATGTCTGGCTTGTTCTGTCATAGGGCCCCCACAATACATAATACTCTATCTTGAAAAATATCAATCTGATGATGTAATTTTTTTTCTGAGGTAAAAAAGGTATATTAATCTCACATGTATCAGGTCTTTATAGGACCTAAACAATCCTGATCGTTGACACTCCTTACATGTTGTGTGTAGTCCACAGTAAATATATTACTGACAGCCACAAATGATAAGAGTTTCCTACAAGATTATATAGGAAATGCACGCAGGTCATTTTTCCCATTCTCAAACATAGAGAAGGCAGGACTTAAGACCCATACTGCAGCCAGCCACCAGGGCGACCAAAAAGTTTCAGCTTCACATTAGGGGGGGATGTCATGTTAAGCATGTATTTATAAAGTCAGTTAAATCAATAATCCATAAATCTGTTAATAAATACAGTTAAACAGAAGCTGAAGGAAATATGTTCCCATCTTGAAGAGATTAATGTTATAATTTTTATAAAACTACTACACTGAAAACAGCATGTCAAGAATGGCTTTTCTTAGTTTCATTTCATTACAGTTGTTGCAGGTCAGAGCTGTCATCTAATTGTACTTTAACTGACTAGTTTACTGTACTTTTAGACTCTGGTATCTTGTTGGATCTGACTTAATCAACAGATAAACAATATACAAGCCGGTTCTGAAACCATTATTTGTTTTACCCCACCTATGAACTATGGTAATGTGAGGATCAGTTGACAAACTTTGAAATAAAATAAATTGAACGAGATACTAGGTTTATGTTTACATAACTACAACTTCCATACATAAAAATATAATTTAACGACCAGCAATTCTACGCTGATGAAAACAGTTGTACTGTTACGTAAATGATGAGTAATTTACAGCGTTGTTATCTAGTAATGGTTGCCGGTTAATAGCAATGGGGTGTTAGCTAGCTAGCATGTTGGCTAATCAACGAGGGCTGACAGACAACTGAAAAACCACAGCGATGAGAAAAGACGGCCCTGCTTCGACTCTGATGTTTCTTTCTCGTAAAATAGATATCTGAGATATCGGAAATTAAAAGCAAAGACTGTCTTCACGGACAAACCTTAGACCGTCGGAGTTGCGGGCCGTTGTTGTTGCTCCGTCAGCTGACTGTTAGCTACTCATTTCCGGTCACGTTAGATGACGTGATGGCGTGCTGTCCCAACGGCGAATCAGAAGCACACACTGACGTCCCTCAAAGGAAAACAGTTACATATGACATCAGCGGCTGAGATGGCTTATATAGATTTTTATAGACATAAATACGAAGTTGTTTATTTAGGTGTTTATATAGTTCTTCCCCTAAAGGTAAATAATATACATGACATTTTTTAATTAAATAATTAATGTGTAAAGTTTTTGCTCTGTCATTACAAATATATGTTCCTCTTTGTAACAAATGAGTTAGAGTAAATACGTTTTTATACATATCTTTATAAAGGTATATAAATTCACCTATATTTAAAAATATAAGTAAATGTTTTAAATACTTTGTGGGTTACTTATTGTGGGTTTATATTGTGTTTTTATATTATGTGGCTCTAACCCTACCCCTCTCCAAGAAGAGACTTCCTTGTGCTTTCAAATATCTATTTTAGGCTCATAACACTTAAAAATATAACAAAAGTTGCAACATTTTTTGTCATTTTTTAATCAATATGTATCCATACATGCATTAAATACAAAATGAACAGTAACAAGAGAACTGGAATTTTTTTCTCCTAAAATGCTTAATTAAAAAAAAAAATTGACCCGCCACTTGCATAGGCAGTGCTCATCTGAGACTTTAGGTCTCCTGGTCTTGGCTTTGGGTGACCTGGGTGACCTGCTGTGTGGTCTTGATGGTGCTGGGTCTGCAGTTCATGCTGTGGAGCGTTAAGGACTTACAGTTCAGGGTGTGGAGTGTCTGGGACTTGCTGTCCAGACACATAGGGAGGTGAGGTCAAAGAATATATAGCTTTATATGTACTGTATGAATGCATGTACGTATGCACATACCTACATGTATAGGACCAAAGCCAGGAGACCAAAGCCAACCCTGTCAGATCAACACCAAAAGACGAAGTGCCAGAGCTCTTCCTCTTCAACCCTCTGTAGAGACCCCCATGACCTCACCTGGTGCCATCCTGCTGCAGTCGGAGAAGAGCTGTGAATAGAGGTTACCTGAGCCTTTTGTACTTTTTTGTTTGTGTCTACACAGATATATGTTATGTATATACAC
>JAOXYL010000086.1:16965367-16978254 GCA_028564955.1 Terapon puta | reverse complement strand
TTAAGATAAAAAGCATATTGGTCATATATGACATTAGAGAATAAGAGTATCATTTTCTGCTCTTCAGAATTCCTCCCAGTGGCAGAAAACTTCAGCTTCTGTCTAGTGACTCTTTTGGCAGATGTGTCCCAGAGAGACCCAGACTCCCGACAAGAGGTCAGTTAAAAAGTGGTGATATTACATCATTCTTTGGGTGCATTGCAGTTGAGTGCTAAGTTGTTATTTCTTATGTTTTCTCTTTAAAGATTTTGAATGCTATAATGGAGGTCATGCAGACATTGCAGGACATGTGCCAGACACCTGATAATCATGACAAAGGTATATATACACACTGTACATACATGCTCACAAAGTAAACCAACTGCAATACTCAAGTCCTTCAGAAAGCTTCATAAATGCCCTCTTGCCTCCAGTCTACCTGTGCAGGTATATCATCCCCAGCCTGCTCGGCATGACTCGAGCATTTGGCCGTTACAGCAACACAGATGAAGCACTTTTATCCAAGTTGTTCCCAAAAGACTCGCCCCAGGCCCGCTGCGTCACAGAGGAAACAGAGGGAGTGCGGCGCAGGTCCTTCAATGACTTTCGTTCCATAATGCCCTCCTCACTGCTTACAGTGTGCCAGAGTGACACTCTGCGCAGATCTACCGGCACCAACCTGGATTCCTCTGCACAGGTGTGTATACAGGTGACTGAGCTCTAACATCACACTGATTTAAAAAGTAAAAGAGCATATATCACTATTGATTAGTGGTTAAATAAATGTTCTGTTGTGTGCTAAAGACCTGTACAGATCTAGGAGGCCACTCACCCTGCTCTCCTACAGCCCCAGGCCCACATTACTTTGAAGGTAAAATTCAATACAAACGTGCTTTCATTAAGATGTCATTGTAAGCATCTATTCTGCCACCTAATCTTAGTTTACAAACAGCGTTCAGAATTAAGTAAGATCCTAGCACTTAAATATTTCTTATCTGCACATTCAGCATTCAGTGTTTTAGTGACAGTTCATCAAATGAATTTCCCTGCTGTTATTATTGTTTTGGAGTCATGCTGTAAGAATGCTCAGCCGAGCAGTCATCATCAGTTTTTTTTCATGCAATTTCATGTCTTTCATTGTAGGTGCCTACCTCCCAGACAGCAGTGCAGTAGATCCTGATTACTATTTCTCTACCGTCAGCTCCAGTTTCTCAGTGTCTCCTCTCTTCCTGGGAGAAGGAGAGCATGAGGTGGAGGTGCCCGTTGATCTGCTCCGACAGCTCCTTGGCATGGTACAGTAACCCACCACTTGTTAATCACGAAAGCCTCTGTTCCCGCCCATCCCGCATATTGCATCCTTATCAGGTTGTGCGTGTTGTTGATTTACAGGTAAAGACATTTGTTTCGGACTCTTTTCTGAAAACTCTGAACGATACAATGGCGGACGTTATAGAGGTAACTATATAACCGACCTCTGCACTACAAATTGTGCTAAAACAGAAAAGTCAGCTAAATTTATGCCGTTGTTACTTAAATAACTTCTCACCGCCTCTCTGTTTTGCTGTTCAGTCTAATCCTGGAATCAACCTCTGTTACAAAACCTTCAGTGATCCTCTGTATGTGTGTGTGTTCAAAATGCTGCGGGACACACTATACTACATGAAAGGTAAAGCATCACAGCAAATTTATTATGCATAAAGCCAAACAGTCCTGCAGTTGCTTTTGTTGTTTCATACCCTCCTGATGTTTCACAGCCTTGCAGCCAGCATTTGTACGGGAGGTGCACGACTTTGTGCTGGAACAGTTCAGCAGCAGTCAGTCGGAGCTGCAGCGGGTACTTCATGATACAGAGGGGTTGCTGGGGGAACAGAGCCCCCTCAAGCTCCGTTGCCAGGCCAACGCTGCATGCGTAGACCTCATGGTGTGGGCCGTCAAAGATGAGCAAGGTAATCAATTGTAGAAGAGCGTGAGCAAACGAGTGTGGTTAGATGTCCCTAATCATGTGTTTATTTGCTCTGGTTGCATCACTTTTCCTTCCTCGTGTTTTCAGGAGCAGAGAATTTGTGCACCAAACTGTCAGAGAAACTGCAGTCAAAAACCTCCAGTAAAGTTATTATTGCTCACATGCCCCTGCTCATCTGTTGCCTGCAGGTATGAAACTATGAGTTAGAAACATATCTGTCCAAATGAAAGTGAAATGTTACGCAAAACACTAGATCCTGAGATTTTGTCTTTGAAATGACTTCTTTACTAATTACTATTCAGTGGAATTAGATACATACCTATCCTGTTTTGATACTGACCCAAACCTGTTTTTGCATTTCACAAATGTATATTATTTACTGTGTATTCATTTTTCAAATTCAATTTTCTCTGACTGTCTCTTTTCTCAGGGCCTCGGTTGTCTGTGTGAGAGGTTTCCAGTAGTTGCTCACTCTGCCACAACCTCTCTCAGGGATTTCCTTGTGGTTCCTTCCCCTGTTCTTATAAAACTCTACAAGTACCACAGCCAGTACAGCACAGGTACATACATACATACATGAACACACACTTGCACGCACACTTGCACGCACACATATACACACACACACACACACACACACAGACACTACTTTATTTTCTAAGGAACTATGTGTAATATTAAACGTATGTGTTACCATTTTATGTTTCGCACCAGAGTTACTTTAAAGCAAAGTTACATCTGCACTTCCTTGTCAAGTCACAATTAAAGCATGTAAACTTTGACAGCACAGCACTAATTAGACAAGTGCAAAACACATACACACAATGAATTGTATTTAAAAGTTCACCACACACACATACACATCATGTCTGTAACAAGTGTGTGTTAAAGAAATTGAAAGCAAGGATACTTGTATACAAAGCAAAACCAATAAAATTAAATAGAATTCTGTTCTAACTTTAACAGAATAATTACCACCACTAGACTTAGAATAAAAACTCATTCATCAGTATGGTTGATTAAGTTATAAAATATTCCATGGATCATGATATGAATGTTATTTCACATATAAATGTAGTTCTAGTTTCGATTGAAGAAAATAAATGCTTATAAAGGTTTCAAGAGCGTTCACAATTATGGTCATCATGCCATGGTCATTAATGGCAGCGTCAGTTCTTATAATTCAACTGAGGTTTCCCTGTAACTCCTAACTAAAAGCAGAGTGAAACTCAGAGTAGATAGACTGAAACTGTCTATACAGTGGCTAAAGTAATGTTTAAACATTAAGGACTATAATACCACTTAAACTAAAACAAAATGTAGCATAAAAGTTAGACTTTAAACTGCAATATGTACAGCTGGAAACTTCATGTCCTAAAAACAGCATGATGAGCCGAGCCAAAAGTAAATGGGACAAGAGTGACTGTGGTGGATGACAAAGTGACAAACATACATCAATACTAATGTCATTGTCACATTCTGTGCTCATCCACTATTGATCTGAATACAGTATTCATTGATGAGCTGTTACAAAAATAGACAATTGAAAGTGCAATTCAGGTCACCGTTTTTCTGTTTTTAATTTCAATTGTCTTTAGATTTGGCACTACAGTCAGCTCTTTTCTTTCTCTGTGCAGCATCATATATTGTATAATTCTTCAAGCTATATATGTAATTTTTTAAAATTCTTTGTGTTGTTGTTTTTGTGGCGTTTTCTCAATTTTTTTAAGGCACTGGAGAAATTAGGATAAATGTGACCAATGAACACTCTCAGTCCACCTTCAACCTCCTGTCAAACAGAAAAGACCAGCCATCCATGTATGAGCAACTCAGAGACATTTCCATTGACAACATCTGCAGGTCAGACACAAACATCGTGCACAGCTTTGTCCTGAAAATGAATTTATTTGAATGTTTTTGTATTTTACTTCCATTCTTCATCCTTGTGTGTGTGTTTCTCATCCCTCAGATGTCTGAAAGCTGGCCTGACCATGGACCATGTGATAGTGGAGGCCTTTCTAGCCAGTCTGTCCAACCGTTTATACATTTCACAGGAGAATGACAAGTGAGCAGATTTTCTGGTTGGAAAAAAGGTCACATTGTGCTTTGTAGCCACCCTGAATATCTCCAAGTCTTTGACGCTGATGAGTAGTCACTCTAAATATAATACTTGTCTTTCTGCCAGGGATGCCCATCTGATCCCAGATCACACAATTCGAGCACTGGGACACATTGCGGTTGCTCTCAGAGACACTCCTAAAGTAATGGAGCACATCCTACAAATTCTTCAACAAAAGTTCTGCCAGCCTCCATCACAGCTGGATGTGCTCATCATCGACCAGCTTGGCTGCATGGTCATTACAGGAAATGTGAGTTCAAAGAGTCAGTGATATCAATGCTCTAATTTTAGAGCATCTTGCCTTCATTATGTGATACATTCACAGCTGAAATTTATATTATGACAGTACGTAACTGCCAGGGGATCATTCAGACCCCCAAAAATGTAAACCGTTGGTAAGGTTGGAGAGGGTATTCTCACTTCTATCACATTAACATTGTTATAAGAGACCCCTTTTCAGCGCTGTTGCTCAAATAGAAGCCATCTAACCCTTTTTTCTTAACCCAGAGGGGCTGACACACTGTAATTACTGGAAGCCAGCTGGCTGCTGTTTACTTGCTCAGTACAGAGTACAGAGTACTGAGCAAGCAAGTAAGAAGATGTTCCAGTATTCTAGTTACCAACCTGCTTGAGTCTATCAGGGTGTTTTTGACAGCCAGTGCACTGAGAATGCAGTAGACTACAATTAACAAAGGACTGGAAAAAGGATGTTATATAGCAGACAGAGACCACTAATAAAATGCCTCTGTGCTGATACAGATCTCAATCCTCAATAAAAGGATTTCTGCTTTTGGGAAAATGTCATCAGTAGTAAGTTAAAGCGAGACAGCCAAAAAATATGAAGAGAATTGTTTTTCATTTTATCTTTAGTTTAATATGCTCATCTGTGTCTGTCTGTCTGTCTGTCTGTCTTGTAGCAATACATCTATCAGGAGGTGTGGAACCTGTTTCAGCAAATCAGTGTGAAGGCTAGTTCGGTGGTCTACTCAGCTACCAAAGACTACAGAGATCACGGTTACAGGTCAGTATTCGCTCTTACCATGTTCACAGACTTACCAGTCATACCAGTGGACTGTCATTTCGACACAGGAAATGTAGTTGGGAGAAAGTTAATAATAATTACTCTTTGGTCAGCTGTAGAATACTATGATAATGCACACATAGATTTGTTTCCTCGATGCTGTCACTAATATTTGTCAAATGAAACTGATAAATATATAAATAAAATATCTACAGTGAATATATCTTGTTGGTCTTGTGTACATTTGTCTACTCTGAGTATAACTGTGTGTAACTGTTCTCTCCATCTTTGCTGTTTCTCCCCAAGGCACTGCTCTCTGGCAGTGATAAATGCTCTGGCCAACATCGCAGCCAACCTGCAGGGGGAGCTACTTGTGGACGAATTAATGGTGAACCTTTTAGAGCTGTTTGTTCAACTGGGCCTGGAAGGAAAGAGAGCCAGTGAGAGAGCCTCAGACAAGGGTCCAGCGCTGAAGGTACGTGCTTAAATGCATGAATATCTAAACATAACAGGAACTTGATAACAGCAGTGTTGGGAAATTGGTAATGGCGCTTTATCTCCCGTAGGCATCAAGTAGTGCCGGAAATCTTGGAGTCCTCATTCCAGTGATTGCTGTGGTGAGTATATGATATCTGTACAGACTGCTGAAGACTATTCTCATTCATTTAAGACAAACATTTATGTTAAAATACCCAAACAGAGTGCAGTCAAATGATCTACATCAGAATGTGAATTTTTCAGACAAATCCAAGTGGTTAGTTAGCATTTACTTTATCGACAACAAATGTTTACCCTGTTAGCTGCAGTGCAAACATGTGTGTCACCAGTTCACTGCTGAATGTTACAACCGTACAAACAATTTCTTGTTGAAATATTGCATTATTACTAACTTCTTTATATTTTATATGTATTATATATATTATTATTTTTTAATTACCCTACTTGTGGTTCCATAGTCTTTCTGCAATTATTACAGTGTGACATTGGGGTAATGAGAGTTATATAATTTTTTTTTTTAGTATGTTTGTCTACCAGCCTCATAGCTAGATGAAGATAAAACATTAACAGACAGATAACACGCTTTCAGTGAGTCACTCTGACAGACTTTAAGAAATATAAAGGGTTAGGGGTAGAAGTTGAAATGTGACTAAATACACATAAAAACTCAATACTTGATGTCACATGTATGTAACTAAGTAAGTAACTGACTAAAAAACAACACTCCAGCCATTCAAAGCAGGAATGTTTTAGTTGGAAGGCTTAACCCAACAAAGGAACTTGTTAAGCTGTTTAGACAGGCTTGTTTTGGTCAAGTTTAGCTCTGTGAAGGGTTGACCACCCGGCCCATGAACACGAGGCAGTCTGTGCGGTGCTCGTAGATCAGGAAGAGGAAGGGATGGTCCACAGTGAAGCGGATCTGAGAGGAGAGGGGCATGAAGCCCACCTGGGTGAGAGCAGCAGCCTCTGTCCCCTCTTCATTCACAGTGATGGTTCCCTGGTGCTTCAGCTGGAGATAAGAGATCAGAAGGCCTCCATTATTCCCAAATAGTTTGCAAGGATTATTGTTTGCAGGTGATAAGGTGTCCAGGTGACTAAATAACTAACAACAAATGCTTAGTTTGATATTTTTTATGATCATGACTGATTTAGTTGTTCTCACCCAGTTCATCATAACTTTTTCAGACGTCATTCCAGAGAAATCTCCACTTTCCTGGAACAAGTCAGTCAGGCCCATCTCCTTCAGATTCTCAATCAAGTCATAGTTCTGCTCCAGTTTAAACCGAGGCAACACCACCTCTCGAGTCCTGAAGAGAGGCACAGAAAAGCTTTTAAAAGCTGGGGCACCCACTGAAAAATTGCATTGCATATTGTAATTTATTGTGTGCGTTCTCAGCTATTCATTAGCCTGTTGGCAGAATGCTGCTGACCTGTTTGTCATGTTTTTGAGCCACTTGTTGACAACAGTGGGAGAGAGCTCCTGCTCCAAGGTCCTCATACCAGTAATCTTCCTGGGCAAGGCAATGAGCATGCTGATATTTCCTGTGTATGGGAGCTGATAAGAAAGTTTACTATTATTATTATTATGCAGTTCATTTGACTTGTTTATAGGTCTGCGTGTGTTTATCAGGAAGTTGATACTCCAAGTTAAAATTCCTATTGAGTGTGAGGCCACCCACCTGTAGGATGTCACAGTCTAATTCGTGGTCTGCTGCAGCCAGATAATTTCCTTTGTTGGTCATCATTGGCACGCGCACATTTGTTTTTTCGTTTACTCGGAAGTTGCGGTAGTGAGTCATTTCTTTGGGGAACTTTTGTTCCCATGTACCTGTTTATCCAAACAAATAATTGTCATATGTCAACTTTGTGATTCACACAACCAAAGATAGAAATTGTACAGCTCTTTTGAAAGTAGGGGACAGTAACAGTGCGTCTCTGTCTCTACTCACCTTTGAAGTACAGGTAGTTGAGCAGCATCAGCACCATATTCGGATCTACACTCTTGAGCGGTTCTCTTATCAGCCCTTTGGTCAGCTTCAGGATGCGACGATTGGCCTTTCTGAGAAAGGCAGGGTCCCTAAAGTCTACCGACTGCGGCTCTGCAAAATAAAAAGCCTTTGTCTCTGCTCGGAAAGCGTCTTTCACAGAGACATTCCTCTTTACGTAGACATCATTCACGGAGCGTAATGTGTAACCAAAGTTCCTCCGGAAGAGCCTGTGCGTGAGCTTCCTGAAGAGCTTGTGCACTGTCGTGTTGTCATAGTGATGGCTCGCATTGACAAACTCTGCGAATCCCAGAGATTTGTAGATCTGATCATGGGTTGAAGGTCCTGCCCCTAAAGACATCATCCCCATAGCGATGGAGATCCCAGCAGGTGCTAGAAGGATGTTGTCACTCTGGTTGACATCGTTACGAAGACTTCGATAGAGGTTAAAACCGAAATGGGCATTAACAATGTTGAGCCGTTGGAGGCGAGACCGGCCATGGAAGAGCCGCAGGAGTCTGGCGCGTCGAATCTTTGGGTCGGATGGTTCGGCAAAGATGTCAATGTCTGGAGCTGGTGTGGCAATCTCATCTATCTCATCCCCTTCACTGAAAAATATTGTTAACTCGTCATCATCATCCAAAGTAGAATAACTCTACTAGTGTAAAAAGATCCAAATATGTTGCATTGTGCAGTGGCTGCTTTATAGTTGGTTAATGCTACCATTTTAGACACACAATATTTATGTACACTCCTATTCATATACATATTTCAAGGAATTCATCAGGAAAATCTCACCAAGAACTCGGAAACTGAGTTGGAACCAAGTTGGTACCAACCAAGATAAATGAGTTGCCTCTGTTAGGCCTGCCATACGCAAGTTATTTTTAGTGTATTACTTAATCACTTTACACCCCCCCCTCAACATTTTTAATATAAGGCAATAACAACAGTTGATACTCACATGTAGTCGTCACTGCCCGCAGCTAGGATCTTATCAAAATCAATATAATCTTCATCCTCAAAGCCATCAAAAACAAGGTCATTAGTGACAGTGTTTTCTTTGTGGAACTCCAACGGGATGGTATCTATGTCCACGTCCGCGTTGCCCCCTTCAAAGCCTCTGGGGTCCGGTTTAGGGTCAGTAAAGTGAGTACTGAGTTCTTTGATCCCAGCCAGGGATGGACTAACCAGCAGACAGGCCACAGAGATGATAGTGGTGACCCACATCCTGAAGGCTGAGGCAGAGGCAACAGTCATTTAGTGTGGCCTATTTAATTATCTGATAAATGTTGTGTAGTTTTGATAAAATTATGTTTAAATACATCTATGGGAACAAAACCATGTCTTTACTAGATAAAAAATTTGAAAGAGTTCACTTAAAATTCCCTTCATAACGGTCTGTAAAACGCCTTACCTTCACTGTGTGCTGGTGGAAAGTGCTGTGTGGCCCCTGTTTGTAGGACTAAGAGCAAAGAATTGAATACGAAACTGAACTTTGATGTGGTCTCCTCCTGAACAAATAGACCAGATCAAACAGACAAAAAAGTGCTGTGACTGACTAAAATCTTTAACTCTTCACAATTCAGCTTTTCTGTAACGGTCAATTAAAATTACATGTTCAATAAATGACTTTTAGTTTGTTTAGATAAACTTTTTAGGTATTTTGTTTTTGTATTTTTGCTTGTCTTTTTTTTAATTATGCAACATATCTGAAATGATTGAAGCTACTTGTGTCTTTTTAACAGAATGTGATATTTTGTGCAAAGCAACATTAATTTTGCCCATTTTTCTGACTCACAGCTGACCAGGCGGCTTCCACCAATCAAGGAGGCCAAACCTCGTCTCCAGAAGCTGTTCAGGGACTTCTGGTTGTACTCTGTGGTCATGGGTTTCGCTGTGGAAGGATCAGGTGAGCAAGGAATTAAATGATTTCCTTATGCTTCATGTTTAGCGAAAGGTTTCGTTCTATGTGAGCGACACTCCCAGATTTAGTTTCTGTGGCAAATAGCTTCCCAAAATCACAAAATCTCTTCCTTGTTCAATATTGATTTTGGGACTCAGCTGTGTGTTTCAAATCATCCAAATGCCAGCTGCTTTTTCTTAAAGGTCATAGATCCCATTTTTTCAGATCTGTTTGCTTGGCTATCGCAAGAAAAATATTGTTATGTGATTAATGTACTTTTAAGTAATTATCTAGATTCATTTCACACCAAATAGGGAAATAGGATAGAATACGCTTCATTGAATAAAATAAAAATTGATAGATGTTAGACTTTTTCTTGTTCAGCATACCATGTCTGACATGAGTTCAGTCACTCTTTACATCTATATGTATATATTTTCTTGTGACAGGGCTTTGGCCAGAGGAGTGGTATGAAGGTGTGTGTGAAATTGCCACCAAGTCTCCTCTTCTCACCTTTCCCAGTGGAGAACCTCTTCGCTCTGAACTGCAGTACAACTCTGCCCTGAAAAATGATACAGTCACACCGGTACAGTGATCAATCAAGACCTTTTTCTGAGAGCGTGGGGGTGAAAATGATTTTGAAAGCAGAAACACAAGATTTAATCTTTAATTAAATTAAATTGTCCGTTTCTATCTTCCAGGCCGAGTTGAGCGATCTGCGGGCAACCATCAGCAATCTCCTTGATCCGCCTCCTGAAGGATCTGCCCTCATTAACAAGCTGGACTTCGCCATGTCCACGTACCTGCTCTCAGTCTACAGACTAGAATACATGAGGTTGTTTACATTGTTATTTTTTTTCATATGTATATTTTGAGATCATATTATGAAGATTTGTCATATATCTGTACCTTCTTGCACTCTTTCAGGATGCTGCGATCCAATGATCCTGACAGGTTCCAGGTCATGTTTCGCTACTTCGAAGACAAAGCCATCCAGAAAGACAAATCTGGTGAGGGCTCTACACTTTTTCACCTCTGGCCATTCTTTTCCCTCATGTTGTTCAATTCCTTTTTTCCAATTTGCAGTTCCTTCCTTTCTCAAATTCCATTTTTTTCTTCACAGGCATGATGCAGTGCATTATTTGTGTTGGCGATAAGGTGTTCGATGTCTTCCTCCAGATGATGGCTGAAAAGGTTGGTAGCATGGATTCTCTTTTGGGTTATCCCAAACAGCGTAGTAATATTTATCACTGAATAACTATCAAAACATGTTTCTTGTGTTTTTAGCCCAAGACCAAAGAGCACGAGGAGGAATTGGAGCGCCATGCCCAGTTCTTATTGATCAACTTTAACCACACCCACAAGAGAATTCGCAGAGTTGCAGACAAATACCTCTCTGGTTTGGCTGAGACGTGAGTGTTAATGATCTGAGAACCTTCACTGCCTATATTTATTTCCCATTGTGGTAAATACAGTATTTTTTCATATATTTGTCCAGATTCCCCCATCTGCTTTGGAGCGGCCGTGTGTTGAAGACCATGTTGGACATCTTGCAGACACTCTCTCTGTCACTAAGTGCTGTAAGTATTGGTGGTGTGAATGACACAGTTCCAGGTTGTGGTTTGTAGTCTCTGATGAACATCTGGGGGTGGAAAAGGGAATCATGGGGTAGATGCTCTTCTGGTGCAGCTTTTATTATGTGGTGGAACTACTTTGTTTAGAACAAAAGCATGATTTTAATTATTTTAGCTTGAAGTGATTGTCATTAAACCCCGGAGGAAGTGTTTAGATTGGTGCAACTTGAAACTTTATTTGCAACAAATGTCTTCTCTGTTTATTTAGGACATCCACAAGGACCAGCCATACTATGACATTCCAGACACCCCATACAGGATCACTGTTCCTGACACATATGAGGCCAGAGAGGTAACTTTTGTCTGTTATTCAGCATATGACCACCAGAGGGCAGCACAGTACTGTTTTAAAGACAGAAACTGCTTCTTTCTTCCTTGGTGTTTTCCTTGGGTTGTTTAATCTGTTAATTTGCGAAATTATCCTTTTTCATGGATCTTTGTATTTTATGTGAAATTATTTGTTCAACCAATTAAGTCCCTTACATTAAATAGTTAGTTACAGAAATCTTTAAAAAAGAGTGGTCTAAATGTGACATTTTTGCAGGCATACATTTTATTGAAGGTGACTGTCAAACAGGGCTGTTTGACAGTCACCTTCACCTTCTATTTCATAAATAAAGCAATTGTCTGTAAGTCACAAATAATCATATCCTGGTTTCCTTATCTATTTGCAGAGCATAGTGAAGGACTTTGCGGCTCGCTGTGGTGAGATCCTGAAAGAGGCAATGAAATGGGCCCCTTCAGTCACAAAGTCCCATCTACAGGTGAGTATCTTACCTTATGTTTCTTCATTGTGGATGTCTTTTCTTTGATATTAGAAAGAGGAGTTTAAGAGACGGCCAACAATGACACTAAGTGTTTAAGTTTAAGAAAGGCTGATTGTTTTTGTGAGTTTAAGTCTAAATGTTTCAGCTGCTATTTGACTTATGGTTAACAAAACTACTTTGGCCACAATACTCATAGAAATTTGGATTTATGACCACACATTACTTAAATTAGTTTAGTTTTATGAAGGAAGTAATTATATATTTCACAAAACATGATATTTGACTGTTTTGTTCCATTACTGCATCTCTTTTAGTCAATTTCTACATCTTACCTGCACATTGTTTCTTGTGCAGGAATACCTGAACAAGCATCAGAACTGGGTGTCAGGCCTGTCACAACACACCGGCCTGGCCATGGCCACAGAGAGCATACTGCACTTCGCAGGCTACAACAGACAGAGTACCACCCTCGGCGTGAGTCTCACAAGCACATACACACATGGATCTCTGTTAGGACATAAACTCATTGTCTAGATTAAGAACTTGGCTGAATTAAGGTAAAGTTTTACACCACAAATTAGTGGCGAGGTCTTAAACTGAGCTACGTGTCAGTCTTGACACATTAATAATTCTGTATTTTGCAGTCATTTTGTCAGGTTAAGTGCACTGAAGATGCCTCAGGAAGTGACAAATGCCTTGTCACTTCCTGAGGCATCAAGAAGGACTGAGCACTTTCATAACATCCTTGTAACGTGCTACAAACCTTAAAACCCAAATGAGTTCCTTACCCTTTGACTCGCAGGCTTGTTGATTTGATGCTTATTAACATTTGTCCAACATTAATGGTTTTTAAGTTAACAAATGTGCCATTTAGTTGGTTTGTCAAAAGCTTTGCAGTTTTGTTGACACTGAACAGAAGTGTCTTGTATCTTCTATGCATATACAGTGGGTACAGAAAGTATTCAGACCCCTTTAAATTTTTCACTCTTTGTTTCATTGCAGCCATTTGCTAAAA
>JAOXYL010000086.1:16946146-16961613 GCA_028564955.1 Terapon puta | reverse complement strand
TCAGTGGAACAGGTTTACTTTATGTGTATAATATATCATATGTAAGTTTATCAAGATGGGATGTACTCTTTACATGACATGACTTTCCAAATGCAAGTTGACTGAACAAATGAAGCTGTTCATTGGGCATAAACCAATGCAGTTTTTATTTGTTTTTCAGATTTAAAAACACAGAGGCTATTGTCTCTGAGGTGACCCGCCTAGTGCGAATGGATCCGGCTGCTGTGTGTGATGTTCCAGAAGCAGTCAAGGTGAGATCCTCGACTCACCTGCCACAGACCAACAGGACAGCAGCCGTATCTCCTGTCCTTTAACTTCATTCATGGTGCTCCAGAGTTATGCAGAGCAGACATTCATAAAACAAGATGGACAAACTTTATGAACATCATGAAGCCTACACATTGTGTTGTTAAATACTGCTATGGCATGTGTTGTACAGGCTTTATAAAAATAGACAGACATGTATCTTACATGTATCTTTGACTCCATAGCCACATATTGCAAAGATCTGTTGTGGCTAAAACCATTAAGCTCATTTTGCATCTGACGATACAATATTTTAACATTACAAATATTTATAGTCATAGGCACAGACTTTGTAGCCCTTTATGGATCATTTCATTGAGCTCACTTGACTTTCTTTGACTTTAAACTTAAGCCACAGGACATTTAAGTAATCTTCTTCTGAGGTTTTCAAGTTCCTGCAACTGCAGTATAGTTATAGGCTTTGCTTTCATGTGGCCATTTATAAAATGTTGGTCTTATTGAAGTAATCTCTTTCCCTCCGGCATCTTCTAGTCCTTTTCACTTAATTCTGTCTGACTGAACTCTTAATGAGCCCTGCACCTGTCTAAAGAAGAAGCAGGGGAGGCAGAGCACGGCCTTCCCCAAAGGCTGCCATAATTTAGCGGATGATCCTCCTTGACATCTCGTAGCTGTTTATTCCACTCGCTTTAGTAACTAATGAACACAGCTTCCTCTGGAGGCTAGTTAGTACACCAACAGGCTTTGGGTCATAACCTTGCATCAGACTGATGTGGTAATATGGATCCTGCGATGCACGCTGCATAGAGAGTAGAACCTGAATATTTATGTAAGTGTTCAAAGTGAATAATTTTTGGATTATTTGCTTTCTTTTTCTTTAGTTCCTGGTGACATGGCACACAATTGATGCCGACTCCCCAGAGCTGAGTCACATCCTGTGTTGGGCCCCAGCAGATCCCCCAACTGGACTGTCATACTTCTCCTCCCTGTACCCTCCTCATCCGCTCACAGCCCAGTACGGGGTTAAAGTGCTTCGTTCTTTTCCTCCTGTACGTACACATATACAGCACAGATACACAATCAGCTGTGGTCAATTCTGTTGGAAGTAGTGTTTTGACAGAGGTTTTAGAAATACTTCATCTTAGTACTGTGTTCAGGATATAATAAAAAACTAATATGCCTAATAATGTAATTTATACATGCATCTCAATGTTATATTAATAATTAATTATTTATCGTAGGGGGACACAGTTATTGCATTTCCTTTAATTCATTATTAATAATGAGGATGCAGTTATTGCGTTTTCTTCTTGGTGAAATATCTTTTTTCACTGTTTCTAGGATGCCATTTTATTTTACATTCCTCAAATTGTCCAAGCACTTCGTTACGACAAGGTAAATATCACGTTTCCTGAATCAGCATGTGCATTCAAAGCCCACATATCTTATCTTATTAGATCTGCTAGATTACCATACTTTTATGGTGACTATCTTTCCGTCTCTTTGCGACCCGGTGCAGATGGGTTATGTGAGAGAGTACATCCTGTGGGCCGCTCAGAAGTCTCAGCTTCTGGCTCACCAGTTCATCTGGAACATGAAGACCAACATATACCTTGACGAGGAGGGAAACCAGAAAGACCGTGAGATATACCCCCTCACTGACGCACACACATCTACACCACAACAGCGAACGTACATTGTAACTTCACTGCGATCTTCTCTCTGTCCCTGCAGCTGACATTGGTGAGCTGTTGGAGCAGATGGTGGAGGAGATAACTGGTTCTCTGTCTGGCCCGGCCAAAGACTTTTACCAGAGAGAGTTTGACTTCTTCAACAAGATCACCAACGTGTCGGCCATTATCAAGTATGAACACGCTTTTCTCTTGTTTGACCCCAGCAATCAGTTGAGCGTAGATTAAATGTAAATTACAGTAGCATAGTAGCTGTTCAAACTGAGATTGATTTTCCACTGACCTTGATTGGTTTCACTTCAGTTTTAATATCAGTTTTGAGAGTCTGGAAATTTGGTTGAGCTTCCATTGCAGTGAACATTTACATTTAGTTGTGCAGGTGAGAGCAGCGACTGTCTGGGGCCATTGGTACTGTTTTCAAGATGCAAAAATCCATCCCAAAATCCCAAAACTGAGGGCTATGTCAGTAAAGTTAATATTATGTTTAGGTAATAAACTCAATTGTACAAAAAAAAGCATGCATTAAGATATAACTTCTTTTTCTTTTTATTTCTGCTTCACTTAATTTTGTCACTGTCATCATCACCTTATCCCTCATTTTGATCACACGTTCAGCTTCATTCTTATCTGTGACTTTCTTTACTATCCTCCTCAATTATAATCTGAAAGGAAAAGATAAAGAGCCAAGTTATCATTTATCAAAGGCCTCAAAGTAATACTAATGTTTAACTTTTCTCAAACACATCCCAACACTTTGGTTAAAATTTATTTCATGGTGTTTATGAAGTGATCACCTTTCCCATGAGCCAAAATGTTTTGTTCCTTTCCCTGCCTTATACCACCAGTGACTACTACCCTCTAAATCCCTTTGTTGTTAATTTATGTGGCAATTGGTTCTTGTAATGTCTCTCTGATTATGCACTGGTCTGGAAGACGCTGTACGCTCTGTAGCTGTTTAGCACTTTTCTGACAGGTCCCATAACTGCTGGATCTCAGAGTGTTTGTCAGCCCACTCGGGGCATACACAATTCCCTCCGCCCTCATTACAGCACTAATTGCAACTATCCAAGGGAGGAACTTCGACTGTCCCCTGACCTCCACCCTGTATGACTTTTTACCCCAGTGACTCCCCTTTGTGAATAACAGCAGAGCCCAACTGTCACTTACGGTCTGAAGTCATTCAGGGAGATACCCATGCATGCTATCCCCAGTAAAGTGAGCCATGGAAAGTCAAGTTGTGTTTTTTTTTTGTTTTCCACAGGCCTTTTCCCAAAGGGGAGGAGAGGAAGAGGGCCTGCCTGGAAGCTATGTCACAGATCAAAGTCCAACCTGGCTGTTATCTTCCCAGCAACCCTGAGGCCATAGTTTTGGATATAGACTATAAATCTGGGACCCCCATGCAGAGGTGGGCCTCGCAACCATGTTCTGTAATGCTTTTAACAGTTACCAGAATGCCCAAAGAAATGTGACAACTTCACTGAATGTTTTTTTTAAAGCACTTGATATCCCTTTGTCTCCATGTAGTGCTGCTAAAGCTCCCTACTTGGCCAAGTTCAAAGTCAGAAGGTGTGGAGTCAGTGAGCTGGAAAAGGAAGGTACTACTAATGTTAAATGAAGCTAAAGTAGGTACTGTATCTCTCAGACATGTGTGCAGACAAACGTTTTATCATGACATCTTCCCATCAGGTCTGCAGTGTCGCTCAGATTCTGTGGATGAGTCAAATAGTGAAGAGGAGGCCAAGAGAATCTGCTGGCAGGCGGCCATCTTTAAAGTGGGAGACGACTGCCGACAGGTCTCAGTTTCATGCTTTTTTGCTTTCACTTAGTGCACTGCTGCCTCCCATCCAAGTCATGATATCTTCCATGTCTGTATTTCTTTTGCCTGAATTCCTTTCTTTAACATTCTTCCTTTGTGTTCACAGGACATGCTGGCTCTTCAGATCATCAGCCTGTTTAAGAACATCTTCCAGCTTGTGGGCCTGGATCTCTACGTGTTTCCTTACAGGGTGGTGGCCACTGCCCCAGGAGTAAGTTCATTTAAAACTTCTCCTGTCTTCCTTCCTTTGTTACTTCCTGACATGAACTACTGATTGTTCAAAACAGATTTTCAGCTTATATGGAGAAACTATAAGTCTGTAATCCAGCGACTTCTCATTCTTCCTGTGCTTGATGTATCTCCACAGTGTGGAGTGATCGAGTGCATTCCTGACTGCAAGTCTCGTGACCAGCTGGGCCGACAGACAGATTTCGGCATGTACGACTATTTCAGAAACCAGTATGGAGATGAATCCACACTAGCTTTCCAGAAGGTAAATGCCAAACCTCATAACCATGTACAACTTTTCTAGTCATCACAATGTGTGAAATGTTACTACATCTCTCCACATATTGTGTTTTACAGTTTAATCTGACATTTTTTCAGGCACGGTACAACTTCATCCGCAGTATGGCAGCCTACAGTTTGCTGCTGTTCTTGCTGCAGATAAAGGACAGACACAATGGCAACATCATGCTGGACAGCCAGGGCCACCTCATCCACATCGGTGTGTTCTCTCTGCATTTCCTTGAATGTTTATGTCTGCATGTTGTCCAGTCAGATAAATGCATCATCGCATGATGATATTGAAATGAAAAAAGTAAAACATAAATGATATAATTCTGAATTATCAATCTTGAAAAACTTCTTTAAGACTTTCCAAGCTGACTTGGAATAGAAATAGAAACATGGAAGAGAGGAAGATTCGTTCAAAAATCTGAAATTGAAATTAAAAAGTGCATAGAAATTTTAGACTTTAAAGTTGAGTTTGTGTTGCAAACCTTTGTAATCCAAGCATTTATGTAGCATTATTCTGTCTTTGCCATACCTTTTGAGTGACTATTTGCATTGATAGCCAGACATTATCTCTATGCTTCATATTACTTTAGCACTGACGTTGTATGCGTGACTTTCTTTCTGTGTGTTTTCAGATTTCGGCTTCATGTTTGAAAGTTCTCCTGGCGGTAACCTCGGCTGGGAACCAGACATCAAGCTAACCGATGAGATGGTGATGATCATGGGTGGGAAGATGGAGGCGACACCCTTCAAATGGTTCATGGAGATGTGTGTGAGGGGATACTTGGCTGTCAGGTGAGTATAGCAGAAGTGCAAAAACAAACGTTCACTGCATTATGAAGGTGGCTAACATGTAAAATGATGATGAAACAGGCCCTACATGGATGGAGTGGTGTCCTTAGTAACACTCATGCTGGACACCGGCCTCCCGTGCTTCAGAGGACAGACCATCAAACTGCTCAAGTGAGTGAGGCGTGTGGCTGTGCCCTCATGCGTGTGCCAGTGTGAATAAGAATAAACGCTTTGAATGCCATTTGCTGTTGTTGCTCAGACTCTTCTTTCCCCACATCTAGGCAGCGGTTCAACCCAGGTCTGAGTGAGAAAGATGCAGCTTCCTTCATCATCAAAGTCATCCAAAACTGCTTCCTCAGCAACAGGTTAGTACAAAATGATTGACATGATTGTCAGTAGAATCCTTGTTAATATTGATTTCTATAAAATATTATTCACATTTGTCTGTTTTTTTTGTCTCATAGGAGTAGAACCTACGACATGATCCAGTATTACCAAAACCAGATCCCATACTAAACGTTTGTGCCTAAGCATGTGCATATATTGGCTGGTTTATGGTGTGCGTGCGTGAGTTTGCGTATGTGCCTTTGTTAGAGTTCACCATTGATGATTGTGGCTAATTGTTTGCGCTGATATCTGGATATATGGATGTTGTCCTTTGTGTTTGCCTTAGCTTCTTGTTTCCTCTCAAGCCATGTTTTCATTATATAAGTTGTCTGTTCCCTTATTTATTACATTAAAGTCTATGTTGTTATTAGTTGCTATTATATTAATGCACTAGCATCTTGACTTCTGTGCACTTTGAGAAAAAAAAACTCTTGGTAATCTGCACGTTAAGTAAATACTTAATCAGAGTTTGTGCCAATTTTAATCTGTATTTTTCGTGAATGTGGATTCTTAAAGCTGTTGCTTTTAGGTTTTAATTTATAATGTTCATGAATATGAATTCTTAAATCTGTTGATTTTAGATTTTAGATTTGTACTGGTCGTGAATATGGATTCTTAAATTTGTTGATTCTAGATGGGGTTTGAAATGTAATTGGATACTTGAAGTAGCTGAAGTAGACCAGTTTCAGTTCTGACCAATGTGGCCTATTCTGTCATCTCGTACTTGACTGTTCTACTGTGCTTCTCTTCTTCACGGACCAGTCAGATTTCATTGATCTGTGGCATGGTACTTGTCTTGTATTTTACTGTGATGACTGACTGTATAGATATGGGCTGCACTGTCTGTATTTTTGGGTGTCCATATTTGCAGTTACCTCGGGGGGGGTGGGGGATGCTTGCAAGTTCTATGAAACACTGGGGCTGAGTTTTGTATATTTAGCATTGTCAAATGGGGGAGGGAAGATAATGCACATAAATTAAACTTTTCTATTGTTTATGAATGAAGGTAAGGCACAGTTCAAATGTTGGGCAGTTGCATGATGTTAAGCATTAACTACCATGTGGCCTATGTCCAGTGTGGCTTTTGGTGAAAGTTATTTTAGTAATCCAAGTGCTGTGCCCCATGTCCATATGGCTAGCTTAAGCCTTTATGTAATGTTACTGATTGTAAAGATTTTGCCTCTTTGTATATTTATATCCATGACCATTTTCTGTCTCCTTTTCTATCTTCATGCCTTTTGAATGAGAATGCATAAGATAAGAAATCAAATAAAGATCTATTAACTTAAAGAATCTGTCTTTTTTGCTACTGGTGTTTCATTTATTATGAAATTACACATTGGTCCAAACACTCACAGGGCCATTAATGTGGAGTTTGTGCTATTCACAATACTGTAGATGAGACATCAGCTGAACCTAAAGTAATGGATTATGATAGGGTTTATTTTGAAACATATCTCAAAACATGTTCATTTGGGGTAAAAAGCCTCTCCAGAAATAGTCTTTCTTATTTTTCTATGTTTTGAATATTCCAGTTGATGATAGTGATTCTCCCCTCCTGTTATTCTGTGTTTATTAAGGATGCCAGCATCATTAAACTTCCCTGAGGGAGTCATCGCAAAGGGATCAATAAAGTTCATTCTATCTTGCACTAATGTGCACTCATCTCTATGTGCTGTATTTTTACATCCACTAGAGGGCAGCACATAATGACATATTTAATGTAATTCCAAGGTCTTGAAGATGCCTTTTGTGATCGCCTCAGAGAGGACACCACTCTGGCGTGAGCAAATCAGATGCCACAGCACTCAGGATTGTTTGAGGCTCTCAATGTGAAAAAGACATGACATATTGAAGTAATACTAGGAAACTTGTCTGAAATGGAGCTCAGACATTAGAGCCATCAAACTGTCTCCCTCCTAATGAGAGTGGCCTTGAGTGTTGCTGGAAGTATTTACAGTTGCAATGAGTGACTCTCCCTTTGAAGAAGAGGTTGCCCTCTGACAGCAGCATGACTCTGAACAGAGGCCGACAAGTGCTTGCCTGTTTCTGTGGCGGTTAAACATGGACTGGAGACTCAGGCCTGTGAAATGCTCAGATGCTTATGCCTATGTTAAACACATAGGTGCTGGGGAAAATAACACTGGAACAAAACAGTCCAACCCAAGTTAAATATCAAAAATTGAAAGCTGTCATGGGTAAATAAGTTATTTATTTACATTTTAAAAGAGCAGTGTTCACTGTGCATGTGGCAGGCCTGTTGGGTGTGTCAGCAGAGGAGAGTGACAGGCCTGAGGAAAGAGCCAACGCAGCTCAGGTCAACATGCTTGAGGCCAAACAGTGAGTGAGAGATTGAGAGAATGAGGGAGAAAAAGAGAGGGAGATGGCGATCCCATGACAGCACACTGGGCGACTCTTTCTTTTCGTTCTCGCAGCGGATACGTGGACTGGTTTTAACGAAAAGCCAGTAGATTAAATTGAAGACAAAGGTACGGATGGTTGTTTAAGGGTAGATTCTTGATATAACGTTTGGTTAATATTTAATTGCATACAGATGTCCACGGGGGAAACACCTTGATGTATTTTTGATGAGATCAGATCACTGACTGTCATGACTACTCCCCTTGGTCTTGCAGGTATACAGGTCTAATCCCTGTAGCTTCATGGGGAGTTTCAAATTCAACTTGTGTGTGTGTGTGTGTGTGTGTGTGTGTGTGTGTATGTGTGCAGCAGAATAGACGTAGATGAACAGCATCCATTCTGATTGTGCTGTCGTTCAAGTTGTCGGGGTTAGATAAGTACAGGTAAACAACTTGTTCCATGAAGCGTTCCTCATACAGATCTCCATGCATGTCATTAATAAAAGGATTTTTTTTCTTTGTTTTATTTCATGAAGGCCAATGGGAAAAAAAATAGCAGTAGAAATAGAGACGAATATGAGCACAATCTGTAAGACTGAGAAAGAGAAAACATCCAACAATAAGAGGTCTCAAATGATGCAAGAAAAAAGAGACAAAAGCCGCAAAGCAATGATACAGACACAAACTGATTGACGTGGATGATGATCAAAGACAGAGAAATAATTCAAAACAACACACAGAAATACCCCAGTGCCTTGCAGAGTGTAACCTCAAACCTCAGAGAGGTTTCTCACTGAGAGAGTGATGCTGAGAGCTTCAAAGAAAAGCAATTAATGTTCTGGATTTCACAGTGTACTTAATGAAACACTGATACTGACTGTGGGAATTGCTGAGTGTGTTAATGCCGGAGATGTGTGCGTCTGTCTTTGGGTGGTATATGTTCATATGTCGGTGGTGGCGTCAAGGGATTGATACTTGAATTGTCAGCACATGTGAGTGATTATCCACCATGTGCATACTGAGGTGTTTTTGTTTCTATTAGCTGATGCATGAAAGGGGTAATTGGGTAAAACCACATAATCTATGATTTGAAAAATCTCCCTTCCTCTCTCTCCCTACACAAACACATAGTGTGGCTCCACATATCCTTCTCCATCACACACGTTAACTGCGGGGCATCTTGTGACACATTCATGCTCCTTGAACTGGCGCAGCCACAGTGCTGTATGCCAGCCATGTGCTATGCAATAATTAACTCTTCTCCGAGTCATTCCAGCCATTAAAGCTGTAACGAGTGAAGCTGAGTAGAAAAGGCTATTTGTCCAAAGGCCAGAGCAGACAGTCAGGCCTATTGATGAGATGCTGGAGCTAATCAGGAATAGTGGCTTCTGTGCCCTGAATAGCTGCGTTGATGTGTTTTTTTTTTCATGGAAGAAGGGAAACCAGTGCCACACAAAAGTCAGGCTGTCCCCCTTGTCACTGCTGTGGTAATCAGAGTTTCTTATTTTCACATCACTGGGGCTACCAATAAAACAGTCTTGACTGTAATGTCTGATCTTTAGCTTATCTTTAAGAGATTAAAGGCATCACATTACTGCTGACATTTGTGATATAGCTATGGCTAATAAGGAGACTGAATAATGTTGATTTGGTCTTAAGATTGGTCTTTTGGTCTTAAGATTGTTTAGGGGGAGTAAGATTTAGTCCAACAAACTCGTGTATTCCTTTCTTCTGTCTGCAAGCATAGCTGAAATCATGGATGTTTATGGGATCAAGAAGTAACTTGTTTTAAAAGTTCCTTTTAGACTTCTCCAAAGATGGATGGTCATTGTAATGAGAGCACATATTGTCATTTGCATACATATTAATTAACAAAGAATGAGCTCATATCAAACCTCCAATCCATTTTCTGATCATACACCTTCCTCAGCCACAGATGGATAAATGGGCCTTATTAGAAAATAGGTCTGACTCTAATGGGAGAGTTTTGTGTGTACTATTGATCTAAATATTGGGAACATCTCTCTGTATAATGCAAAATAGTATCACAAAATACATCCTCTAAAATGACTGTAAAGTTGAATTGAAACTTTTCAACAAACAATGAAACGTATAACCTTCAGGGCAAAAGCAACTGAATGTAAATTTGTCTGACTCCTGGTAAACAAGAGCAACAGTTAAATTTCCCCTCACATCGAACCCTTTCATTGGTGCACTGTTTGTTTGTGTGCTGCAGTCTGCACACGGCGGGAGGGTTTTGGTAGAAACCCCCGTCTCTTCTACAGTGTTTCCAGTGTTGATCAGTTGTATTATCTGATGCTGTAATGATGAAGGGAGGGGTTGCAGCCACAGGCTTAACCAACATACACTCTCCTTTTACCTGTGGGCTAAAAGCCATAAGAAACAAACACTGTAGATTTAAACACAATAACCACACACAAACAGAGTATATATATGCACATAGTGTTTGGCCCAACAGTAGAAATAAATCCATAGTAACTGCTACTGTACCCAATACAATTTTAACATCCCATATTAACATTACAAACCAATGTTTGATAAAGCTCCTCTGTGAAAAGACTTTCCCAGAACTCTCTAAGGGCTTGTCAAGACACACACTGTAGCCAAAAACTCTTTCTTTTTCCTTTCTTTCTCCCTTTTTCTCTGTTTCTCTGTGCCCATGTGTTGAAAGCTATTGGTCTGGGCTGCTGAATGGGCCCCAGTGTTCACCCTCTCCTTATCATGTGACCTTTGATCTGTTTGGACAGCGTGACCAACAGAGGCTGCAAATAGAGGAGAGCCAGGAGACACCCGAGTCACAGCAGAGGAAGCCCGGCACAATTCAATCGTAAATGCACGAAATGAAATGCAGGCATGTAACAAGCCTCAAGTGCATTTATGTGGATCGAATCAAAATGTGATATGATGTATACGCCATTTGTGGTAACCTTTCATGGCTTCGCTGTGCCACTGCTGACGCTGACCTCAAACTGTTAGTTAGTGGCTCATAAATCGCAGCCAGCTTTATACGTTCATATATGAGAGATGTATCGTACTTGTACTACCCAACCTACCTCCTGAGATGCTGAATGCAACCTTTTTTCTGCAAAACTCTGACGAAAACACCTTTTTCCCTCCTAAAGTTCAATTTCTTTGGAACATTGTGACATCACTTTACATTCAAGCTAAGTGACTGCTCATGGGTGTGCAGTGTTAAAATAGCATATTCAGCCGTTTTCCCTCTTAACTCTCTCATTTGTCCCTGCTGTCCTCTCACCACCCTTTTACCTGTCCTGTCCATCATCCTGCCCCACAGCCACACTTCGCTGTTGACTTACTGTATCAGTCCCTACTTAATGTCACGGACTTCACTTTGTACACTTTGAAACTGACGATCCAGGTTCATGCTCATTTTGCTGAATCTTATTATTGTAAGGCTGAATTTCTGCATGCGAATGTAAAGGCACTTAGTCATTATTGTCATGTTTTTTCATTCATTCGTGATAACAAAATTCATGAAGCAAGTTGACTGTAGTAACATGTAGCAATCAGTCAGTCATAAGCCAGCCTTTGCTTTTTCATATATGTATTACTTCTGTAAGCATTTCAGTGGGAAACGCACACTTAACTTTTTTCATCATGTTTTTTTCAATTTGTCAACAAGAAAAATCTAAACTGTAGAGAACAGATTCAATCAGCATTATACAATTTTTTTCAGTTACCCACTGTTTACTGGATGCCACTTTACTGGTGCATTTGCATGTTGGCCCAGCAGAGGGCTGAAGCAGCACCAAGCTGTGGGATCATCAGAACAGAAACAATAAATTCCAAACAAGCTAAAAGAGCTCTGCATGAAATGTACACTTGCATGCCTTCTTTGAAAGTCACTTGTTTTCCCCAAACATCCTTCCTTCTCTCTCTCACTTTAATCTAAATTTCCTTTTTAGATGGTACAATCTAAACTGATTTCCATGTTAAATGATGAAAGATTCCTTTTTGCATAACGACCACTTTAAACTGAAAAATTAGTGATTTTCCTCCTAAATCATACAGAGGTTTTCTCCTGTGGGGCTGAATCAGATTAATTAAGCACTGTCCATGGCAACCAGGCGACAACAAAAAGCCTCTGCCACTCTCTCAACCGCCATGGCCACTGTTGCCACGGAGACCCATTCAGATGCCCGGTGGTGACCTCTGACCTGTGAGGAGGCTGGTGAATGTAGCTGAAAGGGGCGGCTGGGCCGGGGCATCTGGGGTATCATCTGGCGCCTAACAAAGCCCCTCGCCAGCTGGGGAGGAGGGCAGGAGATGGAGAGAGAGAGAGGGAGCTGGAGGAAGGGGCACAGAGGAGAGGGGAGTGGAGAGACAGAGAGAGCACCCTTTTCTTCTTGCCCTCTTCAGAGAGAGTGGCCATTGACACTGTGCATCTCATTAAAATCTGTGCACCCCTCCCCACCCGTCTCCACTCCCCTCCTTCTCTCTCTGGAGCACAGGGCCCAAGCAGCTGCCTGTCCCGCTCTGTCCATTCAAGCTCAAGTGCAGTCCACTGCAGGATGGAAAGAAAAAAGGCAGACAGAGAGAAGGTTGGGAGTTGGGGGGTGACGAGGGGGTGGTAGAGGCCTTGGACATATGCCACCATCACAAGGATTGGAGAGGCTGCACAGAGAAGGACACCACTCTATCGTTATATCTTAAAAAGCTTTACCTTCTTTTAAAAAGTGTTTTTTGAGTTAGAAACAAAAACAAAAGACAGTATGCACAGACAAAAATAACTCATTCCTAACTCAGGCTGTTTAATTTCATAACCCTCATTCCAGTTTTTAAAAAAAAAAGGCAAGACAGGGCAAGAATAATGTGATGTCACCAAGGCGCCAGACACGGCCTCATCCACGTCTAGATGGACAGCAGGATAAAACATGCAAACAGCTGCCGGGTGGCAACACGCGTAATCACAGAGAGCAAACAATGACACACACACCCATCAACCTCCCAGAGCCCCTCTGGTGTCCCCGCACTCCAGAGGGACATTTTGGATATGCACGGGGCTCTCTGAGGGTCATGGTCATGCAGTGTGCGTGTGTGTGTGAAGCCAGGAGAGCACAGCAGGACTGCTGTCAAAACAGAAAATCTGCCATGGGGTGCAAAAGGTGGGGGATTGGTAATAAGGGAGGGGAGAGATGACTAATATGAGGGGCGGGGTTTAACCGGGTGAGTGCTATGCTAATGAGCTGATAACACTGCAGGTACTGGAGACTGAAGTATAAGCAAAGCTGCATTTACTCAGAGGAATATAAGATGTTCACACATTGTGTGCGCACGTTCATTTGCACACACTGACACTCACTTCACACATGTGATTGTTTAAAAAAGGAGTGCAAAGCTGAAAACGGCATTTATCACATGTCTGGTGAAATCAGCCTCAACTCTCCTTCCTCTGTTTTTCACTCTTCCCAAGCGAGTCTGGATTCCTAAATTCAAAGGTAGAGCAACAGAGCCCCTTGTCCCCCACCTCTCTCTCTCTCTCTCTCTCTCTCTCTCTCTCTGTCATCTTCGCTGATGAATGGGGCTTTGCGTGTGGATTTTAATTACTGCTCTGTCGAGGTGGGAATTGGCCATGCATTAAATTGGAATGAGACACATTTTTCCCCTCAGCAGGGGAGGGAGGAGAATGGAGGGTAAAAGGAGAAACTGGTTACTGTATATTAATTGAACCATCCAGTGACACAAAGTTTGAACATAACTGTGCAAGTCTAAGGACAGAGGGAGCCTGGACAGAAGAAGTGCACATTTTTACATGCAGCTAAACTACAGAAGTTTTCTGAATCTGGCCACTTTGTTCCTAAGAGAGACATGCTTTTCAGTCAAAATCATGGCATGGGGTGAATTATTAAGATCTGTACTTAGCCAATCTACTGTCAGCAGAGGAACTCACAAAGGCTGCAGAACCTCAGCGTGGTTGGCAAGGGCATACACAGTTATGATGAAGGTCTATGTGAGGAAAGTTCAATGTGTGTCAATTACCTCTGATTAAAAAGGACATAACATAGGTCAAATTCCACTTTGCAGTCTGCCAGGGCAGCTTAGCAGCATCAAAGAAAATTGAGCTTTGAATCTGTTAACACACACACACACACACACACACACACACACACACACACACACACACACACACACAAACACACAGAGGAAGGCAGCCAGACCAATGAAGGTGCCATTGGTCCATTTTTATTTTTTTCATATTTCAGCAAATAAAAAAGTGTCCAGTCTTGCTCTTCTTTCCCTCAAACTCCAAATAAAAGACTAGAGTTCTGGGGTAAATTGCAGAGATGTAAACATTTATGACCAGGATGTTACCCTTAAATGACTGATAAAGAGTAAATACCCCTTAACACCTACAGGGTAAGAGCAGTGATATCAAACTCAGCAAGCCAGCAAGCTCTCAAACATATGAGAGCTTGCTGGCAAATGGTATGTAGATTAAATATAATAAAAGCAACTTCTACTTTCCTACAAAGGTCAACCACATCATATCAACTTTTTTGAGTTGATGAGGATTTAGTAGACAGTTCATTGAACAACTGACTGATGCTCTCTGCATCAGGATACAGTACCATAATGCTAGTGCTTTGATTGTGGTATTGCATGTGGGAATTCATATCATTCTCTAAAATAGTGTAGCTCTGTCTCTGAAGTGGAGAAAAAACTCAAAATGGATTGCTTTTTTCAGTGGGGAAGGGATAGCTGTCTAACCATCTCATTTAAAAAAAACGGAAAACATTTGTTTGTCCATATTGCTAGATATTTCCCACTTGACAGAATGACACACTCTTGTATTCCCCGCTTTACCCAGAGAAAGTGATTCACATAGTCAGCGTGGATTATGGGATATTGAGGACTGCAGGGGCTCACCAGTTGTGTCCTCCACATCCATTCCTAAGAGGGAAACTTTTTCTCTTCCACATTTGCAGGACCCTTTGAAACACGGCGAAGTCTGCCTGTCACATTGAGGTTTGTCTTAAGATGCTGCCTCTGGATCTGGTCACAGTAGTTTACTGTTGCATCTTGTGTTCTGGTCATTGCATGTAGTTATCGCGCATTTCCTGTGTTGGTTCTCTTTGACTTTCTATTGTATCAGTATCAGCTTGCTTGTAATCACTTAGACACACATAGTCTCATGAGAAGTTAGATCAAATTTGATGGAAAAGAGTACACTACTCTACTGTACTCTCACTATACTGTTGTTTCTTTTTTCTTTTTTTTTTGCTCCAACAAGCCTTTCCATAAAGATATAGCAAATCAGCATGGCTGCAATAGTCAAAATAGTCAAAATTATTCTTCATTAACTTTTATTGCTACTAGTAGCCAATAGCTACTCCCAGCAGTTTTGCAGTTCCTTAAGTATCTAAACAAACAAAAAACACAATAGTTATTAACAAGTCCTGGTCTGATGTACATTTCTGTTAAAAAATTCTAAAGCTAAGAAGTGAACGAAAAGAAAGTAATCTGACTAAACTGAAAGTTCAGTTTGTTGTTGCTGATGTTCAAGAGGCAGTTCAAAATGTCACCCTTCACTTGTGGGCTGAGATATACTCACAGTCAGAGCCATTGTAATTGTTGAGGACAATTAATTCATGTCGTCAT
>JAOXYL010000086.1:16931017-16941247 GCA_028564955.1 Terapon puta | reverse complement strand
TTGGTAAAACACAAAGTATTAAAGAGGGTACATATGTGGAAAGTTTCCAATCCTCTGTTACAATGAGAGTAAGGCTGTGATGGCAGTCGTTAGAGGTCAAACACTGTACACCTGTGCGAAAGCAGAGTCCCCTTGAATCAGTGAAATTCAACCATCAGAACAGCGCTGTCGGGAACATCTTTGCCAGCCGAGAACAACGTTACCCATAACGCTGGTTGGTCCCAGAACCTGCTGATTATGAGACAGTTCACATTTCCTTGAGGAGCAGTTTAATTGCCTGAAAGCTTGTAGCTCTAAGACTTGTGTATAATCAGTGGCAGAGGCAGTAGTAGATGAGGATTTATTGCTTGGTTACAGTGCTCATACGTGCAACGCTCTGCCTGTGGCACGGATCGAGTACTGAACCTCATGACCCCAACCAGGGAACAGAGCTAACTACTGAGCCATCCAGGCATCCCAGGAGGGCATAGCACAAGTTGACATTTCCTTGAGGAGAAATTAATTGGGCCAAAAGTAAAGATTTTACAATATCAATGGCAACAAAAGAATTTGGGTGTATATGTTAACGTTCATATTAAGGGAGATATTATAAAGTTCAAAAAAGGGGAAGGTGTGTAAGCCAGCAGTTTATATTGCAATAAATGAGAGCTTGATGCCAATATCAATCAGTTCCAATGCAGCTCTTCAGAACGATCTCCTGTGGTTTAGATATCTACATTGTGAGAGAGAGGAGCTTTGTGACTTAATCTTCTGTTATCAACAAGTTAAAATTGTAGGATAAAGAAGAGTTCAGAAATGTTTTTCCTGTCTAGAAAAAAATATTGCTCCAGACTCTTAGTGATAACATGACACAGGTAATGATAAAGTCTCCAATTGCCTGTAAAAGCTGCCAGTTTTGACTATCTCCAAAACAACAGAAGACATCTAATACAGAGAATAGCTTTGTAGATCAAAGTCTTATGGATGTTTTAAGGTTTTAGTGTATAGTCCATGTATGTCAGTAGTTTTGCATTGGATCATTCCTGTCATAAATCTCCATTGTAAGATTGTGCCTTTCACAAATGCACATAAAATCACTCAGATATTCTTGAGAAACTGCAAGTAATAGCACAGATCTGCTGACTGGGCCGCACTGTTTGATGTTCAGATGGCGTTTTAGTGCAAAGCATGTGAGACTCATTACCTTCCTAAAAACATACAGAATAAAAATAAGTTCTGAACAGTGTAACAACATTATACGTGCTGTCCTCTGTCTCCTACACTGGTGGCATTTAGCCTTCAGAGTGGCCCACTCATCAGCAATCTGCTTATACCAACTGGGTCATTTGCACCTAATGAGATCAAGGAGGGGTGATCCAATGCTTTGAGCTCGAGATCACACCAACAGCACTTTCTACTCGAATACATATGTGCACACAAGACAAACACCTCTCAAAAAACGCCCTCTAGGATTCAGTATTCTACAAACATTTTGTTTTTGTTTAAGACATGTGATGTAAAATCATCAGTTTAATTGGCTGGGAAGGGGGGTTCATATGCAAAGAACATGTCTCTGGTTTTTATACCACTCTAAATATATATACACAGAAATTGCTTCAAATAAATGTTTCCTACATTTAACTGCGAATAGACAGGGTGGCAATTAACCAGTAGGTTTTAGATAAGGTCCAGAACACCTGTCCCTCCTTTTTCCTTCACTGTTTTTCAAGAAAGAGCAGCATTGAGCTTAGAGCTGGTTTAGTAATTCTCCAAGCAGATTAGGATGCCTACTGCATGCTTGCAGGGGATTGGGCACACAAGCACGTCCAACAAGTCCAACAATGTAGCAAGACAGATTACCTATCCACAGTGGCACACGGCTGACCACAGCTATACAGGAGAGACTTATTACTGCTGATTTCTTTCTCTTATAGTCTTACATTTAAAACCCACTCAGGTATTCACAAACTATTTACAAATATGAAGCACATGCACACTGTGCAGCGCGTACATACTAAAGCGTACACACCAACATAAACACACATGTACGCATACCCTGCACACACCAGTACCCAAGCACTTGATCCTGATCACCTGGTGTTGATCTCTTCTGTTTGTACAGAGGTCATATTACATTCTTAACAATACATTGCATTATCAACAAAAACAATTACATGAGCGCTTACATGCGTTTAACAAGGCTTGTTTTCACCTCAGACATAATCTGCTCTGCTTGGTTGGTTTTCTACACTGCATTTAACACGTTTATTTTTGTGTATCCATTCTGCACCACTCCCTCTGTTGTCTGTTTGCCACTTCCTATGTTTCCCTAAATGCCTGTAAGTATCTGCTTCTTTTAGGTGTGCGTAGTATATGTGGAGAGCAGGTAAAAGCAGCAACAAAAAATATTAATGTACATGAGAAGAATGTGAAAACTGCAGCACTTCTTGAAATCAAAATGACTTGTGGCTGCAACGCCAGTCTGCTGTGCCTGCACTTACTGGAGAAATTGGCAAGTATATCTCCATTTATCAAATACATGTGCAAAATCCACAAAATGAACACAAACAAACTATTTGTTTCTCTTGTAATACTAACAATGCTGCTAAATCATTCCTTAATCTTTTCAAGTATTTATTTTGCGTGAAAATGTGAAATAAATTAATTGTTCCTCACAACACCGATGGGATATGCTTGTGAAATGTGAAATCCTTGTAAAATAACACTGACCTCAGTATCTTCAGATATAACAGGAGGCTCTTCTCTATTTTGTAACATCATAGCTTGATGCTTGATGTTTTGTATACCTGCAGTTGTGGTTGCTTTTCTCACATAGACAAATAGACAGATAAGCAAACAGATACACCGGCGCAAAAAAACTACATAATAATCCTCACACCTTTATTGAATAATGTAGCAACATAAGAGTTTTGTATCTGCCATGACTTTCTATGGCTGTAGCCAGGTTTCTTTTAGGAATTCTGAGGACACTGTTGCTGTACTGAGTAAAAAAAATACCTATTATGTGTATGGTTTTAGTCACAGAACATAAACTCCCACATGACTGCTAAAACCAGAGAACATGACCTCAGTGTTCTCAGTGGTAGACAGTCTTCTCTGTATCATGAGCACAAGTATTCATTTGAACTATGTGGAATCCAAAAAGACCGACTGACAATTTCTCCTGCAATCAACCCCCATCTGGTCTGCTGACAGAAAAGTAAACACAGAACTGCCGGCCATGTTTCTCTCCATTATTCTCACACTGTTGTTTCCTACCAGAGATACAGCACCACAGTTTCCTATAGAAAAACATCAAATTGGAGTTTGCTGTCGAATAACACCACATATATATTGCACAATTGCACAATCCATTTAATGACTGCAAAATGTTAATACAAGTCATGCATGCACACACAAAGGGTGCTGGTACAGCTCTTTGTGTATGTCCACACACACCAGGTCTGACCCAGTCTAAGGGCTCAGAGTCCCAGAGGGCTAGCATGGGTCTCAGGGCCCCAGTGGTTGAGAATAGCTAGGTGATCTATATTCATTGGCCAGCTTTGGAGAGGCCTGCTGTCATGGCCTCCCCACCCCCCATGGCAGACTAGACCAGGGACCTGTGTGTGTGTGTGTGTGTGTGTGCTGCTCATGGCAGTAATGCAGGCTGACAGAGATGAATGGAGCTGGACCACACGGTTTTCAGCGATGAGGGAGGGGTCCAGAGAGTAGAGAGTGGAGGGAGTCATCTGCATAAAGAGAGAGGAGATGGAGTACATGTAGGTGAGGGGAGAAAAAAAGAGTATGAGAGGAGAGATTCCAGGAGGACTGGGCAGGAGGGGTGGGGGGCGTTGACTGGGCTTAGAAAGAAGACAGGAAGGAGGAGGGGATGTCCACCCCACTCTTTATTGGCACTGAATTCGAGGTGAGGGTGGAGAAGATCATTGGGGTAAGCGGACGGAGAATGACGATGCTCAAAGAAGAATAAATAAAGTGAGAGAGGAAATAAACGATGTACGTAGACCATGGAGGGAGGAGAGAGAATGATGGACAGGAGAGGATTTTGTAGAGGAGGATGGAGGAAAAACAGACTCCAGGACCAGCAGCAACACTGGTTTGAGAAATGGGGGCTGGTCCCATTAATGTTAATCAAACAGCTGACAGATCCTAATGAAGGTTTCATGATTTCTCCTGGTGCTCTCTGTGTCACACCAGAGCTGGGTGGCAAGAGCCAAAGTGTCCATGTTTAGTGTCATCAATTACTTAATGAGATCTTTCCCTAAATTCAATTTGTCCTTCAGAAATTAAATAAAATTAAAAAAAAGAACATTGAAGCAGAAACCAGTATTTCTAAATGTTTGCTGGATTGTTGATAACAAGATGTCGGTTTCATCTCAGGGTTTTTCTGAAATGTGATCACAGGTAAAATGAGGACTATGGATTTGATAATGGGAGCTAGGGATCTATCAATTTCAAAGGCCTCTTCAGCATATTGTATAACACTCAAACACTCAGTCAAATTTATATGAATAATATCATGTTAAAATTTTCTATCTGAACAAACCTTAAAACTGGTTGGGACAGAAGTCAAGTCAAGTCAACAGTATTTATATAGTCCATTATGACTATCTACAATCTGTCTTTAGGGGCTTTACAGTACAGTACAGATCACTCTGCCCTTAGACTCTCATATCAAATAAGTAAAAACTTTAACAAGGGCAAAATGGAAGAAACATTAGGAAGAGCAACTGAGGAGCAATACTTTCCCCATGACGGACAGACATGAAATAGAAGCAGTGTTCAAAATACTGTACATCAACCACAAAAGATTTACAGTTAAGAAAAGCATTTACAGTTATGTGAACTGTGAGTGGATTATGAAGCATAGCAGACAGTTAGACAATGTAAGATCTCTGTGAAATATTAACCTTGTAGCTTTGTAATGTTATGGGACCAGATCTGATGTGTTGCTAAAGAATATAGCAAAGAAGCTTTTTGAAATGACATGTACTGTGCAGTACCGTGATTGTGTGTGTCAGTGTGTTTTATCCAGCTACCTGGCAGACCAGCTCTCAGTCATGTGTGTACCCTATCTCTGTTACAGTCATGATAATGACTGTTTTGCGGTGGTCGTGCACGCACTCAGTCCTTCGTGTTTATGTACTATATGCACCATGCTGGTTCCCATTATGGACCTGGGGCTCACTCACCTCCCTCCTCCGCTCGAGCACGATTAACAGCACTCTCCTGTCAGACTAATGAACATGCCAGAAAAGCAGAGAAAGAGAAAAGAGCGGGAGGAAAAAAGAGAGGGGGTGGTTATGGAAGAGGCGGAATGAGAGAGAGATTGCGAGATATGAGGAAGGAAATTAATAAGTGAATAAAGTGAGGGGGAAGTGAACAAATATGGAGCTACAGAAGAAAGGAAAGATCAGATGTTATTTTACACAGTCAGCCACCATATCTTGAGGCGATCAGGTTTTATTAGGACAGCAGGGAGAATGAATCCTCACACTGTATGAAGTGATGTACACTGACTTACAAACACTGCAGGTCTGAAGGACATGAGTGGGCATAATTGAACTGCAGACTGAGCTAACATAATGGTCAGTATTATAAATGCCTATACAGTGTTATAAGATGTAGGAAGTGGGGAAAAGAGTACTTTTTGCATTTCCTGATTGATTCTAAATAAAAATAATGATTTGTCTGCAAGTCTAATGTTGAAAATGTGTGAGAGCAACTTCAAAGCATCCACAATGAGATGATTTGTCAGTAACTTGTAGCCTGTTTTACAGTATATTTCTACCTTTGTATGCTGATGTGTTAGTTTATGTCATGTTCTTGCTTCTGTGATATGTTACCTGTTGGAGAACCACAGTGGAAATAAGGCATTGGTCTATATTGCATTTCGATACCCAATGAATTTAACTACTGCAGAGAAGAGTGTTATAGTGTATTTTAAGCATAAAATATAATGCAGTAATTAATATTGAGCTATTCTATCATTTCCTGCCTATACACTGATTCTTTGAACTTGAATATGCACAAATTTCTCTGAAAAGCCATTTTCCTCTAACAAATGCAATATATGCTCCTTTGTGCATGCTAACAGATTATACTAAATAATATATCTTATTTTAAGAATTTTCAGATGCAGAATTATTGAATTTGCTGGTAAATCTAGGTTGAGAATGGGCTCCTTCCATCTGCCAGGCGGCCTTGTACTACACAAACTGTACAATGCAGCTGCAGCTGCAGCCAGCATTGAATGAAACAGTGATGGCAAGATTATTAAATCTGACAGCGCTGCAGATGCTGTGCTCCTGTATCCTGCGTTAAATGAAAGAGAACCAAGGTAAGATGATAATGATGACCCTGGTGAATGCCCAACAAGTAAATGCCTATTTGTACAACAAATGAATACATGTACAATGTCACATTTGAGCACTTTGAGAATTAATGTCCGTGAATGATGATCAGGAATAATTCCATCAGCTTGTTAATAAATCATTTACTGCCGCTTCCCTGTATCTGTGCTAGATTAGTGGGGGGAAATTCATAAAAAGAGGAGGGGGATGATGGAGGTTGCTGTGGCAACACTAATGACACCTGCCCCCTCTGCCTATGTGTGCTGGCCCTTTTCTCAAGATACTTTGTAATTGTAGCAGCTGCAGAGGTTGGTAGTGCAAACCCTCATGGAAATATCTTTGATTTAACCTAGTGTGTATGTGCCTTTGATGCCTCATTCCACACTAAAACACTTTTGTTTTTCCTATGGTTAAGATTTATGATCTTTGAGCAAGTTGCTGGCAAATGCTTGAAATGAAAGTGCCAGGTGAGTTATACCTTACATTGTAACATTGGCAAATGGAAAACTAAGCACCAAAGGCATTTTCATGGAACACGTTCTCATTATCTGATCGAAAAGTGTACACAACTATAAAAGAAATTCATTAGGATGTAATGCTAAAACATTTTATAGATTTTGCAAATTGATGTGCAGATTCTAAACTCTCAGCAGCTTCCTTTGTGGTGAAATAACCTACCACTGTGCATTTTTGTTTCCACGTGTCTTGTTTCATGTCTGAGGACTCCACACATAGAGCGCCCTGTAATCATGCAGATGAGGTGAAAATGGGAAAGCCACCAGAAGTGGAGCTGCAGGGTTTTCAAGTGACAACACAGATGTGTTTACGCTACTTTCATGCAAGTTGTCCAGTGTTGACTCGCGTTGTATTCCTTTTGCTGAACGTGTGTTTACATATGCATAAATGCACGGATGTGTGCCTGTGTGTCTCTATACACTCATCCTGGTGCCACTCTGCAAACACTAATGCTGTCGGCATGAGTCTGCGAGGTTTGGATGTTAGACAACTGGGCTTGCTAAGTTTATACTTTAACTGGCGTGTCTTCTTGTCTTCATTTCTTTAAAATTCTGAAATGCTTCAGAATGATTCAGAGTAGCTGTTTCCCACTGATTAAAAGAAATGACAACGACTAATAACATTAGCCTTTTCCTGTGTGAGCAAATGGCAGTCACAGTGATGCTTAGCCCACATCCCTCCGACTGGGATGAGATGACTGAGGGGCACGGGCTCTTGGTGTGGAGAGAGGCTTAGACCTATAGGCTGATTACTGATTACCACAGTACTGCTGACTATGCTAAAGCACATGGGCTCAAGGTGGGGTGGGTCACTATGATTAAGGGAAGGCAAGGTTGGTGTTGTAGATTGGAGAGCGATGGAGGTGAGAGGACCACTGAGACCCCACCAAGACTGAGAACTGCTGAGGTGGACCGAGTAAAGCCACTGCAGCCTAAATCATCTCTCTTTGCAGCTCCCTGCATCCTGCCTGCATATACATTCAGGAAAACTCATTAGACAACTGTCTATTTTTTAAAGAAAACCCACCAGGATTATGACAAAAAAATTATATAACTAGCAATGTTTGGAGCAGCGCTCGGGAGATTCGCTGTTAAATGTGTCAGTCAATGACACAGAGCTTGACCCCTTTTAAACACTGGAAGAAAAAGGCCACAGAGGAAGCCTGGAGCGAAGTCTATCAGTGTGTTTGGGGTCGTGGAGTCTAGTCTTGAGGGGAGGAGGTTCAACAGACTCATGAAGAAACACAAAAAGAAAATGTGCTTTAGTAGAGAAAACACTCAGAAAATGCTGAGTTTAACTTCTATCCAATGTGCATGTATGTGTGTAAAAACCTCGAGTGAAGATTATTAAATCCATTTGTGTGCTTGGGTGTGTGTGTGCGTTCATTTGTCCCCCTGAGGTAGCTCATGATTTTATTGCCCGTCGACTTATTGCCACGGTGTAACTGTCCAATTGCTGGGGGTGAGACCATAATGAAGTTGCCTTTTATTGGTTTAACAGTCAAAGTCAAGAGGCCACTTCCCAGCTGCAGGACCCAGCTTTTATGCATGTGTGTGTGTGTGTGTATGTGTATGTATGTGAAAATAATAGAAAGACAGGAAGCGAGAGATAAAGTGAGCACCACTTTATCCTTTTATGCACCTGTATACATTTGTAAGGAGAGTGTAGGCTTGCAGGCATACACTTACACTTACGTACAAAAACATACAATGGCCCATCAGACTTCAAAGCATTACAGGACTGGTGTTTTTGCTAGTTTTAGCCAAGTAACTGTTATACATCCGTGACATTTGTGCTGAAAAGTTTGGATATTTTTTCTACCAATAAGAAAAGTATCAAGGCTTGCTTGAATTCAGTTAAAATCAGAGTAAACATCAAATCATTTCATAAAGTATAATAAAGTTACATCACCTCTGTGTGCTTAGATTATATTTTCCACTTAAGTGGGATCTGGACATATTTTGGTTTTAGTTGTCACTCAGATTTATGCCCCCACTAGTACAATATAATCATATTATATAATGCATCTAATATGATCTACAAAAAAATCAATGCCATGAACAATGATATCTTGGCAGTAGTGGGTTTTCCAAAGCTGTAAACATCACAGAGGAAGCTCTGTTCACTTAAATTGCATTGGGATGGAGGCATAAAATCCTAGAAAACAATATCTTGACACTCTGGTTATGACAAGAGGTTAAGTGAGAAAAATTGATTTTGGAATTAAAGTGAATTGGCCGTTTGGTTGCAGATTTGATTCACAACATTGACAGAAGTTATGTAAACTGTGATGTCTGCTACTTGATTTCCTGCGTTGAATGTTGGATATACAATCAGAAATCTACATCAGTGTGGTTTACAGCGTCAGTCAATGTGAAATACAAATAATGATTTATAGCAAACTGGCTAAAACAAGTAGCATGATTCTTTTAAAAAAAGCAGGCTCATTTAGTAAAAAGTAGACTGTCACTGCAAAGTAATGATCTGCAGATAAAAGGTCACCACAAAGCAGGAGTGACTGGAAGAAATACCCCAGCAGAGGGTCTTATGACCAGCAGCCACACAGCCATAGTAAATCAATAATCATTAACACTGTAGCTATGTAATGCTAATTACATATGTAGCATTATCAAAGTGCTCGACTAAGTCACACAAAAGAGATGCTGAAATATTTTCTCTAATCGATTGCATGGGGCTCTTTTTACGTGTCATTGTGTCTGTGCTTTTATGGATATACATCATCCACACTTCATTTGTGCTCATCTAGGGAAAATTGATATTGCTGTGGAGGCACATATTAACACTAAATAGATAAGCTCCTCGTCTTTCCCTCATGTGAAATCTGGAATCCACTCGCAGGTTGCAAGCCACAGCATATTTACCCTCCTGCTTGCCTGCCATACATACACCTACATGCACACACATACACATACGCACACACACAGTATCGCTGCCAGGCAGGGTGGAATTACCAGAGATGTGCTTCAACTTGCCCAACGACATTCCCCAGAAACCATGGCAACCTAGAAATAGCGAGAGCGTGTGTGGTGTGTTTACTTGCCTTTAAGGATCTCCAGTGCCCATCATCCACACACAGTCTGACTGACTGCACCGGCCCTCGCTGGAGCCACTCCACATCTTTCAGGAGCTGAATAGGGTCAAGCCTGCATGGCAACAATCTCTTCTCCCTTTGTGGTGCTCTGGGATCCTTAAAAGAAACCAGGAGGGCATAAAACTCATTCACTGACTCACCCACTCTCTCTCTCTCACACACACACACACACACACACACACACACACACACACACACACACACTCATATACACACACTCTTTGTTCCTCTTTCTTACATATGTGCACACAC
>JAOXYL010000086.1:16902955-16924987 GCA_028564955.1 Terapon puta | reverse complement strand
GAATGAAAGGAATGGCGTCATGTTTTTATTTGGAGTCTGCTGCAAGTAGTCATGTAACCTGTCTGCAGGCCAATTGAAAATAGGATTAAATAGGTTTACATTTTACAATTTTCGGACCCCAACTGTGAGACTGATATGTGTTGTTATGTATAAATGTGTCTGTTTCACATTTTACATAAGACTGGGTTGTTTAGTATTGAAAAAGGCTTCATAGAGATATATAGTGTATATGAACTTTTAGTTTTATAAAAAGCCACATTTCAAACTTGGTGCTAATACTTTGACTTTGAATGAGGTCATAATGAAAGCAAAACGTTTTACAGATGACAGGAAAATTTTACTCAACGCCACTCTGATTTCTCTTAAAGAAACTATAGCACTACCACACAAAATAAAAGGAAAAAAAAACATGCACAACTGCCATTCTGACTGAACAAAAACCCAAAACAGAAACTGTACCAAAGCAGGTCAGCCAGCCTCTAATTCTTATTTAGCTCTGAAAATGGGATAATGATGATAATGAGTATGATTACTGAAATGGACGTCTTGGAGCACAATAATCTAAACTGTCCATCACAAAAAGAAAAAAAGAATCTGCGCATTTTATTGTGTGTGTCTGTGTGTAACAGCTTACAGTACTACTTTGTAAATGAACTGGCATTAGCATGCTCTGAAAGGAGTGGAGCTGGGGTTGAAGGGAGCAGGTGAAAATCTCACTTTGAATCATTTCCCCTCCCGGTCCTTGCCATTGTTCCTGTCCTCACACATGGCAGAGGCAGAAAGAAAGGATCCTATTATTCCAGCCCAAGCCTGTTCTCCTCGTTTATCGTTTAAAGAGGGGGAAGAGAGGGGGAATATTCTGATGGAAAGCAGGGCCTCTGTGGCAGCCAAGCAGTTGTGTGCCAGCTGAAAAGACTCTGCGGGCTGAAGCTGCGGCGGTGCCCACCACCTGCCGAGTTCTTTCTCCTTCATCTCTCCGTTCTCCCTCCGCTCTCTTTCTCTGCCTTTCACCGTCAAGCGCTCAGTGACTCAGCAGTCCAGGTTCAATTCAGGCTGAGGCCTCATGGCATAAAGAAAAAAAGACGGGTACAAAAAAAGAGAGAGAAAAGATTAATTTCTTGAGTGGGAGAGTGAAAAAGGGGGTGAAAGAAGCAGGCAGATACATAGGTACTGTATTTAATTTTGCATTGAATGAGAGGCCTAAGCTGCACCTGGCTCTGGATATTGAAGTGATTTTCATGGGTGCTGAGAGTTAATCTAACTCTCCTCCAGATATCCACAAAATTATAGGAGTAGACGAATCACAATGTACTACTGTTGGCTTGTATGTCTCATGCAATTCTCTGCCTATTTTGGCCTTGTTACTTGCCATACCTGCAACACAGGCCTTGAACAACCTCCCCATGCTCCGCAAACAGACCCACTGAATTTAAGATCAGGTATTGATGCTCAGAGTGTACTCAGCCCCCATCAATAGTGATGGGTTATTGATGGAGTGAGTGAATCCTTGTACCACACCATCATGAGACCTACTGCTGTCAGGGAATCATCTGTGTGTGTGTGTGTGTGTGATGAAATAATGAGATAGAGCTAAAGCAAGGTGTTGTCATATATACATCTGCACACTCACGCAGCAAAAATCAATGAAATCCTACACAAATGGAGATGTATACATCGCCTGCAGCCTTGCACTTTTGTGCCAAGACACGTGTCTTCCCAGTGGGATAGGATCCACTGCACTCTTCCCCGAGGAGGGAGGAGGACACGGTTAACTACATGGATAGAGGGAACGGCCCCACAGGCAGAGGCAGGGAGATGAAAAGATGCAACTATGAAGAAGAGATGGGACGTTGAATCCCTGGTATGACCAGGACAGAGCTTTGTATCAGAGGGGAGAGCAGCAGTGAATCAACATTTCCCCCGGATCTCTCCCCTGCTCTACCAGGAGCAGTATCTTATAACGGCTGTACAGACAACCCGGGGCTCTGAGGCATTAATTCAACACATTGTTAATAATTGATGTGCATCAAAACATTGACGATATATGCACACATGATCAGAATGCATAAATTCTACTTGTGGGTGAGCCACTCTCTCTCTCTGGGGGTTTTTATCAATCTGTTTTGTAGGCAGCTGGTGTATCTGTTCTCACTCTTTACAGCAACTTTGGACCAATAGAAGACTCTTTCCATTCAGCTTATGAATACATATAAACTGTGCATGCCTCTTAAAGCTCATGTCTCCAAACTTATAAAATAATGCTGTTTTACAGAGTATTGCTAAAACCCACAGGACATGAATATTTTACTCAGTACTAGCATCATATTGCTTCAGTGAAGTATTAGAATAAGCTGAATATGTAATAGTGTCAGAAAAATAACAGAAATTTGAATTTATTATCTATTTAAATACATTGAATTATAACTTATGGAGACTTTTTAGGAATAGTTGACTATCTTGCAGAGAGATAGATGAGTACATTGACACTATTCTCACATTTGTGTGGTAAATGTGATTCTGGAGCACCAGCTGGGTAGCTTAGCTTAGCACAGAATTAAAGAATATGACAGCCTATCTTGGTCAAAAGGAAACAAAACCTGACTAACGGGACCTTAAACACTCACAAATTGACAAGAAATATTCTTTTCTTCGTTTGTTTGTTTAATTCATACAGTAATGGAATTGTCAAAGAGCCAAGTTGTGGTTTTATGTGGGTTGTGTGCCTGACTATTGTCAGATAACTGGCTGTAGGTTCAGTCAATGGACAGGCGTGCGAGTGGTATTGATCTTCCCCTACCATGCCAAGCAAGAAAGCAAATAAGCTTTTATTTCAGAAAATGTCCCAACTCCTCCTAAGACAGAGGTTAAAACACAGCCAGTGACCAACACCAGATATAAGACCTCCTGCTTAATATCAGCACGGAGACAAGAGGGTCATCTGGTATTGGAGATAAAGGTGGGTGTGGGTCGTGTGTTTGTGTTTTGTGTGTGTGTGGGTGTGTGCGTGTGTGTGTATACCCCTTACAACAGACTGTGTCCATCTCCCTCGCCCACCATGGGCAGGCCAGGCATCTCCCATCCACATTCCTCAGATTATAGAGGACCATCCCAGACGAGCAGAGGCAAGCCTGGACCCACCTGGGCAGACCCTGGTAAATTCCACTCATGCTCACAGACCCAGTGGGATAAGAGAAGTTGGGGAGAAGAGGGGGCACTTTTAAGAATTTCTCACTTGGCTCCTCAACAGATAAAAGCGGAAGCAAGGTTTGAATCTCCTGAGCTCTGCGCCGCCCTCTCGGAGGAGCCACAACAGCACTCAACATGAACGACCCCTGGCAGGCAAACAGGCACTCCAGGTCTTTGCTGTGGGCAATGTCCATGCTGTATCCAACACACACACCTACCCACCCCCTACGAATCTCACTATTGTGTTTACTTGGCGCTGATGTTAGGGGAGAGCGGCTCGGGTGGGGGAGGGCAGGGTAGGGCTATCGTCACCAGGGCCATTGTTTCGCAGCGACCCCCATTCAGGGTCATTTAGCATGTGACACCTCTAGGGGCACAGTGCATTACTAATGGCACAGAAGAGCAATAAATGTGCCAGCTCCCTGTGCTCTGACCAGAGCCAGGGCAATGAGAAACAAGGCAGGGAGGATACCGGGAAAGGAGGGGGGTGGCAGAGGGATATTGGAGTTATCTACAGAAAACTGGGGACAAAAAAAGAAACAGAGGGAACACATAATGAGAAGATGGCAGCGAGAAACCCCAAGATGAAGCAGGCTAGACGGTTGAAGGAGCTCATACATACCTGAGGAGGGCGTGTGCAGGAGTATGTGTGATCTACACAAGTGTGTGTTTACTTTAAGTGATGAGCAGGCTAGCAGCCTACAGCCAAGGGCATTCCTGCCTGGGCATCAAAAGGAATATGAGAGACACTGGGGGGAAGGGGGCTGTGAGCAGGCTGGAAAAGGCCCCACTGTTTACCACTGCTGGGTCTGTCCTAACTACAGGAGGTGGAGACGGTCGCAGAAACACTGATATGCAGCAACACAAAGCCTGTCATGATGGATTTTGTTGAGATTTTTCTGACATTTTATTTCATCTTACAAGGAATAGTTTGCCATCTTGGGGAATATGCTTAATTTCTGACTTATTATTAATTGAGCAGATCAATGTAAATAATATCTAGTCAAGCCTTATTTTTGTACCTCACCTCATGGGTATAGACAGCAAGAAGAACCTGTTTTTAATGAACATTTGCATGACTGAGGTTGCCATTTATTGCAAGTGGTTTTACAACTTGAGGGAGCTTCTGATAAATCCGGGTAGCAACGAGGAGTCTGGTGAGAGAGCTAATCCCTGAACTCTTCGGATACAGCATCAGATACAGAAATGCATATGAACATGGGCTTAGCAAGATAATACTAAAGCTTCAGTGACGTGTGGAGGGAGTACACAGCAGTCAATGCTGGCATTAAAGAATCAGAAGAGTAATAGAGCCCGTTTATAATGGCCAACACTTGTAACGATATGACTGGATAATACTGGTAACCCAGTAGCAGACGTGATGCTTCAGTAATACATTATTATGTGATAGTTTATGCAGAGGAACTGATTATTTCAGTACTCTGTCAAGCTATGCATCACTCCTGTAATGCATCTTGTTTTAGTCTGTACTGCAGCATGTTGTTTTATGTGCATCTCACTCAATGTCAGAGGCTTTTTGCTTGTTACCACTAGCTGTCACTACAGTTATATTTCATGATCCATTTGCCATACTACAGACTTTTGTGATGTTTATAACCAGTCCAAAAGCAATCATGGCACTAAATACTGTTAATCCCAAGTACAAAGGCTGCTACACAAGTGTGGCATATGAATACAAATAATACAAGAAATGTTGGCTATAACAAAGCTCTGACAATCACTGTTTCAGGGCATCATAACAGAACAATTGTGCAAAAATGAGGAAAAAGGAAACAACTCAGTAATCATGATGACATTTGTATGTCAGTTGTGTAACAGGAAAGATGCATCTGCAAAGAAGACTAGTGACCACAAGACGACCCTTATCAACTGCTGCTAAAATATTACAAGACAAGCAGCTTGGTTACAGCAGTGCAAGCTAGGTTTGAAAAAAAAAAAAAAAGAAAAACTAAGTCAGCTCTGCCAAATACTGAACACTGTGATAATTACTGCAGGGATCTAATAAAGTCAAGTGTTATTTTCTCCCCATGCTGCGCCTCACTTAATAAGTCTCAATGCACGTCATCTGTACATCACATACGATAAAGAAGAGTGGCAACAGGTTTTCATTTCACATGAGTGAAATACTCATGCACGCCACCACATAACACGTGTCACTTAGGCATGTTCAAAGAATGTACATAAATTAACCCCAAGGCAAACCGTGCAGGGTAGCAATAGCTGCAATGAGACAAGAAACATGTGAGCTTGTTGGGAAACATTACCCATTAGATAATATCTAGGAACAGGATCGCTCACACAAACAAGGACAGAATCAGACTTGTTCTCAAGAGAGGAGGAAACACAGTGAAGAAAAGTCAAATGCAGTCTTGGTTTTCAATCAAGCTTTTAATGAAAAGATCATAAAATAACAGTTTATTTTTCCTCACTGCTGTACATTAAGACTGCAAGGTTGTGAGTGCTGAGGTCAGCTGTATTACACTTTTATGACACTTTTGAGTTTGTGAGCCCCGCCGCTATGCACGGCGGTGGCTCTGACCTGAATACGAGCTCTCTGAGGAGTGGAGATAAAGAGAGAGCCCACCCTGGGTGCTGCCAGAAGCCACAAAGAGGGTCATGAGATGTCACCTTAAATACTGGTGTGTACATGTTGTGTTTGAAGTCTAGACGGTGGCATCTGGGTTTGCGTGAGCGGAGGTGTGTATGCATACACGCTAGCAAAAGTGCACCTGGGTGTGTACACCTTTGCATGTGAAGTGTGTTTTCCAAGGGGGGGAGGGGCTCTGGGCCTTTAATTATTCATCAGTGAAGACCCTACATGTCCATTCCAGAGCCTCTTAGTCCACAGATCCTGATACATTATTGAAAGGCTCTTCCTGAAGAAAACGGACCAGAGAGGAAGCTTGATACACCCACGTCATGGGCCGCTCCACTAATCAACACTTCAAGTACTTTTTTTAGCAGCTAATCATGTCTTTCCATTAATGTAATGCACATTAGGGAGACACTGTTTCTTTGTAAAGGAAGTTAAATATACAGATGCAAGTTAAATGAAAAAGGTTATGTATGAAAATATGCCGCTACAGACTCCACTTCATGAAGCATATTTTTGTTACTGATGGACGGCAAAGAAAAAAAAAAAAAAAAAAATTTTTTTTATAAATGCTGAGATGAAATGGCAAGATAGCACATTTCTGTAAACACTGAAAGTTGAGGTAAATTGGTGTTTTCTGTTTTTAGTCACTACTGCACAGTGTCACTGGAGGTACAGTAAATACTGATGAGAACTGCAAAATGAAGCAGAGCGGAGGGTACAGTCGCCTGCACGGTAACAGATTACAGAGGGTCAAAGAGCTAGAGCAGGGGGTCAGGTGTATTGGAGATAAAGCAAGGGACAATAAAGCTTAGACATGCTTTAATGGCACAGGAGGCCATTTTAAAACTGGCTTTGGTTTAGTCTGCCGAGGTAAGAGGGAGCATCTCCATAATAACTGGACAGACCAGCCCCTCTACTATACAAAATTCCTGGAGAGGATGGTAACAGAAACAACCGCACAAGGTGTAGCAACAATGATACCAAGAAACAAGATGGAAACTTGGCATTTCCTGCTTTGTATATTCATTTTTAAAGCTTTTGTAACACTGCATAATGATATGATATTTCAACAAACACACAGGAACAATGATGAGGTAAGAAGAGAAAGACAAAGAGTAAACCGTCAGTTAAATGGGAACTGATATGAGAGTGCCTGGGTCTTCCCAAAGGCTTTGAAAAACATACAAAGTGCACTTAGTAAAGCTATCTCACCCAACGTTTCTAAAATCCTCTGATGTAGAGCTAACAGACACTAAAAACACAGATGTCACGTAGAAAAGAGATGGAAGAAGTGGCAAGTGGTTTAAGACAAATGTAACAATAGTCACATGAACACTATTGTTCAGCAGAGAGAAGTGTTGATTCTGTGTATGTTTGCTTTTGTGTGAATGTGTTTTTCTTTTCCTAATGGCAGCAGCGTGGCAACACCCAAGGAGAGCAGGCTTGAAAAGATACAGTAGCCTCCTTTCTGCACAGGCAGGTCACAGTGTCCTGCCTGTGTCCACAGACACACACAAGGGGTTAAAGTTCAACTCCCCTGGTGCGCAGTCATTCAGTGAGAACTCACAAATGCATGGGCAAAAAAAAGCACCCATAGTGAATCACTTGAAATAAAAACCTTACAGACTGTCAGGTGTAACTGAGAAAGAAGATTTTAAATGCCATAGACCATTTTCTTTGAGTTGGAAAAAAAAATCAGTTCTCCCACAAAAAGGTCAACATCACAGATTGTGGTTAATGGCTAAGTTTTGTGTCTCATTTTTGATTCGCAGCTTGAAATCCTCAAAACGAAAACAAACAAAAAAAAAAAAAGGGGGTCCTGCCTCCATCTCATTCTCACACACTGAGCATAATCTTTGCAGAGGTGAGGGCAGGACCAGAAATAAATACATTCATCACTGACAATAGACATTTGATAAAAAAAGAACACTGTCAATAAGTGTTTGCACCAACTTTGTATGAGGCCCGACCAGCCAGAGGTTTGTGCTGCTTTTACCCACAGAACACAGGCAGCTTAAAAAAAAAAAGAAAATGAAAAATCATAAAAGCAGAAATATGACAATAAACATTCACAGTTAAGACTACCAGATAAGCCTGTTTACATGCAGTGAACAAATCAAAGCTACATTCTCCAGATAAGTTTCAAGAACTGCCAGCATAACAGATGTACCATGTTACTAAAGAAAACCCAAACTATTCAAGCATCACCCATCCACTCCTACATATTAAGAGACCCAATCAGCAGAGGTAGTCCTCAAGTGCATTTGGGTGAACAGAGACGCAACATTGAGCTAAAGACCCTGACTAACAATGCCTTTTGATTAATACGTCATGGACGCACTGCCCACCCCCCATTGCTGCGGTCCCATCTGAAGACAGGCCAGAGGGCAGGGGGACCGGGGCGCCGGGTCACCCCAAAGCCAGCTGGCAGAGAGGGAGGGGGTGCCCCTAAACCACACACCCCTCCCCTTCATTGAATATGCAGCAGTTCACCCCATGTTTGACGTTATGCTTTTGTTTTGGCAGCAACCTCTGTGGAACAGCATCTTTAAACACAAGAAAAAAAAAAAAACAAAAAAAACAAAAAAAACAAAAAAACACAAAACCACCTCTCTGACTGGCCGCGCCTCTATTGAGGTCTGTAAAACTGTAAAAGTTCATGTAAACAATGAGATAAATACATATGTTTCTTTTTTTTTAGAGCCACACATGGTTCCATAATCATTCAAATGTGCTTTGGTTTAAAAAATAGTTTGTGGATTTGGGTATGAGCTTTTTTTTTCTTCTTAGTTCTTTGTACAACTTTGCAACTATTTCTGAACATAGTGTGTTACTAACTAAAATGTAGACTTGTTTTGAGCTGCCTCGCCTTTGTCAAGGCTCTTTGCGTTAGTTGAAAAAGTACCCCCCTGTTTGTCTTAAATATGAAACTAGTGTTTTGCTTTTCCCATGATTAAAATACAGAGAAATCGATACAATACTATGTCTTACAAATGTAGCTGAGAGTCTGCATTCACAGATGCAGAACAATCCCTGAAGTATTTGAGTAGTAGTAGTACTAGTAGTAGTAGTAATAGTAGTAGTAGTATGGTCACAGTTTGGAGTTCGTAGTTTTTTTTCTTCGTTATGTCAAACAAGCAAGCATTCAAATGCAGCTGCAAAGTCTTTGCAGAGATGGCTAGAGACCTTGTTGTACAAAAACACCTTTTGCATGACAGACATTATGCTGTACTGCAGTAAGTGCTGACAAGTACAATAACGTTTGAAGGCAATGCATTGTGGACTCCCTCTTAAGCTAGAAGAGGTCACAAGCAACAATGGATCAGGCGATAAATAACATGTTTGTGGTTGGGGGTGGGGGGTGGGGGAGTGTGAAAAAATTCATAGATGTACCATGCAATCACTAAACAGCAACTGCTTAACAGCAAGACACCAACATCCAACATAACCAAGTAACAATTCTGGGAGTCCAGGACGCAGGTACCTTAAAACGGTAGTGATGTCTGTGTAACTGTAGCTGCATCCCTATGATAACAAACATTTCACAGACCATAAACATGAGGACGAAAGAGGAATAAAAAATAAATCAAGAAGACAGTTAAACCAACATAATAGAGGAATGCCTATACCAAAAACTTGTAGTGAAGGTTCATGCTCCACAGTGTGACTGTTTAGAGTAGATACACTGGACAGGTTTCAGTGAAAACCACAGACAACAGAGGGGCCATTCCCAAAGTATGGTTGTTTATGATGAGGTAAAGCTTTAGAGGTTTAAAATAATTTAAAATCATTCTGTGATATAATGGAATACAATCAGAAAAAAAGGATGCTGCAGGAGACCAATGAGTTGTCTAACTGTCCAGTGCATCTATGCTTCTCCCTTCTTAATACAAGTTTTCACAAGTCTGGCTCAATAAACTAACAAGCAACTTGAACTTCACATTAAAATTCTGATTATAATTCCTATCTTTTTTTTCTTTTTCTTTTTTTGGTCTGAACAGAACACATACAATGTCATCAAGTCCTGTTTTTAAAGTCAGGGAATATAAAGTGAGGACTCTGGATACAAAGAAAAAGAAAAACAAAAAAACATGTTTTTAAACTTTACCATTTTCGTTAGGTGATAAAGTTTACATTATACCGGCCCACCAATCAGCACAAGCTTTCCTTGCAAACCACAAGAACCTTCCTCAGTGTCAGAGTCATTGGCCAAAACTCCATCAAAAGAGTGGATTTCTTTGTCTGGACTTAGAATATAATTCATAATTTGTTTTATACAGCAAAAAGAAATCAAAAGTGAAATAATTTAGTATGCTATATATCTTAAGTACATCTTTTTTTAAAAAAACTTTGGTTATGAACTTGTCTAGCAATGTCTGTTAGTTAGCTCTGTTCTCCTCAACATTCATAAGATCTTTGGAACACTATACATCTACGCTAACTAACCACTATTTGCTCCAGGCAGGAAGCTACAGTACACTTTGAGGTGGGGCCACACTGAATAGGACACCCGAAAAGCTATATTTGACAAGTAAAAACAACAGCTAAAAACAATATTAAATGTGTAAAATCTATGAGCATTAAAAACCTGTGTTGAGAGATGGGCAGGTTAAAGCATTAGGTGAAAAGTTACCATAATCTACACACTTTGTACAATTAATTACATAGGAACTTTCAACTAATCAACATAGAGTTTGTAAGAGTAATCAGAGGTAGCGAGGTCACAAGTCTATATAAATAGACTTTTCTTTTTTCTGAGGGGAGGAAAGCTATACAGACAAAAAAATAAAGGTACCCACTGAACGTAATGTTCAGTCTAAAACACCCTCTTTTTACTCCCCAATGAACTACCCCACCACCCCCCACCCCATCCCAAATCCCTCCCCTCCACAAGAAAAATCCCAAGACCTTCCAGTTTAAACATTCACTGAAACATTACAAGTTCTTTAAGTAAAACAAGTACCTCAAGGGGTTCATCATTCCAACCAGGATTCATCCCTGGGAGCACTAGCAGGCAAAACCAAAAACAATTAAAATCCTCTCTGTGTATAATTGAACAGCTGCAGAGAGGGCTTTGAGTATTTGTTGTCTGTAAAACTAAAAGTTAATCCAATGTCATCCCACCGTGAACCTTCTTTCAAGACTTTCAGTTAAAGCATGGAGATGGTCCCAAACCCAGTTACCCCTCCTCTTACATACAGATCCCCATCACCAACACAACAAAGTATATAAAGCTGTCAAGGGTAGAAATAATTTTTTTTGCTGAATTATTGCCAGTATTGTTTGCACGGGTTTTTGGTCAAAATAGCACTGGAGTACAGAGGGGACTGTTGAGTTAATCACTTTGAGGAACAATCTGAGAAACTCACTGCTCAAAAGGTAGAAAGGAGAAAGGCTGCTGAGGGTTATGAGGTGAGGGGGCTTGACATTATATCAGTACCCACATTCACATTTGACAGACTTGCAACGCAGACCAGAAGTTGTGCCACTCCACCATGGCTTTGTGACTTTGGAGAGAGACAGGAGTAATTGTCCCTCTAGAACTCCTGAGAGGCAAGCAGACGTCACTTGATATAAATGATGACCTGATCCTTGCATCAACAAGATCGCACCGTCACCAAGAGCCCTCTGTGGCTAACAGCTACATCATTCACTTAGCCAGGGCATCGTAAACTGGAACTGTTGAACGGTGTGTGTCTGCATGTGAATGTGTACATGTGCGTTTGAGATGGAAAAAGGTAGAGAAATGTTTTTTTTTTCTATTCCCAGAGTTCTTTGGCTTGATGCATTTCTAGGAGGGTGAGGTGTGCATTCTCAGGTGACTGATGAGGTTGCGCTGCTGGGTAAACTTCCCCCCGCATAGCTGGCATTCATACGGCTTTTCCCCGGAGTGGACACGCATGTGCTCTGTCAGCCGGTATTGGCGTGTGAAGCGCATGCCACACTCTTCACATGCAAATGGCTTGAGGCCAAGGTGGCTGCGCATGTGGCGTGTCATGGTGCCCCTCTGGGTGAACATTTTGCCACAGATGTTGCAGGGGAAAGGCCTGGTCAACCAGTGGCTCTTTTCATGTTGTCTCAACGTTGCTGGGTCTTTGTAGCTCTTACTGCAGACTGTACACTTGAATGGACGTGTTTCAGAGCCAAAGGTAGAGGGACCCACAGGGGCAGACAGGTCCTCTGCCTCCTCCTCATCTTCCTCTTTCACAAAGGTCCCTCCCTCCTCTTTGATGTACAACTCATCCTCAGTGTGTGTCTCCACATGAGCATTGAGCTGCTCAGAACTGGGAAAGCCCTTACCACAGGGAATGCACACATAGAGGTTGTCTCCAAATGCTGGCTCAAAACCTTCCTGTCGGTACACGTAGTTCGCGCTTTGGTGTCCGCCTCCTGTTCCTCCCCCACCTCCTGCACTCTCTCCATCACTTTGCCCACTCTCATCAGTGTGGTCCTGACCATTCTCCCCTCCTTCGTCCTCATCTTTACACTGGAAGGACTGATCAGAGGCAAAACTGCTACCACTGCCCCCTCCAACCCCAGAGGAGCGGCCATCTTTAGGACCCACAATCACCCCATTAACAAGGGGCTTGTCATGATCTTCAGACTTCAACCCTGATGCTTCTTTCTTAGGCCATTCGTTCTTGCGAGCACCTTGCCGAGATTTCTTTTGAGGTGGGGGGCCATCAGGCTGGTTTGGAGTCTCCTCTGAGGCTTTAGAGGAGGAGTTGAGGTCCATGTTCTCTGAGCCACAGGTGTCTCCTCCTGGTAGGGTGGTAGAGGAGTCATCCAGTGAGGCACTGTTGGTTGTGGATACTGAGGCAGATTGAGGGGATTCTTGGGAGTTGCTATGTGGGCTGAGGGCATCAGTGGCTGTACCCGCAGAAGGAGGGCTCTTCTTGGACAGGTCTAGTCCAAGGTCTGGCTCCCCAGCACTTCCTCCACTGCTGAGGTTACCGTTACTGCTGCCATTACCCCCATTCCCGTTCCTCCCAGAGCTGCCAACAAACATTTCATCGTCTGAAAGCTTGTCCCGAATACCTTCATCTGGCTGTGGCTGGTCGGCGTCAGAAGGGGTCGGAGGATAGTGGTTGTTGTGGCCAGTGGGGGTAGAAGAGGAAAGGCGCTGGTTGTTGAGGCGTAAGCGGCTAATGGGACCTGGAGTGGAAGGTTTACCTGGCAGGGGTTTCCCACCACTGCGCTTGAGCTTCTTTCTGCAAAGAGCAGCGAGGTCATGGAGCTGGAGGTAGCTGGCTGCGGTTAAGAGGGCACTGAAGTTCTGCTCACTGCTCTGATCAGAGGACAGGAGCTTCCCAGTGTAGATGAAGTCCAGAACTTGTCTGAATACAGAGGGGTTAACCATCTCTGTGTCAAGGTTAATGAGGTTATCGTGGAGGACCAAAGATTTGAAGTAGATGCTGCTTGCTGCCAGGATGTTCTTGTGAGCACGGAAGAGCGCATTCTCCACCACGATGATAACATCACACAGGAAGCCCTTGGCTCTCTGCTGGTTGAGTTGCAGCAGCAGTTGTTTGGCATGATTTGGCAGTTCCATTTCACCTTCCTTCTTTCCTTCTTTCCTTCTCTCCTTCTCTCTCTCTCTGTCTCTCTCTCTCTCTTCCTACACGAGCACCACCTAAAGCTGAAAGGACAAAAGTGAAAAGACTGGTTAGTTTTACAGTGTAGACACAAAGTACAATACCATGACAAATGACAGGCTGTTCAGCACAATGTGTAAGCACACATTTCAGAGTAAAGAAATGACATAGCAGTTGTAGCAATGTATAAGAAAAAGTAAGAACAATGTTGACCAAGCAATGTTTCGTAGCATTCAGAGGGTTGTTGGCATAACAGAGCTGGCAATGTACAAAGGCAGCATGTTTTTGTGCAAGTCTGGTTTAATTTCCAGTTTACTGCAGTCTCAAATAATATAAGAATTTAATACAGAATTGCAAAAGACTCTTCCAATGCTTGCATGTCTAATATATTCATTATCCAGTTAAACCCCATGTGTTGTGACTCCCACTGTCAGTACATCAATCCAAGCTTTTAGTTCCAACAGGGAAACCAGCAAATTGTTAGCACGGTATGCACTTAATCACACAGCAGCTCAGAAACTGGAACCCTTCCTTCCCTCTCATCTTCCTTTTTAGACAAATTGTAACCCTACATGGATCAAGTTCTGATTGTACACATTGCCACTGTTCTGGCACAAAAGCCAACGGGGCGGAGAAACAGAAAGGGTAAAGTAACTACTTTTCTGAGGTGCCTCCCCTGAGCTTCTCCTCCCCATCTCCATGGAGTAACTCTAGTTTCGGTAGGGTGCCCTCTTTGGAAACCTGGCTCACTCAAGTCTCAATTAGGTCATGGTAATGTCAGCCCTGCCCCATTGTCTGGGGGTGGGGGTCGGTGGCACAGCAGGGCCGGGGGGGAGGGATTAGGTGATACCTGAGCAGGTAAAACTACACAGGAGCTAGGGCAACAGAGAGGGGATGGAGGGGGTGGGGGAGGGTGTGGCCCAGAGACAAGGGCAGCAATACCTGATCCTCCAGAGAGGCCCTCATTTATGGAATTAGGGCAGATGAATCTCATTCACTGTTAAAGCACATACCGATTCCTTATTACATACCACAATGCTCTACTTTTGGTCTGATACTGGAAACACAAACTTTGTTAAACTAATTTAACAGAATTAATGAGAGAGAATGTGCGACTGAAGTGTGATGGTGAAAGTTGTAGTGTGCTTTAGCTGAAGCAGCAGGGTGTCCTTGACTCATGTTCAGCATGTTCTTAAAGCCCTGGGCATGCTGGGAAAATGGATACACATCTTTAATGCCCCTGATCAAAGCAGGGTATACCGTATTACAGGAGATTACACAGTAATGCAAGCAATGCTTAACTCAAGCCGTAAATACATGTGAAAATGTGCCATTTCAACCCTGTGCCAACTTGGAGATTTACTGAAAATGATGTTTCATAATACATAGCACGGAAGAAGGGAGTGGTTCCTAATGCCTGAATGCAGTGTCACACGACTGAATTCCTGTTAAACAAAACCCCTCTGGAAAACATTTCATCTGAAGGCTGAAATTCATAAAAACATATCAGGCCATAGGTCACTCTTAAAAAAAAAAAAAAAAAACTAAATCAAGGGCAAGTGACATGGCATGCTGCATAAAAATATGCTTTAAAAAAGCTTCAACTGTACTTGCCATGGACCTATAGTTACGCTCTATAAACACTGCGCCAACTTTGATGAGGGAATAATGCGCAAAGAAACTGCCAAAGGAGGAGATGACAATACATGAAGCAAATTTGTTAGAACTGGGTGGTAAGCAAAACACACTACTGCAAAAACAGTATGTGGTTACAGTTATTACAGGCAACACTGAACATTGCACATGAACAACATTGTGAAAATTGTTAACTCAAGATGGGTGGCTGATGTATCAAAGCCAGCCCTGTTGGAACAGTCAGGCTGGCTGAAACAATCAGCTGGAGTGATCATTACTCTCAGGTCCAGGCCTGGGCTTGCCTCCTCTGCTTTGACACTTCCACTCATGGTTTTCCTCCCCTCCCCCGTCTTACCACTGCTCCTCTCCTCCTTTCTCCCTCTATCTTCCTACCCTCACCAGCCTCTCACTGGGCATGCAGACACCTCCCAGGAACAGTTTGCTGTCTCCAACATGAATTATAATGGGCTATTCTGGAATACATAACCCAGATCTGCAGCTAATTGCAGAATGTGCTACAGAGGTGTACTGCACTCACCCCCGCAGGCTGTAATGGAGAGGAGGGCTGCTGGAGAAAGACGGGCCTCCGCTACGATGCCAGCCAGGAAGCCATATATCAGTCAAGTCTCTCTCTTAACATACACACACACACCTCTGTGGGCTTTGTGGGGGGATTCAAGAGGCTTTTCCAGCAGACCGACATAAAAAGGGGGCTGGGCTCAGAGTGGAGAAGCCAGCTCAGGAGAGGAAAAAAAAAAAAAAGCCCTCCCCACCCCCTCCTCTTCTCATCCCTCGTTCTCTCTCTCCCTATCCACCCCTCCACCCCCCATCACCCACACAGCTACCCTCTCCCCCTGGCCCCTCCAGTGCTGTGCAGTGCTGTGCCTGCTGGATTCCAGGGAGCTGCTAATGGATTACGGCTGATCTATATGCAGCTAGGGTGGGACACGTGTAGGCCCAGCTCCCCTTCCAATGGTGCTGCCCAGGAAAGCAGGCTTAATACCACAGGGGACAGATAGGCCTGCACCATCATAGCAGCTCCATCTGCGAGTGCACGGCACTCTTTGCGGTCTGACGAAACATTTTCACTGCCACATCTCAGCTGTTATTCTGCGACAGCCTCGCAGCCTGACAGTTATGATGTAAAGTCAGGGATGGGTGAACCATTAGAAAGATGACCCTGCACAGCTAGAATGGTGTTTCCACTTTGCAAGATGGCTAGTTCATATGTATAATGCTTCATGGCAGCATTTCCTACAGCTATGGATCCTTGTTTTTTTAAGCCCCTCTGCAAAGGCTGGCAGGGAGGTAGAGAGATGGCGAGATAGCTGGTTAGGAGGGCTGTGAGAAACAATACTTGCTCTGACCAAATATGGCACCACATACCAACCAAAGGACAGCTCTGGGCTTGGACTGCGGTCCACGGTAGATGTTGCCCTTCAAGCACAGCTACAGGATCAGCTTACCTTGCCTGCAGTGTTAACCTTTCCAAAAATCTGACTGTTGCTTAATGATAGAGGTGGGGGCACATTTTAAAAGCACCCTACTGCTTAGGTTCAACCTCGACCGTTTCAGGAGCCTGCTGATGAGCAGATGAGCAGACAGGGATGTTTACACACACCTAACAAACATGATCAGGAGAACATATCCGTGTGCTGATTTGGGACGGAAAACTAGTGAGCGTCAAAGTGCCCCCAGCAGTGAATTAATGTCAGTCTGCTCTACATTAAACTGGTTACACCGTAGATCTGGATGAGCTGGTTTGACTTCATTTACCACTGCCTGCCTTTGCATCCTTTTTTCCCAAGGAGTTTATGGATTAAACAGTGAGCTAGTAAACCTTTCAGAGTCCATGTTCATGCAGCGGAGGTGACTGAGAGAGCAGTGGGCTGTGGCGCTAATCTCCTGAGCAGAGGGTAGAGAGCCTGGAGAGAGGGCAGAGGTGAGGCAAAGTCCTGTGGCGCAATAACAAAACACACCCAACTACTGTGAAAGGTCATCGGCTAAACAACCAATAGAAAACAAGACAGAGTGTAGGATTTTCAAAACATATTCAACCTAAGCTTTATAGCTGGGTTATCTTTCTGAGCCATTCCTTTAAACAATATACAGTTATGGCTTTGAAAAAGTGTGCGGATGGTCAGATTGTGCTGGGGAAAGTGGGCACAGGAGACAGATGTGCAGTTGTAGACTCTTTGAAGCAGCCAGGGAAAGGGGGACAGCCGTGTACAGGAGCAAAAGGCGTCCCTGTGTGTGTGCGTGCACTCACAGAGACAGTCCACTGAAACACATGCACACAGCACACACTTAAATACACACACACCCAGAGAGTATGCTGGTGGGCAGAGGGAGTGGGGGAGGGGTTAGGGGGATGGTACAAAGCCAGTTTGAAATACAAACACCGAGCAACCACCTCTGAGCCATTTCAACATGGCTGACGCTGCTGCTGCTGCATGGGTAAGGTTGATCCATGCAGGACTCGTGGGTGCTGTAATTATATGAATTTCTCTCCTAAGTCAAAGGACAGCTCACAGCACAATGAGGAGATTAGAAACAGAGCAGCTGTGGCTACCCACTCGTATACGTTCCTTTTCACCTGTGTCATATCTGCTGCATCAGAGTAGATGCCATAAAGCTCTCTGTAACAATCTGACCCTGATGTCAGTTTTAACAAACACTTTAGGAAGTTAAAGCTGCAGTTCAAATGTGCCCACCAAAAATAAGGGGTTACTGGCACAAATCAGGTTGAGGCAGGAGATACTGTTTTTTGCACTGCAGTATCCCAGAGACTGTAAAACCTGTAGTTTCATTCTGGTGCTCAGTAAATATTTTTTTTCCTTAATATCCTTTAATGCCCTCACATTTGAAAAGTATCCATGTTTTTTTTTGCAGTGCAGTGCCCTCTCTACAAATGGCTCAAAAATGTTCAAACAAGCCCACCTAATTAAGTTTTTATCAGAGTTTGGATTGGTTACATGCATGTCTAACGGTAATGATATTTCTTTTCATCCTGCCACACTGCTGTCACAGCGATACTTTCCGTGTCTGAAGCCTTTGTTATACAATCGCATAAAACCCCTTTAGGAACCTTGTTTCTTGTTTCCATAATGTTTAGGGAATGTGGTTACTGCAGAAAGTCGACAGTACCTAGATATGTCTATGTAGATAAACAGAGCATGCCTGCCAAAGAAAAATAAGTCATATTTAAAAAAAAAAAAAACTTAGAATCTTTCTCTGAATCTTAGAAGATTTAATCCAAGACTGTTTTGCTGTGTAATTCTAAACAAGCAATACGTCTTGTCATTTTCAAAACTACTGTAGTTACAATTATGCATCCATCACTATACTGTGATCCCACAGAGAGAGGGATATCTACGTTTTTTGATCCATCCAGAGACTACAGAGGGTGAAATAATAAGTGAAATCTCCTGCTGTGGACTTTTCTTGAAATAGAAATCTGTCTTTACTTGTGTCTCCATGACAAATGGATGAATAACTTTGATTCAGAGCATCTGCTGGAATCCTGGACACTGATCCAATACTGGTTATAATCTCTGCTGTGGAGCTGTGGAGGAGACGTCCTGTTGTACAAAAGCTCAAGCACATCAAGACAAGAGGTAAAAGCTGATCCACCCTCTCTGAGAGACATGGATTTCTGCATTATTGTTCAATACAAATGCTCGGGAACGGGTTCGTGACCCTGGTGCTGCACAGGGTGAAGGAGGAAGTACATGAATTACAGTGTCCCTACCGCAGCCTTGGTAGAAACCTTCCAATTAAGACTCATTTTCTGTCAGGCAGTTCAGCCAGGTTGCAGACAAACAAGTCCTGCCCAGGGTGCAGTGGAATGAAAAGAGCCCCATCCATTTCAACACAGGAGGGGGCCAATGGTTTCTGCGTACCCCAGATGTAACAGTGCTGAGCAGCAAGGGAAGAAAAGGAAAGCCTGCCTCTCTCACATACACAAGCACATAAATCCTCTTACATGAGCACAACTTAGTCTTTACTCAAACCTATGGATCCACTTCTTTGCGAATTAATTCAATTTTCTCTTTAAAATAAATCTAATACTCTTTTTTTTTGCAATCCAGGATTTACTAGCAACAAGACGTTTACGCCAGTGTAAGGAAGACGACTTCTTCTTCTTGACCTTTTTTCCCTCTATCACAGTGGGTCATGAATGAATTTGCTCTGTGGTGTACATGTCATCTACAGGTAATACTAGATGCTAAAGCCACTGCCAAGTCTAGTGGGAGTAACAGGTATACATGTATACTCCTTTAAGCTTGCAAAAATAGCACACACACACTGACACAAAAAACTTTCTTAAACCCCTCCACTACATTTATTGTGGTGAAGATATTGGATGGAATAAGGAAGATACCGGATTACAAAGACAAGCAGGACAGGGCAGACAGACATACAGACAAGAGAATATCTGCAGGCAGAAGTGAGAAGCAATCGTGCATGAAGCTCAAGAAAAAATGCTAGAAGATAAAAGTTGAGCAACGTTAAACCACAGTGCTTTCTTAAAGTCCCTACCCTTCTGGTATAGTTTAGTTGGTTTAATAGGGTCTCACTTCTGATGACTGAAATTTGCTAAAATTATCTAAAGGGATACTTTCACTGTGTCAGTTTGAGTTATCGTGTGGAGATTGCTGAGGAAATGTAAATCCTGTCTATTCAAATTAAATCTTTAAAACAGGGCAAAGTGTGCAAAAGGTCGATCTGAATAAATTCCCTAGCAACTCTAATTGTGACGGACAAGAACCACGAAACAGCAACATAATTAGCTGGTTGAATCCACTGCACAGTACACGTAACCTGCCTTATACTTTCTGGTTTAACAGCATTTGACTGGATTCTGTCTATTACAGCCAAACCTCTCAAATGCATTTCAAATTATATTTGGCTTAACTTCCAATAATAACAACAACAATAACATTAGATCTATTTATATACACGAGTAGTTGAATTTGTGTTCTCTGTTGACAAAGAAAAAGAAGACGATTGAGGTTTGCTAGATTTTCAGATGAACAAATGCAAGAATTTTAGCAGACTTAGAAAAGAAATGTTAAACTCAATCCACTTTACCACAAACAATGTCACTACTGATGCCCTATCTCTGCCATGGGTTTTCTGTGTGCATGCATAAAGGTTTCTGTTCCCAGGCTGTATTGTAATTTTGTGGCTTAACTGCTACATCCAAAGTGCCCCCTGGAGAAATTAAATAAAGACGGAAATTAACTCTGAGATTCTTGCTGGGGAAACAAACAACTACTGACCAGCAACTGGCACCGCACCCATGCATGCTGTATCTGACTCTGTACCCTCGCCAAAACTGAAGTAATCAACCACTTCACTAACAAGTGAACATATGATTGCCATGATACAGTGACCTCTGTCTTGAAAGAATGAACTTTGTTGATGAGATAACCCCCCCCCACCCCCCTCATAAAAAGCTACAGATCCACATGACCTGGAGCCTAATGCTTCGGCTAAGGACAGAGGGCATGTTGGGTAAGGACAGATCCTGTATGGTCCAAGGTTTTACAGAGCTGCCACCCCCCTTTCTCTTCCTCCTCCTCCTCCTCCTCCTCCAGCCTTTAAATGCTGCATAACCTTCTGGCTATCAGCACTACATTCCACAGACTGTTTCTTCTTCTTACAGAACAACAACAACCCTGCCCCGAGGGGCTTTAGCCACCGAACGAACCAAACTGCCCTCCAACAGGCAGACCGATACATATAGATACGACAGCCTAGCACAATCTATAAGTCCTCCTCTAACATGTCAGCAGAACATATAGCCTAAGTAGCCTTACTGCATTTTGCTGCCCACACACACACACACAGACACACACGCGTGTGCGCCACAGTAAGCCATGATCATGATGTACACAGGATGCCGAGCTAGTTTTGAGAAGGGGAACAGATGAGCAGGGTGAGGCAAGACCAACCGGCTGATCATGAGGATCATGAGGCACACACACGGGCCTCTAATTACCCTCCAGGCCCTGCTTTGTAGTCCACAGTAATCAATGAAACTGGTCACACTGATCAGTTGACACTTCTAATGGCCTAAACGAAACTTGTTCTGCACTTTCTACTAGTAAGACTTTTTTTTAACTAGTGAGAGTATTATTTAATCTGAGTGGTGAATTAAAATGCAACATGCTATTCTCACTCATGCACAGTAAGGACTTCTGCATACCTGGTTAAGTTAATAGGAGACACTGGTCTTGACAATTATGGGATCACAAGGCCTAAACACAGCACTGCCCGGCTATAGAGATCATTGCTGTTACAGATGCAGCACTGCCACCATCAAACACTTATTTCACAACAGTCAGCCTTGTTCCAGCTTCACAGGCGTCATCGCCTTAGATTATGTACGTAAAGTGGAAAATGTATTTGGATGTGTCTCATCAAGCCTCAAAAGCCTTTTCAGTTGTTTTACCGAAAAGCACAATTCAGCTAATTGGCAGAGCAACTGTGCGCTTCAGCCGCACTTCTGGGTGGGTGTAACCAGCAGAACTATAGTCCTCTAATCTTCATATTACAGACTACAGCAACCCAACCTGCAACCCCCGAGCGGGATAAGGGGTTGTGAAAATAGATGGATTTACCTCTCAATATTTCAAAAGCCGTGACTAAACTCTCTCTAAGACAAATGTCTGGAAATGTCTCGGCATTTGTATTTTTCTGAAAGCCCAGTGACATGCCAACTCCTCTCCTGGATGGAGTCAGTCAGTCAGTATAAGGGAATACAATACAAGCCACAGACAAGACAATGCTTTTTACTGGAGAGTTGAAAGTGACACGTTTAATTAAAAAAAAAAAAAGCTGGCTGAATTACTTGGAAGGAGTTTTCCATGATCACACACATACACAAACTCATTAGTGGCACAGCAGCTCCATCAAGTCTAAACTACAACAGGCGCCTCATCAGAAGTGCATCTTATGTCCTGTGTTATTTCTTTGATGCTTTTCTTTTTT
>JAOXYL010000086.1:16847174-16883726 GCA_028564955.1 Terapon puta | reverse complement strand
GGGAGCCCGGCTCTAAGGGAGGCCACGGTGCGCACGGTGTGGGGCAGAGTGTGTCCGAGGTGCAGGAGGAGGTGAGGCACGTTCAAACGCTGCTGATCTGCATATAATTACTAAGAGTTTTTAACAATTTATTTATTTTTTTCCCCCTTCAGAGTTGGCTCCTGCAGTGGGGGAGACGACGTCAAAAAGTCGTGGAAATAACAAGAACCAGGACACCCGAGTCAGCACTTTATTCTAACTACCTGTGGGCTTTTATCTCTCTGTCTGTCTGTCTGTTGTTCCCTTTGAACACATGTCACCGTGCTCAGTCAGAGGTTTTGAAATGTTGACATATTACAAAGCTTTCATCCGAACCAGCTGCTGATTCAGCGCGGTGATACTGATCTGCCCCGTCAAACGGCATCAAATGTTAACCCGAGGCTCCATCCAGGAGGCCACCACTTCAAACACGGAGAGGGGGAGCACCCTCCGAGCCGAAAAGAAAATCGAAATAGCAAAGATTGTAAAATGTCAAACAAACAAGAGAAAAAACACGTATGACTCATTAGAAAAAAAGAAAAGATTCAATCAGATTAAACTGTGAAATAATCTGAGTTTCTTGAGAGTGACGTCTGTCCAGATTAAGTTGACTTGTCTGTGTGAGCTTTAGGTAAAGATTTCATTTAATCTTTAACACTGATATTCCTGGTAAATTACCTAAAGGCGTGTGCTGGTATCTTGATTTAAGTGCTGTCACTTATTGAACACACAAGTCGGGCATTTTTAGGCGTTTGTGTTGTGTTATTCTTTTTTTTTTTAAATTTAAATATTTTTTTATACTCCAAATAATCATCTGCAGTGGTGAATTAAGACAGCAGCAGCATTTACCTTGATTCTTTGGATTTAAGGAGTTATAGAGCAAAAGTAGAGACCATACGGATGAACACTTTGCCTGTAGTTTTTCAGTTATTTTGTGTGGAGTTAATCAAGAACTTGTCCATTAATGGGGATGGTTTAGTTTAGGCCTCCTACTTCTGAGACTCACTGACAGCTTGGCTCAGATAGTTCTGCTCATTCATAAACCTGCTCTCTGCTTATTTAGCTTTATTTCACTTCGTCACTGGTGAACACAAGCGACCGAAAGTGGAAGTGCTGTGGGCATGTGAGCAAACCCTCCCTGTCAGATCATTTTTGAAGATGAAATAAAATGACTGTAACGTTGATTTTATGTCCTCACTCGAAATGTAATTATCCTGATGTGACATGTCATCAGAAAAAAGCAAAGCTATTACATAAAGTTCATCTAATAAAAGACCAACGAATAACCACACAGATACACACTACACTAAACACTAAACTAAACACATGAATGAATTAATGTAAATGGTCACATGATTCATGTAAATGGTTGATACCACAGCAAAATACTGCTACTGAAAATAATGCTGTTGTTAATAATTGAGATATTTTTCCAAATGTTTATTGCGATTCAAATATTTCCTCCTTTTTACAGAAAATGTAACTGCACATCAATATGACCCAAAGTCATGACTTTTACATAAGGCAATAAACATGTAAATCATAGACTAGCTTTTTAATTGTCATATGCTGAGTGAAAGACAAATATACAGACAATTCTTTGACATATATTTATCATTTGAATTCATACATGAATAAACTAAATAAATAAATTAAATAAATACAAGCCTATTTTTTCTTCTTTTTTTCCAACAACTGAAAGGACCTAAATGAAATTACTTTCATGTACTTCATTGTTTATTTAAATAAATTAAATGCGTGGAAAAAAGGCTATCTGAGAGGACTGCAATGTTATTTTTTTGTTGAGGCCTAGCTGCTGATGTTAACCTTATTTACTCCACTGAACCACAAACAGTATGGTAACACAGTACATAGAGCTGCTTGCAAAAGTATTCAACCCCCAGTTACTAGATCTGTAATTCATCCATCCATCCATTTTCTATACCTGCTTTATCCCACTAGGCAGGGTCACAGGATACATTCTGTTTTAAAGTGACACTGGCTTAATGTTAGAAAATCTAAATTAATGTAAAAACTAAAATATAAACTGGTGTGGTTCAAGAACAATTGCCGAGTCAAAGTCCAGATCTTAGTCTGATTGAGAATCTTATGATAATCATGATCCACACACACGCATCATCAATCCAACCTGAACAACCTCACGCAACTCTGCCCAGGAGCAAGAAGGAAAGTCGCTTCCAAGCACTGTGAAAAGTATTAATGTGTAAATGTGTGTTGAATACTTACGCAAGCAGCATAAAAAGCTATTTATCACATCCCCTTTTACAATATATGTTCCTTGTACATGCTTGTTTCCCCAAAACACCATACTGTGTTACTCCTGCTTATCCGAAATGCTCTAAACATATCCTTCTGGATCAGGAGTACTTAAAGTGTGTGTAGTCATAAAGACTGGGTAAATGAGGAAAACATGTTATATAGCTTGCTGTATTCTGGGTGTTTCAACTTCAGGCACATCAGACAAAAACTGCGTGGATGGACTTCGAAGTTATACAGATGCATGTGAAAGAAAAGCAATAAATGAAAAAAAGAAATGTTAATTTTTGGTCCTGTTAAAGTTCATGCAAATAAACAGGTATTTATTAGATTTATCAACATTTTTACAGTGAAAAGACATTCCTGGTGCGCTGCATTGTAGTGAAGTATAATAAATGCTCTCATGGCCTGTTTTGGTTCTGGGTTTTTTTCCCCACCCACTAAGGCCCACGCAACAGCTTATACTACCAGAAAAGGCAAAAAAAAAAACAGAGTGCTTCAACCTCCTGTGTGTATTGAATTCTACATATTCAGCACTGACTAATGGCTGACAAATCATCTGTACAGAGATCCCCGATAACTCAACAGGAAAACAGACATTATCTTCAAAACCAGCAGCTAATTTACTCCATCCGAGCTCACCTGGTTAAACAGTTCTGGCATAGTCCATTCAAATGCTGTTAAAAGGTGTGCAGTAAATGCCTTTGGGTGTCTATTTCAGTGTGACCTGACCATGTGTACATATGTTCATATGTTAATTTTTATTTGCTTAACCACCAAAGAATTTCCCTACGAGGCTGTGGGTTTATTCACTACTCATAGGATATGCACTGACAAAAGAATGTTTACTGAGTGGGGAAGAGCATGAAGTCATGGATGTGCGTCATTTCTACCACAATGTCCATGGGGGCTGCTTGAGTGGGAACGAAGCCAAAGAGGAAACATTGACAGGTATGGAAATGACAGCCCACGGCAGCGATAGTCTCTGAAGGGATCGTCTGATCATCATCCTAGAATACATGGAGAAGATGAAAATTTTAACCCTTATTTCCAGCAACATGTTTGATTAAAGTTCTTTTGAATTTAAATGTGCTGATATGCACTAGATGTCAGCTACACACCAGTATCAGTCCCAACAATGGCAAACTGTTTGTAAGGTCCTGTATACAACAACCAATAAGAGCAGACTGGGCTTTTAGAGGTGGGGGCAGCCTTTCTAGCATCTGTTTTTACAGAATATCTTTAATGCATCTGTACATGACTTACCCATCACGTCCCAGCAGGAATAGAGCCGGTATGTTTGGCTTGGTAGTGCTTCCATCAGTGATCATATCAAGGTACTGACTGTCATTGTCCACTGCATTATCAGCAATGAGAACAGCTTTGCCTCCTGCTTCCTCTACATGTCGGGCCTTTTGTACAAAGGAGCAACCTCTGGAGCACACACAAAAACAGAGAAAGACATATGAAAAACTGAGCATGTTCTGCTGTCATATATTTATTCAAACTGTATAGTCATATTACTGAGCACAGGTTAAAGTTCCTATTCACTATAAACATTAACAACAGACCAATCTGTCTTTGGTCATCACTGATATACATGACTGGCACAAGGCTGAGATCTACAACTGCAGTTCTCCACAGATGACTCTTAAAATACATAATAAGACTGGCTTTGTCAGTTTATTGTTACACTGCATATTCAACGAGACTCTCTTTGCATTTCTTGAAAAGCCAGAATAACTGCTTACTGCAATTACACTTTCAGGTGTGTTAGAGGAGTCCCATAACTAAAAGGGTTACAGACAGGAAGATAGAAGGGAAGGAAGGTGAAGTCAGTATCTTGTGTTTGCCAAGCAGTATTGAACCCACGCGTGGCTTAGTTTGGGAACATTTTCAGAGAAGACTGTGTACGACATTCAAACAATACTCGATAACACTGACATTTACCAAGACCAATTGGTATGAATGGGCACCATCTTAACAACCTTAAAGTGACAGTTGGTGAGATAAGAAGTACAATTTCCAGTGGTGAATTCTTGTCAAATGTCAATAGACGCAGCAGGTAATTTGTTCCAGAGATTATTACAGGTGCTGAGACATGTCTACTTACCCCCTTTCCACCAGGATCACTTGACCCTGGACATTTTCTCTGTCCCCAAGGTCTGAGCAGCCGTCTGCTGGGTCTGCTGGCACCAGGAAGATCTCATCATAAGACGAGGTCTGGGGGGGGCAAAGGGTGAACAGTGTGGGGTGATTAGATGGCGAACATGTCCGAGTTTAACAAATTAAACTCAGAAAAGGGCACAGGGATACTAACAAAATCTCCTCCAAAGTCTTTAGCAGGTGCTGCACTGAAGATGTACCCAATCTCCTCTGGACTGATGACCCGGAAATAGAGCAGCTCATTGATCCCAAGACCTGCAGCAGAATAAAGCCATCCACCCACACACACACACACACACACACACACACATACATACATACATTGCATACTCAGTGGTGTGAATGACTGCATCATCCTTTGAGGTCAATGTTGGTGAACCACAGCAGAGGAGTAATGCACCGCGGTGGAAATTCAGGGACATGTGACACGCTTGAGCTCACCGGTGACGAATCGTGACACCACAACAAACCCCTCAGCTACCAATGCCAACACATTAGCCTAATTAGCTGTTTACTAGCATCCTGAGTCCCCCTCACTCTCACCTGACGTGCGACCGAGGTACGAGAAAACACTCCAGAGGTGTAAAAGTAACGCTGCCGTCCGAGCTGCCATGTTCGAGACACCACACAGGCGAGGCTTCGGTGTCTCCGTGTGTTTCGCCCATGTGTAGCCAGTTAGCCGCCGCTGTGTGAGTGAACAACGGAGCAGCAGCCACTTCCGCGCTTTTTTCCTCTGCGCATGCGTGCACTGCAGAGCGGCCGAAGGCGGACGGCTGTTGGGGCCCCTTCAGCGTCCGTTGCTATAGTGACAGTCATCTTGCATACCCCTGGACCACCTGGACTGACAGCACAACACTGATGCTGTTATTCGCATCTCCCACTCGCTTTCCTTGTGTGTTTCCTTAAAATGTAAGACATTAAAACATAGTGGCTGGCTGGTACGGCAGTTTGAAGGCTATTCTTGACTCTCCTTCAAATAGAAGTACGTGACTTTTTAAAAATGGCCTTTTAGTCATGTTTAATAAGCTGCCACAATGCCACTCTCCTCTAAATCCTACAGACTGATGCTTTAAAGGAATGGTTTGATATTTATATTAAATTAAATTAATTAATTATTATTTATTTAGTATCATTATGCTATTTGGAGTCACATTTATCTCACACCGCTACACCATGTACAATAGTAAAGGTATCAAACCAACCAAATGGAAGTAATCAGTCATTTTATTATCTACATGCATCTTTCCTACGATTACATGTCAAACTGTTTACAACACACTGTATGTGCAATTCAGGTACCAATTGTTACAAGCAGTTGATTCATACTAATTTACGATCAAACTGCCAAATAAATACAGAATGAGGGTTTAATGTTTATGTGTAATATTCAGTAAGACTTCAATTGAATTCGTATTAAACTACATTGGCATTTATCCAGACTTGTTTGAAACCATCAAGAGATTTTTTAAAGTCACTTGTAAAGTAGAAAGGCTATTTCTAACCACTCACAAGATTTTCATACAAACAAAATGCTATATAAAAAAAACCCCCAAAAAACAAAAACCAACTCAGCAAAAAACTTTTGTTTAACAACTACATTTCAGGTTTCCAGCTGCTAAGAAAATGATAATAATGATAACTATAGTATGTAATTACCATGAATAGATCCTTCAATCAAAGAATGAAACACATAGCAATAATAATGAAATAAAACATTAAATGTTTAACATGACAGAGTATTGCTTTCATAGAAATATAGATTTACAGCATAGCTGTTTTAACTCAGTGTAACCCACACAAGTAATCCCTTCTTAAAGTCAGTGCTTTTAGAAATGCAGTTAAAACCTGCCTTTGTTCAAGCACTTGACAAATGCGCTCAGAGGTACAATTTAATCACTTCATGTTACATTATCACCTAATCACAAGTAAAATGTATGCCAACACGATCCCATAGCAAAGCCTATTTTTGTGTAATGTCTGCTATTTAAGATGCATGCCGCTGCTTAACTTTTGTTCATTTTTTTCGTTGTCTTCTTGCAGGGGTGCGAAGATGGCAACCTTGGACTCTGGGCAACTTTGGGTCTTCTGCATCGGTTCTTTTTCCCTCTTCTCACCTGCAACGAGTTAATGACAGATTAGAGTCTGAAATGATGACAAGAAAACTGAATGAGCAATTACGTGTTACTAACTTTAATGTGTACAACTTAATTTGTCTTGATGCCTAGAAATAACAAGAATGAGTTATTGTTTCTGTTTGGTCACTTTCAGTTTCATGCAAACTTACATTATTTTAAAAATGAAGCACGTTATTTCCCTTAATAACTGCCAGCGACAGCTCAAGCTTCAAGCTGCTTTAAGTGTGTCTCTGTGTCTATATGTAGAATTTGGGATAACATGACAATTAAATAAGCTATAAAAGGATAAAAGGAATTTTAAATTCTGATGCCATGTTTAGGGGTGGGACTGTACACAGGCATTCTCTATGGGCCCTTGACTGCATCCATTGCTATTCACTCCAGTATCTTGCGGACCCTCCTCACCCGAGGGCTCTGTATACTTTGTCCTCCAGTCCTATGCCCCTGGTTATAATCATAGCCTCTTCTCATCTAAAACAAGTCTGCCTGGTTAAGCAAGTGCAGCTATCATAAACCATTGCTGTGTTTTTCTACAGGGTCTTTATTGTTCATTGTCATCACTGATGAGTGATGATATTGTTATGTGAAAACTGAAACTGTTAGCATTATACAGTAGCCTTATTGTTTTAGTTGTAAATTGTTAGATTACAAGGATACGTACCAGACATGCTGTTGTAGGTTTCACTACATAAATCAGCATCAGTTGAAATGAAAGGTAATCATTAATGAATAACTACTTCAGTTCTTTCCTTACCAGGTCATTCATATGTAAAAATATAGAATATGTAAAATAAGACACCTGCTATAATTGTTACTGGAGTACTATAATCCACATAATCACGATTAGTAACTAGCAGTATTAGTAGATAACTTTTCTTTGCTAAAATATTTCTTTAGTAGAAGCTCCATCATTTATTATTTTGAAGCAAGTGACATTTGGTCCTTTGACCTGATTACATGCAACAGGAATTTCTACTTTATATGAGTAACTGTACATATAAAGTGAGCAACACATAAATGACAAATGAACATAGATAAGGAGGAAGAATAAAGCTCTTTTAATAGCTGTTTTTTCACTGCACAAAACCACCAAAATACACAGAAACGCCAACACACTTATACAGAAATAACAGGGACAAAAAAATGCAGCGTGTGAAAGTCTGAACAAAAAGCAGACTAGACTCCTTCAGCCCAAGTCCAAATTTAACTCCTGATTCATGTTAGATTCCGGTATTTAGGTTTCCTTACTGCAACACATTTTATGAGATTTGGTCCCATGAAACCACCATTTCTCTCTGGAGAGTAACATTTCACACAAATTCACAGACGTGTCTGTGTAGGAGGTTACTAGAGGTAAAAGGCTGCAGCAGTTTCTAGTGTCGTCATTTTTTAGTTCTCACAGGGATAGCTGGTGGTTATCAGACCCCACACTGGGGGATAGTTGTTTCAGAAAATGTAAATAACTGTGTTTAATTTACTTTTTATGTGTTTGAAATACAAATAAATACATTTAAATAAAAAATAGTTACAAGTATATAAATACATAGTCTGAGTGGAGTAATAAATAATAATAAATAACAGTTTGCTATACTAATCTTATATTATTATATAAAAGTCCTGGATCATTACTGAGCTTTTGGTGAGTGCTGTGTTATCTCTTGGTCATGAGTGTGTTATTACTCGGTCATGAGTGTGTGACTGTGAGACAGCCAGAAACAGACAATGAAAAAAAGTTGTGTCAGAGGACATGCAAGGACATGTGAGAGCAAAAGAGCAGGAACAGACCGGGTTTAAAAAAGTCAGAGGGTTACATTTTTCCAGGGAGTCCACTGGCTCCAGGCTGAAAACACCAGCGAGTCTCTGGAGCGAACCCTCAGCTTGCTGATTCCCTTGGGTATCAGAGTCGATGAAGAATTTTCATGCTAAAGTCAGAGAGATTGCACAGTGAGAAAAACAAATATGACAGACAAAGAGAGATCACCAGTCTCTGTGTCAGTAGAAGCTTGCATTTACCTTGCCATTGTCTTTAAACACATATTCGATCTGGTGCTCCAGACTGAAGAAGCTGTGAGGAGTTGACCAGGTGGACGGTGGATCGATGGTCACATTAAGCTCCTGCCCCACTTCCTGACACTTGATGATCTGGGGACTATCAGGTTGAACTGAATGGAAGAGAAATGACATTAATAGTGTCTCAGTGAGGAACCATTTAAATATATAATACGTGTAAATTAATAATTTTATTTACAAAATGTCAAATTTCACGAATGAGAAATTGTTTAATACTTGCATTTTCAAGTTGTCAAAACTCTTAATAATAATGGGCAAACAATGCCTTTTTGCTTGATTCGTTACTTTACTGTACAAAGTATTATCTGAGTGAAAACATTAATCATTTGTATCAAAGTATTTGATTCAAGACCAGTTTTTAAATCATTATTTTGTACTTTGTGAAAACCTTTCTCTGTGACTACATTAGTACATAATATTCTATTTACTGTTTAATCTTGATGTGTTCATTTCACTCATCTTACCGATGTCTCTGAGATAAAATTTCTTGGTTGTCCTGAGGATGGAGAGATCACTGATGGCTTCAGCCGTGACTTCGAGCATGGTGCTTTCCTCAACGTATGGTGAGAGAGTGTGTGACAGCTCAAACTGGAGTCCCCCACCCTGGGGCTGCTCACTGCCGTAGACCCAGGGACACAACTTCCCACCTTCACTGCTGTAGAGGCAAGTGGTAAAACTGACACTGAGTGACTGCTTTTTGACCTATCATTATACTATACATACACATTTTTCCTCTTTACCAAAATTTGTCAATGCTTTTTTTTTCTTTACCACTCATTGCCGAGTCCAAGGCGCACTGCTGTGTATTCTGTTGTGTTGTCAGTCCATATACAGGTGAAATTACAGTCGTAAGACTTTGCTCGACAACTGATGAGAGAAGCTATAAATAAATACAATATGAGAGAATACACGGTTAGCAGAGACTATTTGGAAAATACCAAGGGGGTTAGACATTTAGTATTTATTATTTGGCAGAATGGTTCAGTATGTATATTTTCAGTTACATCCTATAAAGCGAGAAATATTTCCCCCAGCCAGACAAGCGGAGGAGTTTTAAACTGACATGGTCTATGCTTACATTGGATGTGTTGACTGTAGTTTTCCTGTTTGAGAAATTCCTGTAATTCATCTGACCAGTAAGATAAATGAAAACTGAAACAGAAGTGTCTCACCTGGCTTTCCGCCCCTGTCAGCCTCCAGCAGCAGATAGGTTGTTGATAACATCTCTTCTCCTCTCCAGCAGCTGTATTTTCCCAGCATAGGTGAATCTACTCCTTTCACCATCAGGCTTTGACCAACCGGCTTGAGATTTTCCCCTAAACCGGCATCTTCCAGCATTTCATCGTTAAATTTCCACATGACATTTCCGTCTGTCTTTGCGCCGCAGGTCAGAGTGACGCTTTGTTCATTTGCCACCACAACTAGAGAAGCCCAGATACACACACAGACACATGCACAAAAACAAATGTATTAACAGATTAAGAAGCATTCATAAAATGAGTATAAGATATATATGTGGACAATAAATAAGACATACAGTTTTCTGGAAACTGGTCGAGTCCATGTGCTCCAGTGAGGCAGGTGAACAGAAGCCCACACATCCACAGTGACAAAGTCTTCTGTGGAATTACAAGCAGAAAAAAAAATGAAAATGGATCATTACTTGCATTAAAAAGTATTAAACTGTCTCCCGATTTGCCAGCAATTATTGTTCACTTCATCGTCAGCTGAGAGACAAAAGTACATTTCAAGTGGTGTAACATACAAGAAACGTGATATGCTTATATAAAATGAGCAGAATAGTAAAATTAGACTTTAACTCCTTGTTCTGTCATCATCCTCAAGCATCTAATTCCCTCCCTGCAGTTATTTCTTACCATTTGGATGAAGTAAAACTCAAGCGATGCAGCAGAAACTAAATCAAGAGCAGAAGTTCAGTCGTAGCAATCCTGATGATTGTATGCTTCAACTGTCCACTGAGCATCACTTTTATACCGCTGCGCGCTCCATGCATCATCGTCCTCATCATCATTATCAGCGCCACCATCACTGGACCTTTTGAGGTGAGACAGAAACTAACAATATAGTAAGTGTGAAGAACATTTGACAGAGAGGTAGTGGGCAGAGCATTTCCTTACTACTGCTTTGCCTGTCAAAGCAGATAAAGTCTGAGTTTCGAATAAGGGACTGAGGGATGGCGATAATGCTGTCAGTGTGATAATGTGAAGTGTAGGCGTCTGGTAGGGTGGGGGGTTGCCCTCAGCCATTTAAGCTGAAATGCTACAGTATCAGAGACATACTATATCTGATTAACAAACCTGGAAGTCCACAAACGGGACACAAACACACACACACACACACACACACATAGGAAGCACTAAAGTTCACACAAACTTAATCTTCGTGCTTAATATTTAAGTAAAAAAAAAAAAAAAAGAAACCTGATGTTGTTCTAATTCCTGACCTTTAATCCTATATTTAAATATATATGTAGCCCGGCATAATTTCATCAACAGATAAGCAAAAAAGTTAAAGTCCTTTCAGAGGTTTTCCCCTGTCACGCCATCACCAAGGACATGTGAAATTTAAGAACAAGCACATGCATGCACACCTTCACATGGGAGGGGGAGATATCAGGATTTTCCCTGCTCATTATATCTGTCATGTATGGGGCGACCCAAACCTTTTGCCTTTCAAATGTCAGCTTCTTCTCTGTTTTTCTGCAGACATAGACACGCAAAACTGTGTGAGGTGCCACACCTGACAATGAACAAAGCTGTGAATTCATGTGTGTTGGGTGGCTGCTTCTGTATTACATGTTACAGTTCCAGTCTTCTTATGGTCACAATGTCTTCTTATGGTAAATACATTACATGCTCCAGTTAAAGTAATCTACAATCTTCAGAGTGACATGCACATTGCTGGCCAAGTTGTGCAAAAACCCTTTACGTCATTTGAACAGAAATAAATGGTTTGGTTTCAGTTCCTCAAAAGCTAAAATAGATTTATTTGTGTGCTTGTTGAAATGTGCATTAGTAGTCGCTCTCCTTTTTCTATGTTTATCAACTACAGAGACTGTGCTAGGCATTAATGATAATAGATAATCTATAGGTTTGGAAAGATTGAAGTGTTTGAAATGTTCACACCCAAGAATGACTTCACACAACAAACCAATGCAAAACAGATAAATACACAAATGCAGGCACCTCGTGTGTGCTGTCAACACTGATATCTACAATGATCTGGCCTTGATGATGAACCACTGAAATTACAACTTCATTTCAATTAGTTGTAGTGTCATGGTTTTAAACTAGTAAATTTATAGTATGTAGAATCATAATATTCTGATTTTTTTTACTTTGTGTAATTCTTTCACACGAAAACATTTTCAAGAGTGACTGGCTTCTTAAGTGACTGAGTCACCCAACGTCTTTTTCCTCTTTCCTCTTAAGCAGACAGATGAATATAAATAAATTCCCAGATAAATAAATGTCTTACTTGCATATGAATATTCACGCAATCCTCAGCACTAAGCTGAGCTCTGAGGTCACTTCATGCTACATGATGGAAAATCCCCTATCGAGGTTACCAAGAAAGGGGTAAACAACCATTTTAATGCCATTTCTTTTGTGCTTCTGATTTGGGAAAACCTCTTTGTACCCTTTCATGTAAGAAACACACACTGTGAAGATGCACCAGCAACATATTTAGCATTAAATATTTATTACCCTAACCCTAAAACCTACCCCATGCGTAGGAGTGGGCCTCTTAATGCCAATGTAAAGGTATCGTATGTGGGAAGAGTATAATCTTTTTAAAAGTGCTTGCCTTCGGCGATTTCCAAAAAAAGCTACAAAATCTTAATGCAGAATATTATATAGCACCTTTGAAAACGAACTAATTAACAGGTTGTGGTTCAGTGTTTCATTTACCACTTATGTTGTCCAGCTCTTAATTTTGAAATAACTGGCTTAAACGCTAAAAGGCTTGACATCTAATAAAAAACACACTGAGTGACTGTTTGAAGCATATAGATCTACTAAACTTTCACTGCAGTCAGTGATGGAAATTCAGTGTTCTCCATGGCATATCACTATACTATACATTACCTGACGACAGGTTTGTGAGATTGAATATAATAAAACCAAGTAAATAAAATGTCATTTTCCATTAAATGTTGAAAATTACTGGTGAAGAAATGAAAAACAATGATGAAATTGAGAAATTTAAATGTAATCTTTATTACATGATTAATTCCACCAATACATTTCCGATGTATGGGCATCACAATGCAGGAGAGGCAGCTTGAGAAAGAGAAAGGTTTGCACATTCCACTGAATTAAATAATTTCACTTGTACTGCAGAATGAAGTGACTCTGACAAGAGGGGTAGGTAACAATTGCCATAAAAAGTCAATTTTACTTGCTTTAGCCCAATTGCCAAAGTCCCAATTATTAAAAATTGTTTTACAGCCACAAATACAGATGATGGATTACAAAATGTTGTGTCGAAGAACTGTAAGTGAAGAAGAGCTGAAATGCTTCCTGGTATTTCTTAGTTTGCCTCGTTCTTTGAAGCCTCGTCAAAGTTTTCAACAAGATCTGAAAATGGACAGAGGGTAAAATTATTAAGCATACAAATAAAACTCAATTACTTTAAATGAATATAAGAAAAAATATCAGTCATTTGGATTAACACATACATTGTGTCAATAACAGACTTATTTTAAATCCTTAAAAACACATCAAGACACAGTGTGACTAAACTATGTTAGGTTATTTTAATCAAACTCTCTTTTAAAGAGTGTGTGTAAATATGCTTACCTGGAACTTCATCATCCTCTTCTTCGGCAGCAACCATGGGAGCTGTGCTGTCTCCAGCTATTGGGGGGGGGGAATAAACAGCAAACTGTTGACAGACAGCACAAAACTACAGATACAAACAAACAGATCAATAAAGGACGCTGTAGGTACCTGGTTTGGGCAGGGTCTCTGCTAATCTCCTGAGGCTGGTAAGACTGTCGGCACCCAGCTGGTTTAGGATTCCTGGGAGCATCTCTGTGAGCTGCTTGTTCTCAGCGTGCCCTGTGATTGTAAAGGTGTTGGCAGCCAAGGAAGCCTGAACCTTTGGGTTATTGAAGTGGATGACTGTCCCCTGGTTTGTGAACATATTCACCTACAGTGGAAAACAAAATAATTGAGTTGAGTTTGAGACTTAATTTTATTCAAATCACAGAGGAGATGGAGATGAGGAGACTGACATGGCCTAAGGTATACATTTCTGCCATGTTTTTGTTCCTTGTGGTCTGATTAACTATTTGTTTCACCACTGAAAAACAGCAATTAAGAGGACTTCTGTGACGAATCATCATTTTTCCAGTCCCCTCTTGTCCAATTTCACCTTGTGTGGTGTTATATAATTCTCTATAAGTGAAGAACCCCAATCCAAAAGCATCAGTGTCACAAAGAGCAACTGTCTGCCTGCTTGTTGCTGTAGATCTCTCAAGTAATGTGCTGTACCTCCTCAATGCCAGAGATGTTGTTGACTCCCAGTTTCTTAAGCGAGAACTGCAGTTTCTTGTCATCTGCTGTCGCCGTTCTGTGCACCACCTTCTTCTTTCTGCGGGCTGACCCCTACAGAGCACAAAAACATGCTATGATTTATGAACTCAAGGCCCATAGAAGATAAAAACATCTGACAACTTGTTGTATACGTCATACACCAACTCACCTTGCCGCCAATGCGGACTTGCGCCTGCAGTTTGGCGAGCTTCTCCTGGTTCATTATCGACTCCTTCATCTGACAAAAGGTATGAAATTTAATATTTTCTCACAAATTGTAGACATTTGGGAAAAGTTTCAAAATTGATACAAAGCTGGAAAATGTCAAAGTATTGATGGTTGTCAACACACTAAAATGATAGAGGCTTTGAGTCAATTTTGTTTCAGGTCAAAGATTCTTATCTACATGCACACTAATAGTTTGATCTTAGAATGAAAATCCACAAAAAAGCACCTAAAGTGGAATTTTAGCAGTTCACTGGAAACAAACTCCAATTACAACTTAAGTACCAAAACTAAAAATCCCCCCTTCCTCAAAGCATCGAAGCAAACTAACGAGAATGCACAGCTGCCAGAAGCACCAAAAATAGCTGCACACTTTTCAGTCTCGACTCAAGCGGTGCATGAATGAGACAGAGGTGGTCTTTACTCAAGCCTTAAAATGAAGACAAATCACTTGGCAAATCGCTTACGGTTTCCTTTTCCTGCTTGGCCCTAAGAAGCCGATGTGTATTGAACACACGGTTGATATTTCAACCTTCTAGACTGTGAACCTTGTTTTATTTAAACCCTTATTCTAAAAACTGATGATACCTGAACTGACGGATAGTTAGCACGAAAGCTAAACAGCTAGCTCAGGCCCCTTCAAACTGGTGCTGGTATTCAAGTATAATTGACCTTTCTGTCTCGCTTTGACCCGTAATGTGACACGGGGAAATGTCCCTTCTGTACAAAGTCAAAGTTAAATGAGGATGCGACAGTTTAACGGGGCTTCACAGAGGTTAACTGACCTGGAGAGTGTAAACACGCGGCTCACACAGTCGATGGAGGTTCGGAGAAAGGAGGGAAAGCCGGAAGTGACGTATTGAGATCGAAAACTTACCGGATGTTCCCGCACTCATTTTATTTTTTTTTTACCATAATACCTATATATTTTGACAACCACTTGAAATATTGTTTTTTGTTTTTGTTTTTTAAACTGCGATTTAGCACATTAGTAAACGCAGGTGGCAAAGCCAGTAAAAGATTCCTGTCTGAAATTACAAAAAAGTATAATAGTATAATTATTCATATGTAGGTCTATAAAAATATTGCAATACCACGTCATTTATGGTGTCATTTAAGTGTTTGATGTTAAGGTGCCCAGTTTTATGACCATCAGTTTGAGTAAAAACTGAGATCCTGTACATGTACGTTATTTTAATGTGAAACTTTTAAAGATACTAACTTACTTATCTTGAAATGATAAACAAATACCCTGAATTAATAGTCCAATTAAAGAGAAGATGACTTAGTCGTTATTTGTTTATACTAAGTCACCATTTTGACATAAGCAAGTCATTGTTTAGAGATACCACATCATTATTTTGTGATGCCAGGTTATTATTTTAATAAACTAATTCTTCATTTTGTGATATTTGTGATAAGTTTCTAAATTATCATTTGTTAATACTAAATCTTTTTTTATATAGAAAGCCGTTTTTTAAGATACCTAGAAATATTTGTATATAATATATTATATTTTTATTTGTGACACTATGTCATTAGTTGAGATATTAACTTCATAAACTCTTGTCCACGTAATCACATACATGATCTTTCATTTCATCATATTGGCTGAAAGGAGCATGAGCTTCACCGATTTGTGCTCCTTTCAGGGAACAATAAAGATTCGCCATCCGTAACGGAAGTTGTCACGTTTGTAATCATGGCGTCCTCCAGTGCAGCGAGAGGCAACGTGATAATTCTTTAAAATGATGAACTTTTGGTTTACTCGGACAACCAATATCAGTATCATCTAGATTCAGCACACGATACTTCTAAACATAAGATCTTTTCCCGGTAACTCTTCATTCAAAGGTGAGAATCGCCAGAAAGCAGTTTAATAGATAATTATGCTAACTGGCTAACTTCTGCTGTGAGCACTGAGCACGTTGGCTCAAGCGTCTGCCATCTATCACACAACAAACTCCTTGTGTTTTTTAGATCAGAAATGTGACGTCTATTTTAACATAGCAAGATTTTTTTCTTCACAATTTTACGTTTTTCTTTTTGTACATAAACCTCAGTGAATGAATCGACTATCGCAGAATAGTGATCTCGTCACATTAGCCTTTCGTAGGTTGGTTAATTGTGTTGCTGTTTATAGAAAAGTGTAAATATGTATTCCTGGTCCATTTCTTTCTTGTTGGTGAATTCACTGGTTTCTTCTTGGTCGTTGTGTTCTCGTGGATTGAGATAATACTGGCCAATATATTAGACCCTTATCTTCCAGTTTACCACGTTTATACAACCCATCTTATTTGAATCTGTCTGACTGTGCCATCACAAATGAAATAGGATTAGATTAAATAAACTTCTAATAATCCCACACTGTGAAAATTCACTTGTTACAGCAGCTCAGTTCATACTGTTTTGTCCTCATTGAGGCTACATCATGCTTACACTGTGTGAATCAGTTGGCACACACTCAGAATATTGATCAGACATATTACACATACTTTTTAAGCTTCTGATCTCTGCTAAAATTATAATGTGTGTAGTTTTGAACATTGTTGGGCTGCACAGAATGAGGTTGTATTTTTCTACTTACCAGCATGTCAGTGGGTTTTAAGAGGTTGACAAGCCCAGGTGTCATATCTCTTGCCGTTTGTTAATATCCATGTTTTTGTTTTCTGTTCCTTAATCAGCCAAAGAGTATCTCACCACCAGCACAGAAATGGCTTCATTTAAACCCACAAAAATCCAAGTCTATCCTAAACTTGGAGAGAAGGTCACACAAGACACACTGTACTGGAAAAACTACAAAGTGAGTCTCTTCTGCTGCATACTGTTAATGTTGCTGAGAAAAAGGGATGGACTGTTGTAGCTCACAATATTCTTTATATTTTTTCTCTCACAGGCTCCAGTTCAGATAAAGGAATTCGGGGCAATCACAAACATAGATTTCTCCCCAGTGGCTCCACATAACTTTGCTGTGACAGCATTCACAAGAGTAGGTTGATCTTTTTAGGAATTCAGTTAATAAGCTCAAACAGTGAATAATAATGTGTTAATTATGTCTGCAACCTTTGTTTGATTTTTTTTTTTTTTTTTGCCATTCTAACGCTTGTCTCTATGCAGATCCACATTTATGGGCCGTTCTCCCAGGAGCCGGTGAAGACATTTACGCGGTTTAAGGACACAGCATACTGTGGGAGGTTCAGATCAGACGGTCAGCTGCTCGTGGCAGGATGTGAGGACTCTGTGGTCCGGCTGTTTGACGTCAGCGGGAAAGTGGCACTCAGGATGTTCAAAGGGCACACAAAGTAAGTATCCTGTCTTTCACTTGCTGTGCTGTCCTTGCCTGGAGAGCTGCGATGAAATATTGCTGGTGAGGATAGAACATGACCCGTGTCCAGTCCTTCAAGTCCAACCTTTTGTAAGGCTAAAAAACATCCTGAATGGCCCCACTGTGTGTTACTTTTTCTGTTTTTCTCAATCATTTCAAAGTAATTGAAGAGATACAGAATGTATCAAGGAATCAAAACAGATAAATGATCTGTTTATTTTGTGCCTCCAGGTATTCTAGTGGAAGCAATGAACATATTCTCTATGCAATATTTATATAAAGCAGTAAAGTGAGACAGTTCTATTGTGCATAGATTTCAGCAACTTAATTCCTACTGCATAATTTAATTTCCTGAGAAGCATTTAAAAATAGCTGAGGAGAATTTAAGAAGGTCTCCCATAGATTGGTATTGAGATATGCGTATTCCATTAATGCATCATTTCAGATTGATGAAATGTTTAGGATGAGCTTTTTGACAGACTGACCGTTTCCTCTAAAGTTCATGTGTTGTAACGAAATAGTTGAATGATGATTTCTTGAGTGATCCATCGACTGAATTTCATGATGATCTCAAGAGCTCTGACAACCTGCAAACTGTCTTACAGGCATATAAACATCTGCTCATTACAGTGAAGTGATGTGAATTTTATTTTGTGTTTAATTTCTTCCCAGGGCTGTACACGTAACAGACTTCACCTCAGACCGTTACCAGATCCTCACAGGGTCAGACGACTATACCTGTCGACTTTGGGACATCCCCAATGCAACTGAGCTCAACACATACCAAGAACATACAGATTACATTCGCTGTGGTGTCACAAGCAAACTCAACAGAGACCTCTTCATTACTGGTGAGATGGAAGTTAAATTGTTTTATAGTTACATGAATAGTAACCTATATACTCAAGTTAAGAGTAATTGAACGCCTGTAATAACAGAGAAAAAGAAGGATGAGGGAGTTAGTTCTTTTTTTGTGTATGCAAGTGTGGCTAACGGCATTTGTGTTTTTATCCAAGGATCTTATGACCACACAGTAAGACTGTTTGATGCCAGAGTGGATAAAAGTGTGATGACCATGGACCATGGCCAACCAGTGGAGAGTCTGCTTCTCTATCCATCTGAGGGACTCCTCGTCTCTGCAGGTAGCCAGCAGTGTAATCATCATGTACGACCAGCACATCCAGAAAATGCCAGCTTGTTGGCAGGCCAAACACAGGTTCTGTTTGTGATGATCTGAATTTTTGCAGAGGTAATCGGCCTCATGTAGGAAAGGTTTATGATTGGATGACTTGAACCATAACAAATGACATTGTCCATTGCAGGCTTGGTTGTTACATCAATGGGACAAAAACATCTTAATCTGGTTTTTCTGACCTTATTGTTTTTCTGCAAATAGCTTCACACATGCACAAATATCACATTATGTATTTACTGAGGTTTATCAAGGGCATTTAAAGACATCTCTTATCACTCTCTTTAGGGGGGCGCTACGTGAAAGTATGGGATCTACTCAAAGGAGGCCAGCCCTTGGTGTCACTGAAGAACCATCACAAAACTGTCACCTCTTTGTGTCTCAGTAGTAATGGACAGAGACTGCTGTCAGCCTCCTTGGACAGGTATATGGACAGCGCACACGTCTGACACGTCAAAGAAAAATGTTCTAATCTGTGCAAAATCAGACCTGTATATTTCATGACAGCTGCATGTTTGTTTGAACTTCTAATGCAAATGTTTGTCTTTCAGGCATGTAAAGGTGTACAACACAACCAACTACAAAGTGGTCCACAACTTTGACTACGCTGCATCCATCCTCAGTCTGGCTTTGGCTGTAAGAAATTACATTCAACCCAATCATGGTTTATTTTCAGTTTTTCATGTTTGAAGATGAATTAAGTGCAGAAAAGGTGTATTCTTTTAATTTAAGGCAATAGCATGCTGATTGATTGGTTACCCAAGATGGGAAATGTGTTATTTGGCTGGCTGTAGCATAGTAAATGAAAGGAAAAAAGAAAACTAACAACAAAAAGTCAATAGAAAGATGAAAATATGCTTGTGTGTGAGATGCACAATCAGTAGGAGCTCAGATTTGGGAGACTAGCTCTGAGATTGCAAAGTGATGGATCCCGTTTCTGCAGCAGCCAACAGAAATATTACATTTTTGCCAGAGATTTAAATCAAAATGAGATGAAATAGTACATCCTCTCTTCTTGGTACTGGCAAAAGGATGTAGGTTTCCAAAACACAACAAGACAGCTTCTCAGACTGAACTGAAGAGGCGTTGTTTACTTTGGGATTTTCCCTTTCATCACCAGCAATCTTTCATTTGTCAGAAACATTCCCTTGTAAAAAAAATAAATGATTCCCCCAGCTATACCCATTGTCTGTACTGAACTATCCACTGTAAGAGAGGAGTAACAAAAGAGAGCGTGAGTTCTTGTGATCTAAACACTGACTGTGTGTTTCTCCTCAGCCGGATGATGAGTCCATTGTCGTGGGTATGACCAACGGCATTCTGAGTATCAAACACAGGAAAAGCCCTGAAGAGTCAAAGGAAATCTCTGGCCAACAGAGGCGACGGCCGTCATATCGGGTATTTGTGAAGGGGAAGAACTACGTCCCAAAACAGGTAACTTTCCATTTAGTAACGTGCTAAAGCTGAGGTCGGCAGTTTGAGACACAATGTGTTCTGTTATGTGATTATTCCCCGAGAGACTCATTGCCTGAACTCTGCAAAAACAAAACAGTCTGACACTCTTGAATTATTTTATAAGGCTCATGAGACTTTCTTTTTTTTTCTCCCATTGTTAAGTAATTTCCTGATCCTTCATTTTTTTCCAGGATGATTATCTCGTCAGTAAACCAGTGAGACAGCATTTGGCCAAATACGACAAGCAGCTCAAGAAATTTAACGTGTCAAAGGCTTTGGATACAGCGCTGGAGGTATGCACTTGGCGTGTTTTTAAAACATTTATAACAAGGTTAAATCATTTGTTGTCATTTTCTTGAGGTTCCTTGTAGTCTTAAAGCTGTCCCCCTTTTTAAAGTTGCAAGATGAAGGAGTGACACATACTGTTTTCCCAGGTTGCTGAGGTTTGCAAAAGGGTATAAATATATAGAAATATTTACACATTTAAAATGGTGGATATTGAATTGTTTTTATTAGACATGGACGAGACTGAAAAAGCCAGAGATCACGGTTGCTGTTATAAAAGAGCTGGATCGCAGAGGGACGTTAAAGAACGCTCTGGCAGGAAGGGACGAACAGGAGCTCTCTCGGTTGCTCAGCTTCCTCATTGGGTAAGATGAAAATTTCACCGCCTAAATTGACCTTTATATAATGTGTTATTGGGGCTTTAAACTTAAACCCTCCCCCTCTAATTTCTTCTCCAGGAACTTGGTCGATCCCAGGTTTGCTCCCGTCCTCGTAACAGCAACTGAGATGATCCTGGACATCTACCAGTCGGTGGTCGGGCAGTCGGCAGTCGTGGACCGGCAGCTGCTGCGTCTGCAGGAGCTGCTGGAGAGGGAGATCGACTACCAGCAGGACCTACTGGAGGTGCTGGGCATGTTGGACACAATGTTTGCCACCTCCCTCCCCAGGAAGGAGGTGCCGTGCTCCGGTATCAGCAGATCTAATGGCCTGGCTCAGGGGGAGGCGAGCACCTCAAGACCGCAGCTGCAGGCCACCTGATGTTTATAGGGAGGAGAGAAACTTTAAGCTGCTTTTAAGCTGGGTTAGAGTGCCTTTATAACTCTTGAGGACTCCTTTTTTTTTTTACATCAGACACCAATTTTCCTGATATGACAGGCCACATGTCACCACACAGAAACATTTTGGTACAGGTTTTTAGTGACTGACAGCAAAACCACGGTCTCACGCCGGTGTTTTAAGTGAGCGTGGCTGAAAACAAAACAGCAACGAAAACATGCATTTACTGTATGAAGTGTGTGTGTGTGTGTGTGTGTGTGTGTGTGTGTGTGTGTGTGTAAATGTAAAGCTTTTACCGGAAGTCTTGTAATTACACTTCCAATTGTAAATGTGACGAGTGCGTGTGTGAGAGCGCCTGTGCGTTTGAATGGATCCGCCGTGTATGTCTGCTTCATGTTTTCATAATATTTGGCATTGACAAATGTTTTCTAAGCAGATACAAATAAATCTTTGTAATATTGAAACCGCCTGCTGATAATTGTGTTCAATTTCTACTGAAAATAATGAGCGTTACAGTGTGTGTGTGTATGTGTGTTTTTTTTACCCCCTGGTCCCCTCCCCCGGTGTCATCGCCTCACACTAGGGGTCGCTGCATCCTCGAAGAAACAGTTAAGTTTCGCACATGAGGAGGAATTTGCATGTGAGCAGACGGAAGACAGAGAGCATCAGCGCTGTCAGAGAGGAGGATGCTGTGTCAGAGTCAGCGGAGGCTGCAGCTGCACCGACTCAACGCCATTTCCAACTTGTAGCTTGAACGCCGACACTTGCTTCAGCAGCCTTTATTTTTACAAAAAAGGAGGATGAATCCGACTTAGCCGCTGTTTTTCTTTTTTCTGCCTCTTTTCATTTTTTGGGGCGGTTGATATTTAAGCAGACTGTGCGGTGTTTTGTGCCGGAGTTTGAGCTCCCGTCAAGGAAAGGTACGTCAATAATGAAAATGTTTTTCTAGCAGCTGCTGACTTTATTTTCTGCGTATGTGTTTGATGACAGCTTCTATAAATGTCATAGTGGTCAGAGAGTCTCGGATGTTTTCTTCAGCTAAATAGGTCAACATTGAACTCTGTTAAATTGATTTATATCATTAAGAAAACGAAGCACATGCTTGTTTCTAAAGATGCACTGATGTGTGTGTGTGTGTGTGTGTGTGTGTGTCCCCGGGGTGTTCAATGGCAAATGTCCATTATAGTGTGTTTAAGCAAGCACACTTACAAAAGTCCTCTCCTCTCATGCTTTGATAACTCCATCTGGTCTATTATAGTTATAAATATGTAATTTAATAAATGAGACATATAGATATATAGATGTAAATGATAATGGGATTTAACAAGGAGCTGTTTCTTGAGAGATGCTTGTTGTGTTGAGACCTTGCTGTTGTATCCACTTCAGGAAAAGTGGCCACAGATGAAGAGCAGATCTGGACCCTGCAGCATTGAAACTCGATCGATTTCCTACTTTAGCAAACACGCACACACACATACACACAGGAGCAGATTACACATTGACTGCAGATCAGATTTGGGCAAACTGCGTTCTGGTACTGTCTCCACACACCAAGCACCATCATTAAAATCATTATTCGCACGCTTGAGATCAAAAGACAATCCTGTCTCGTTGGAGACACCCTGCTTGGCACAGATCAGGTTCAGTAATCTCAGGATCAGAGGAGCAGGCAGAGAAACCAAAACAATCAAAGAAGTGAGGAAGACTCACATGGCTACACTGACGTTTCTCTTTCTCTTTTTTTATTTTTCACGTCTGAAATGTCTGCTTAATGTCCGCCTTCGCCTGCAGTTGCCGCGCAGATGGAGCTGAGCAGGAGGAAAGTGCCTCTGTATGTGAGTATGTGCTCCAGTTTGCACTCAAGTTTTGAGACCAGCCTCTGCAATTAATCTCAGGAGTTCGTTATCCCTCTGGAAAATCTCTGCAAATTGAGTTTGGAATGCCGTAAGAGATCAGCAGCCTCATTTATACAGAGCGAACGTCTGTGGTGGGGATTTTGTGCTTGTGACCAAACCATTATGTTTAATGAAAATGCACTGAATGCATTGAGGGATGCAACAGTTTCCTATTCATGCCCCAGTACAGTACACGTAATTTCATCAAGCTCACTCAAGTAACCACATGTACAGTTTCTCTCAGTGAGGTTTCAGATTTGGCACCGGGGTCGATGAGGACGCCGCGATAACAGGAGACCTTTCAACCGCTTTCAACTTTGATCAAACAGGGGCTTTATTTCTGGGTTTTGCTGTTGGATTATTTGAGCACTGAATCATAGTTTCGCAGGAAGAAAATAACCGTATCCATCAGCACAGCAGTGACAATAGCAGCCTGGCATTTGTGTATATAACTGGCAAATCAGTAACTCTGTGATTCATCGATTCTAATGTTTTTTATTTGTATTTTACGCACTCAGAGTTGGAAAGGAACTTGTGTTTGCCGTCGGTTTGATTTGCGATGTCCCCGTTCGCCTTAACCCTGTGAATGGATCTGTTGTCTGCAGGGTTAAGCTGTGGTCAAACAGGGCAAACCGGTCAAATATTGTTTTATTGGTTTCACTTTGGGATCTCAACAGTGTACGCAAACATTAATGAGAACAAATGCTCCTCTGAAGATCAAAGGGGGAGCACATTGCTCACACTGTATTCAGCGAGTTGAATCCTATCTGACGTGTTTTTATGCTGTTTTCTCTGCACTCAAGGTCGCCCAAAGGTTACCAGGTGTTTAATGTGGACGCTTCATCTTCTCCATTTTATGTAACATAAACACAGACTCTTTAGATACTGTGCTTGCTTTCTATAGTGAAACGCACATGAATGAATGAATGAATGAATGAATGAATGAATGAATAAGGCAATAACTCAGTTTTACTGTGTGCAACAGATGCCCACAGTGACATTGCTGATGCACAGCAGGTAATGCTTACTGTTAGCCTGTCAGGGTGCTAACATTTGCTGAACATACTGTGGACAGGGGCTTAATGGGAATGCCACTAGTTTCCCAAGCAGTTAGTAAAAAAAACCAAAAAAAAAAACAAAGTCCTGGACACACTAAGATACATTTTGCCCTGCTGGTGGCTCTAGAATAAAGTGTAAGGTGTCACCAGCTGCTGTGGTTCATCCTTAGAGGGATGTGAATGTCTGCACCAACTTTGACCGCGATCCATTTAATAGATTCTGGTCGAACCCACTTGTGTCGTGCGGATGGTGGCGCTAGAGGGAAAATTCAGGGACTCGCCAAAGCCACGAGGGCAGTTGATCCGGAATCCGAGAATGTCGGCTCAGATACCACCAAAGTCACGAGGACGCGTCCCACGTGCCTCGTGGGTTTCTTTGCTAAAATGCATGGTAATCTAATAGTTGTTGAGACACACACACACAAAAAAATAGAGGGAAAGTCAGCACACCAGCAAAGTCAGGAAGCTTTGTCCCCTGTATATGATTTCCCACATGAGAATTAAAGTGCATCTGGACAAAGCCAACAGCAGCATAATACTCGACTGGGTCACTTTGTATCAGTGGACGCAGCGTCTATTGTTTGTACGTTTAAAGTCTGTCCCCACTGTTATGTCCAGTTTTTCACCTGGTGGCCACTTCATCATTAGTCAACGTCCAGGTGAGAGCACAGAGGTCTCAGTGAGGCCACGGTTGACGTTATGAGGTAAACCCGATGGTCTCTCTGTCAAAGAATACACAACTCTCAGCTAGATAAATAGATGAACAGTGAACACGAAGGTGGGATTAGGTGAGACAGCGAGAGAGGGAAGCTAAGAAAAAAGCCTCTCAGCTCCACACCGTGAGAAATCAGGTCAGCCGTCGAGGTGATACGAGGCTAATGGATAGGCTCTCAGGAGAGGAACAGAGAGACGGACCAGTTAAAATAAAACTCCCTCACTCTTATGCCATCCTACACTAATCTGTGGTGTTTATTGAATTTCAAGTTAAGCCTTTTAATTTACAGTTTTGCTGCGCCTTCTTTCCCTCAGCCTGTCTCCTCTACTCCTGCCACAGTCAGTTGTTTGATATGTTTCCCAGAATAACCCACACAGTGTGTCTTGTGGCTGCATTGCTGTCTGGTCTATTCAGGACACTGTAGGTGGACAAATTGATATCTTCTACAATAGATTTCTTCCCCTGCAACTGTCGGATGCTTGTGGAAAAGCGGTGGCTCTAAAAAGCAAACTAGTGTCTTTCATACTAAAACTAAAGGCTGATATTTGGTCTTAATATTCATATTATTAAAGAATTACAGTCACATTACCTACAGGCTGTACCTTTTTATCCACAATGACACTGTCCAACAGAAATGTTTAAAGCTGCACTAATGCGTTTCTTTCAATTAACAACTGGATAAATAAAGGACATTGATTGATATATGACAAGATACTTTTTTTTTTGTTGCGGTCAAAATGTTGCTCTACTGTTGAAGTATGCTGTGTCATGTTAGCTTTGTAGTTTTTAATAGCTCAGTAGGATGATTACTGTACATAAAACTTGGCGTCTAACCGCACCACTCTTCGTTTATGACAGATGTCTGTTTCCTATTAGTATTAGTATTGAAAATGTCAATATAAAAACAGGAAAAGAAAGTTTGGTTAGCTCCTTTCACCTTTTCACTCATTCTTTGTTTCTGTTCCGGTCTGAAATTTGGAGATTTTAGGCCACGTTATTGAGGCAAAGTTCTTGTGCAGCTACATTTTAAGTACAGCGTCCTCTTTTTGTAAGACAACCATTTTCGTACTGGTATCAAAACCCCGAGCGCTGTATTGCCCCTGCTATCAACAAATTTCAAAAGATACCCAGCTGCTGATATATCAGTGACCCAGAATTTTAACAGCTCAGCTTTGCCTCATAAATGAGGATTTACAGTCTCGTGGGGCTGACATACAGCATGTTGTCACACCCACATCTGTTTTTTAAAGGCTACCAATCAGTCTGCATATCAGTGTGACCGTTTTGCCCTATCCCACCTCCTCCTGCCCCAGATCAGAGGTCTAAAGTGTTCTGGCCTGTGGGGATCAGGGCAGGTCTTTGCAGTAGACACTAAGACATTCCTGTTTTTATTGAGGGGGGAATGTTTTATTGTGCCCTCAAGAGGAATGCTGCTGGGGGATTTGGTGTACTTTACAGAAATGCAGAACACTGTATCAGAATAGTTTTACTCTAAAATGATCTTTAGGAATATAAATGTTTTTTTTTTTTGCCCTCGAGCCCTCTCAACCTCTCTCACCTCTCTCTTTATCTTAGGGCCAGGCGAAGGTATTCGCATTGCTGGAGGGTTTAGACTCACTGCCAGAGGATGCAGAGGTCTACGTTGTTTTGGAAGGATCCACACTGGTTCACGTCACCAGGGCTCAGAGCGATGTCATGCTCTGCTTTATAGTGCCTGGTATGTTAACGTGCACACCTGTAAGATGTCTTCATGTCTTTTAAGTGGCGTTTTACATCAACAAGAGATTAAAAGAAAGGTTTTCTCGTGGAAGAATTTTTAAAACCACATTCAGACACAAGACAGCGCATCCTGACAGTCACAGGTTTTCCATTCCTGTGTGTGATATACTCAGGAGCAGTATATCACTATTTGAATCTTCACACACACACACACGCACACACACACTGTCACACTGTGACAAGAGGTCTGCAAGGGCACAGAATCTTATCAGCTTCCTCTCAGAAGGGAAACGACTCCATAAACAATATGTCAACATTACTGAACCTCTATGTGGGTTGACACAGAGAACAGGCAGTCCTGCACAATGGTTAGACTATTATAACCAAGACTTCTTTATTGAAAAAGGAAACATATGCCTATGTTAGCATACAAAATGAAAATCTGAGAACGTTTTTAGTCACACTCTATTTGCATTTTCTAAGGCGGCAGCACATAAATGTTCATTTATCCATCAGACTATGAATATTTTAGATAGATTTCTTTTTTCCTGGCAGCCTTCAGTTTCGATTCATTATTTTTATTTCATAGCATTTTTCATTCATAAATTGTGTCTTTTTTCCCTTCTTTTTATTGCATTAGAGGACATTTGCAGGTAGAGACTCATTTTGAAATAAAATCTGTAAGAAGTGAATTCTGGGTTTTGCTGCATTGTGTTTCTCTTTAGGACATAACCTGGCTGAGGTGGTCTCTGTCCAGGCTTACCTGTGCTCTGAAACCACACCCCTCATCTGGGTGGGCGGAGCTTCATTAGAGTATGTCCAAGATGATGCTCAGGTAGGAAAAATACACAAATATGATCCTATACATTGCACCCCTGTGGTAAAAATGATGGGCCTGCACATGGACACATATACAGATTGTTTATGCTGTGTGGAAAAAGATGAGTGTAACATTAAGTTAAAATGTAGTGTTTTTTAAAATGATTCAATTTCACTGTTATGTTTATACATGTAAAGTTAATCACATACTTCAGGTCATAAAATTATCCAAACACTAGCATCGAAGACAAGTGGTAGTTTTGACATTACTTTTTTTAAAAAATCCTTTGCACACCAGTTATCACACATTTTTTATCAAATCATGATGGATTTATTCTCAGGACCTGGCAGAGCACCTGGTAATCTACGGACATTGTATGAGCTCTACGGATCACAAGGAGCTGAGCAGCCTCTTCAACCTGGGCCAGGAGAGCTCTCGCTGGGCTATGGACCGGCGCGTGGCCCTGGCCATGGCCAACCTGGATATCCCCCAAAACTGGAATGTGCTGGGGAGCCACAGTGGAGATGGTGAGAGCAGGATTATGTTATCTTGCTGCATTCCTGCACAGATATGTTGCTCAAAAGCTCATCGTGTGGCTTTTTTAAATGGCAGAGTTTAGATACATGGATAAATCAGACTTTGCAGGTTGACAGATGAGGAAGGTTTAAAGACAGGCGCAGTTTTGCCCAAAGAGGGATTTACTTTAGTTCACCATATACATGTCAGAACAAATATTCTTGAGGCCAGTTAATGAGCAACAGGTTTTGTCATATGTTCATCTCTCAGCATTGTGCTTGATATTTGGAGTCGGTGCGATCCGATGAAGATGAACTCTTTAACTCTGTTCCCCTCCACCCGCCTTCTTCCCTGCCATCATTCCCATTTTCCATGCTCGCTGGGCTGAAATCGGAAGTGACCATGGTCACATGTGGGCCTCTGTTGAATTCATCAAAGCCAATTAAGCAGCGTGTAATGTGGTTAATAGAGCCTTTCCATCTGGAAGTAGCCGTAGGCAGACCTCAATAAATCTGAGGGCAAGTGTGTTTACATGTGTGTGTGTGTGTGTGTGTGTGTGGCTTGTGTGTGTGCTGTCCATGTTTACTAGATGCCACCATCTGTTTTTACGATCGGAGTGTTTGTGTAGGGCCACCTACATAAATAACAAACTAGATTTAGCGTTAATATAGTTATGGCAGTCTGTTTCATCGCAGCGTCTCCCTCTAAATGTCTGCAGTTAATTTGATAACACTGCTTATGACATCACTCTATTGCTGATGCAGTATGCGACTGAAATTATCAGTCTGTAACTCTCCGCTGGTGGCTCCAGGTGGAGAGAAATCTAAATTTAAATATCTGAAATTAAACATTTAGTTTATTTTTTATAAATATAGAAAATTGCACCCATTTTCTAATACACTATGACACTTTCCACTCAGTAGCAAATGTCAGTTGTAATGAAAGTTTGTTTTTTGCTGTGATTGTCTCAGGTATTGATTATGCTCAGCAGTTGGTGGTGATCTAACATAATATTCCTAAATTCTCTCAGTCAGTGTTGTCAGAGTAGACCAACAGTGTCTCTCTTTGCTTGTGTATATACCCTGTGATTTTTGTCCCCTTGCCACATTTTTGCAGCGGTAACGTAAGTGACACACAAGCACTCAGGCAGCATCTCGCTTTGTGTCTCTGTGCATCGTCTCATGTTGCCTTGAAAACGCAGTTATGAAAATAATGATTTTCAGACTTTTATGAAAGCTGCACTGCTTATTGTCATTCAATACAATGCCTGCAATTGCCTTTACAATTGAGACGTATTGTACTCAAAGACTGAATTGCTGGCATGCTTTAGTATTATGGATGAAAACCACAAACATGATGATTAGATGCAGATACGAGCAGTGTATGGTGTGCAGTCACACTTTCACTAAATGATATTGATAGATTTGATTAACATAAAAAACACATTTACTAAATTGATACAGGATACAGAGTTTATGTTGCGAAAGATTACAAGGTGCTTGTGTTATTTTGTTGTTCAGTGGAAGTGGCGATCCAATAGTTTTCCCTTGACCAGACTGAGATGTACAGATGCTGATTTTGAGTTGATTTTGATTTTGAACACTTTAAGCCTAAAGAAATGACAAGCATTTTGACTAAACCTAGGCCAGTTACCTGGATACACATTGTGTTGGACTGCTTTGAGTGGCAGGAACAGAAATAAGATTGTGTCACCGCTTTGTTGAAAAGCTTTTATATCCTCAAAGTGGGTCAGTGGAACAGAGGGATCTAGTGCTGTTCAAGTGAATAAATCAATCATTGACATTTGGGTTAATTATCATTGGGAGGTAGGTATCAAGACAAGATTCTTGACATGTAGTTTCCTCCTATTTTTATCACACCACTGGCTTATTTTTTCTCTTGCTTCCCTTTTTCCCATTCAGCAGCTCTCTCAGATCCCATTGCACACTTTAATCTCAGCAGATGTATATTTTTTATATTTCTTCCAACATTTCCAGAGCACAGTTTCAAGGAGTCTCCCCTTCACCTGGCAGTGCGATGGGGTCTGTATCGTCTGGCAGAGCTGCTGCTTTGTCAGCCGGGGGGTCTGATGGCTGTCAGTCTTCCAAACGAAGAGGGAGTCACGCCGCTGCAGCTGGCGCAGACGTCAGGCAACACAGAGGTCCTGGAGCTCCTTACACAGTAAGAGTTTAAGCCCCAACAGGGCACCTCAGGGGAAGACACTGACAAATGAATCACTGTTTTGCTCTAACATTACGTTTTCAGCACAGAGCTTTCTCACACACAAGAGTATGGGAGAGCTTTCACTCAAATGTAGAAACAACCCAATTTTACACTGCATACCATCTCATCCACCTGCTTGTCCTTTTTAGAGGGTTGCAGGTTGCACAAGCTAATCGCAGCTCAGGAGTAAACGCAGTCTTCAGTGAGTCACAGGGCTGACACACTGAGGCGGACATCCAGTCATGCTCACAGTCACACCAACGGGCAATCAAGTTGGCAGATGACTGTGGTGTGTATGACCGTGGAAGGAAGCCCCCGCTATCAGGGAAAACATTTAACCATCACCCAGACCGGCCTGTAGTTTTCTAGCTGTGAGGTGACAGTGCTAACCACTGCTCCACTGTGCCGCCCAGTTATTACCCTAGATAATTTGCATTCTTTCGATTTCTGAAATACTGTAAATATACCAATCGTTGTGCATTTTATGAACACATAAAATGTTAAATACCTGTTACTGTTACCTGTCAAACTCAGGAATGTTTTCGCTCAGGATCCATAAATCTTTGGCTTAACTTAGGCAGGTTGGTCTGTTTACTCTGAAAAACTAGAATATCTTCATCTGAGTGTTTGTGGTAATGAGGGTCATTGCTCTTAGACACTTGTATTCTAAAGACTTTTCATGAATTTCTATCATATTTTCATGGTAAATGATACTCTCTAAGAGTATCATCCTTTTCTTTGTGATTAAACAAACTAATGAAACAATCTAAAACTGAATAACCTATTGTGCTGCAGCCCACCAAACCCTCTGGCAACGCCTCCAGCAGGTCTGTCCCAGGTATGGGCAGACCGGTCCCGCTTGCTGAGATTCTGTCATGACTCTGGGAACCTGACTCTGACAGTCCGACAAAACCTGAGGTGGAGCTCAGAGGAGAGCCGGCACGCTGACATCCTGCTTCTCAGAGACCGGCTCAGGGATGAGGACTTCCTCAGGGAGGTGAGTCAAAAAGAGAAATAAACACTGAATTATCAAATGTAAAATAAATCATAGAGAGATAAGTCATATATGCAAATAATGATTTAACTTATTTAGTCAAAACTGTCACTTTGTCAAAGGACTAAGAAAATAAAGCTGGATATTATATAGTTTCACATATTAATTAAGCAGAGAGTGAAAATCAATTCATCCCGTCTTATATATTATATATATAATATATAAATATTGTATATTTACCCAAACGTTACCTTTTTTCCTGCAGATCAAAGCACTAAGAAGAGACCAAACAGAGACCATCTTAGAGAAGGAAGAGCTGGTTGATGATCTGACTGAGAACGGTATCACACACTTTAATTACCTGAATGCTATGTGGAATTTCAGACTCCTGGATTAACTATGATGTTGACAGGCATTGACTGCCCTCTTGTGGGATGTTTGAAATATTGCAAGTCTGTGGAGGAAAATTAAGGTAGGGAAAATAGAAGACGAAACTGAAAGGCCCAGCCTGGAGGAATCGGGCTGTTGTGAAGCTACATCAAAGAGGACTGAAGTATCTTGTCTGAATGTGATTAGCAGTGCAGTAAAAGAAATGCATGAATTATTGCATAAATGTTTTGTGCAAACAAGCAGAACAAGCAATATATTCATCAATTAATTAACTGATTGAATAATCAACACCATTGTTTATGTGTATTTAGTCATTAGTCGTTTAATCATATTAGTCATATTAAACAAAAATACCAGCTAATTGCTTGTTTCTAGCTTCTAAACCAACAGATATATGATGAACATTATCTTGAACTGCATAATCAGTTTTTGCTTTCCGTGTACACAGGCTTCTCACAAAAGATAACAAGATGATGTATAAGAAGCATCATTGTGGAAAAAAAATTTTTCTCAACTTATATTTACATTTGAACAAAAAGTGTCCAAAATGATTCATACCCAAACTGCCACAGTCTGTGGGAAAACCCAAGTTCTATGCCACTCAAAATAGTCCAAGCTCTTCTAGAGCATCCTGATTACCCTAAGGCATCGCGAACAGCTGTTTTAATCAACTCAGCAGGTGAAAAACCAATTACAGCTCTCTGCAATTGCTTTCTGGACAGTCCTGGCTAACACAAAGGAGTTCACTGAGGACCTGCGGCTGCACATTGTGGCTGCTCACAAGTCGGGAAAGGGCTATAAGGCGATATCTTTCAAGCTTTCAAGTCCCAGTGGCTTCAATGCAAAGTATTATTAAAAAATACAAGATGTTCCACACCTTGCAAAATCTCAGAGGATGTGGTTGGAAACTAAAAGTGACACCCGAGGATAGTGAGAGAGATGAAAAAGAATCTAAGGGTCACCACCAAGGCCATCCTTGAGAATCTGGGCCCCACTGGTGGCAACATGAAGCCAGTGGAGCAGGGAACCTAATCATGGTAAACAGTACCATGAAGGAAGAGGAATACATCAAGATTCTCAACAACAACATCAGGCAGTCTGCAGAGAAACTTGGCCTTGTGCACCACTGGACATCTCAGTACGACGATGACCCAAAACACACAGCAAGTAGTGAAGAAATGGTTAGCGGACAAAAACATTAACTCTTTGAAGCGGCCTAGCCTGAGCCCTGATTTGAATCCAATTGAATATCTGTGGGAGGAAGCTAAAGTTCAGGGTGATGGCAAGGAGATCCTTCAACCTGAAAGAGTTGGAGCTCATTGCAAAAAATGAATGGGCTATGAATAATTTTGGACATGCCACATTTTGTTCAAATGTAAATAAAAGCTGAGATTTTTTTCCCCCACAATGATGCCTCTTATACATCATCTTATCTTTTGGGAGAAGCCTGTGTCATTTCCAGAAAAACAAAAAAGTAAATTTAATTCAAAATTTGTCAGGGGTATGAATAATTTGGGGCTTAACTGTGTGTCAGTGATTTTCATGGCTATATTAAGACAGTAAAGGTATAAATAAAATTTTTAGTACTTACCGGGATGAAATTTGGAAGGTCACAGTCTCTTTTACAAGACTGTTTCCTTTTATCCTCTGTCTCTCCCTCTGTCTCTGTCCTCCTCTCTTACTGTGGAGCAGCATCAGAGCCAGCTGGCATCGCTGTATCAGACTTCAGTGAATGTGTTTTATGGCATCATGCTGAGACAAAGAGAGACCCTTGTCAAAATACAGTTTAGTGTTTTGCTGCATGGTCTTCCACTTTCTCTCCCAGCATCTCCCTCATGGTTTCGCTGCCACTTTCCTTTCCTACACTTCCTGTCTCACCGTTGTTTAAAGTGACCCTGGGCCTTCCTATCAAACGCCATCATTTCTGCCTATCGCAGCTTCTCTTGTAAGCAGTTATACACCATGTGCTTTGATCTGAGATGCACATGCTAGTTAAATGAAAAGGAGATCAAGGCCACGCAGTTAAGATCTCCCCAGGTTATGAAAAGAGAAAAATAAGATTTCACATGCTACATACATCGTTAAAAACTGACAAACATCTGTGCTCACTGAGAGCCTCTTTTGAAGTTTAATGGTTGCAACTGAGTGTGCTTTCTCCTCCTCCAGCACTATATTCTGATATCAATGGCGGAACCTCTCCTGCAGAAGAAAATGTGAGTATTTGATGCAACAGTAATGGATTTTCTTTTAATAATTCACATACCCAGAGAGATACGGGCTACGATGTGCCCAGAATATATTTTACTGATACTGTAAATGCTGCTGCTACTTATATTTTAACAGCTTTATCTGGCAGGATGAGTCAATTGTGAATAAGTTATCTGTCCTTCCAAAAAGCCCCAGACTAATTGTGTGCCTTTATCTTCTCTGCAACGACAGGCAGTACTTAAGAAAAGAAAAATCCTGGATATCGAGTTTCACATTTTAAAACTCTCAAAGCTCCATTCAGTCTTCATGAACATCTGCAAGCGCCAGTGGCAAACTGCAGTCAGGGCGAGATCGAGGCGCTGACCGCCCCTCAATGCTGCACATTGTTTCGCCCTTATTGTTAAGGTGTTGGAGTTGGCACCTTGCGCACGCCACTGAATAGCTGACTGTGTGGTGTGTGTACTGCGTTTTTCGAGAGGTGTGCCGCGTGCGCACATGATTCTGGTCATCCGATAGGGCTCGTTTTATGCGACGCAGATGGCCGCCTAATTGATTTTTCTCTGTCGCGCACCTAAGCACTCGTGCAGCACTTGTGTTTTTGTACTTACCTCCACTCTTGCTGTAGTTTTTTTGTGGCGTGCTTGTAGGCTGATGACAACGTCTCACTGTGGAAATGTGCGTGCTATGTGCTGAAAGGTGCCCTGTTTCTTCACCCAGGACTACAAGGAGCCCCTGATGTTTTGCCTGAATGAGGAGGACGAAGAGGACGGTCCATCACAGTCCGGTAAAGATTTTATTTTTAAACTCTCCCCCCTACTTTCTCAGATGTCTGTTTTTAGACATGGTTTTAATTTGAGAGCTTGCGGTGCATGCGCTGTGGATCAGGTTTTGTGCAGGCTGAAACTGATCATTGTTGTTGTAGGTGGTGTTATATTCATAGGAAGTTATCCAAGCAGCTTCCAATCGTTCAGCGAGTCCAACTGCAGGAAACATTTCCTTTCCTGAACAGAACTTGGAACTCAGCTCTAATCCTCGACCACGGCTGTCTACCATCCCCACGGACTATAGGATCACATTTCAGCCCCCGGCTTGTCTTGCCCCCCCTCCCCTCTGGAGTTTTTGGAGTTTTGTCACTGTGTTTACAGTGATTATGGCACTCAGATGGAATCTTTTTAATCTGACATGCCTGTAGCTGACCCTGAGTCATCCTATTCCTGCCAGCAGTCACAGGAATGAATCCTAACGAGGTGGCTTAAGGTGGCTTCACCCTGCTCCTTCTGCTCCTGGACGGGGAGGGGAAGATTTGAGAGTGGGAACATCCTGCGGGTTAATAATTGGCTTGTATTGCTGCAGAACAGACTGATGCCTCAGTATAAGAATGCTGTGGTTACAAGCTGAGGCTTCAGGCTTTATAACACTTGGCGCTGGACATCTGCAATCTTGACTTCCTGTGGCTGGTGTTGTTTTCCACGCTATATGGTTTAGTCATTTTGTGCTCGGCGTGCATGTGTGTATCTGTGAACGTGTGTGTTAGTTGGCTGGTTGGCGACCGGCTCTCGTACTTTCTGCACAGTCTTTGAAGGCCGCCTGCCTGTGACCTCGATCGATCCCTTCAAAGGCTTTTTGTGGCTCAGACGAATAACACTGGTCACTTGAGTCATGTGCTCTCCAAGTTTTTTCCCTCAATGCCATGTTTGAATAAAAAGACTTGCTCTGACAGAAAATGACTCAGATTTTTATACATCTAATTCTTCCATGGCTACAATGCTTTTTTGACCCAGGAGGAATCTCAATTCCTCATTAGACATTCCTGAGCTGTCAGGCATTTCAAGTAACCGGCAGGTTTGTATTTTTTTTAACTAAGGAGTGAAGCGCATACTGGGATTCCTGTCTGTTTTTATCGCATGTGATTTGGCCACTTGACTTGAGTTAATGCGTCATCAGATGGACAGACAGAACTTCTGTACCCTGAGCTTCGGCAGGGGATGAGGAATTTTGAGCGTAGCTGTCATGTTCCCGCTGTCTTCTTGATGTCAGCTCTTACCTCTCTCCAGTTTAAATTACTTTAACTTCAGGGGCCTGACCATAATGAAATACAGTATTGCCACAGCCGGTTGTGTGAGTTTTACGATGTAAGCGTGGTATTTTTTTTTTTTTTTAAAGAATAAGAAACATGCTCCTCCTCCTCCTCCTCTTCCCCCCACCCCTGCCCTCCTAATGCCCTCATAATTCAAATACCCCACCCAAAACACACACTTGCCCCCAAATACCTACATACACAACCAAACAGACTCATGCACCCATGCCCCCCTGGTCCCATCCTCCCAACTCAGCATTTTAACGTGAGTTTAGTGAACAAACAGCAAAGGCCACTTCATCCCGAGGAGCTTTGCTCTCCACAGTTGAAGAAAGGAAGTAGGTCTGTCTGTGTGTGTGTGTGGGTGCGCGCGTGTGTGTGCGTGTGTGCGTGTGTACGTGTGCGTGTCATCAGTGTTTGTGTGCACTTGTGTGTCTGAGAGAGAGAATGA
>JAOXYL010000086.1:16816594-16831897 GCA_028564955.1 Terapon puta | reverse complement strand
GAAAATTTTGCATACTGGTAGAAAATATCAGCCAAATGCAACTTCAGTCTCCAAACGCTGCATTCGGTCTAAAATGCTGAAGTAAATAAAACATTACACAATCACGCACTCCCACGCAGGCAGCCACTTTGTCCCTTTAAAAGTTCCACAGCGAGCCCTAACTTATTTTGTGTCCATGCAGACGGCTGAGTGATGCAGCAGGGGCGGACAGCGAGAGCAGCGTGACAGCTTGCACCAGCGGCTCATTGTCTGACGAGGGGACGCCAGTCACAGCGACTCCCCCGTCATCCGAGCCGCCAATCACCACGCAGGGTGAGAGGCCTACATCTTAAACCCGTCACACCAAAACATAGCCACGGCACTGAGAATTACTTTAGATTGAATTGTGGTTGAGAAGAAAGACATTGGTTAATCCTTTTCTCCCTGCAGATGCTGTTGATGCTTCCCTACTAAGTGACCTGTCGGCTGACCTGCTGGGTCTTGAGGTGGAGTCATGGAGCCTGGCGGTCAGTCCGGAGTTTTGCAGGCAACATGACAGGCGCACCATAAAACGACAGGATGTCATTTATGGTACGGCAGTTCTTCTTAATATGGTGATATTAAGATTATGTAAGCAATATGAACTTCACATTTCATCTACATTTGTAACATTAGTTGGTGGAGCCAAAGAATCACACTTCATCAAGCAAGCTAGCTGGCAGAGATGTAGACTTGAGACGTGACTTGGACTTGATTGTAATTAACTTTAAAAAGCTCCGCTAAGTGGCCGCGCACTGTGCATACTGCCAAGTTGGAAGCCAACAAAACTTCAAATTTATTACACTAATATCCTTTCTTGGAGGACTTTGATGAAAGCATTACAGTTTCACCGGGAGTAATCCCACTCTCTCCGGAGGCGTTTTTCAGTCAGCGAGATTATTTCAGAGAGAGAAACTTTTGCAGAACTCAACACTTACAAGCACTTGTAAACATGCATATATATCTCACTGCCCACATACAGAGCTGATGCAGACAGAGCTGCACCACATCCAAACCCTGACGGTCATGTCAGAGGTGTTCAGGAGAGGCATGCTGGAGGAGCTGCAGCTCGACTGTGACTGTGTGGCCCGGATCTTCCCCTGCTTGGACCCCCTGCTGCTCTTTCACAGAAGCTTTTTTGGAGCACTGCAGGAACGGCGTCAGGCTGCAACCCAACCTGAGAACCCCCGAAATTACCTCATCCATCAGATCGGCGATGTGCTGCTTCAGCAGGTTGGTGAAGATGGATTTGTGCACATAAGCACACACAGACACACACATACAGTCAATCTCTTACCACCCGTTTCTCAGTTCTCAGATGAGAATGCTGAGAAGATGAAGCAGGTGTACGGAGACTTCTGCAGCCATCACACCGAGGCCGTCAATGTCTTTAAAGAGCTGCAACAACAAAACAAAAAGCTCCAAAACTTTGTCAGAGTAAGCTCCTCCTACCACACCTGTTGTGCTTTTTAAATACGTTTTTCACTGTAAAATGTCTTGATTGAGCTGCTACATTTTGGTCATAACCTTTCTGCTCACAGCAACAGAGCAATAACTCTCTGGTCAGACGAAGAGAAGTGCCAGAATTTATCTTACTGGTCACTCAACGCATCACCAAGTACCCAGTGCTGCTGGAGAGGATATTACAGTACACTCAGGGTATGACAGCTATTATACTTTAAATATATGTTACTCTTTATTTTTTATATCTGCACACTATGTTAACCACAAATAGAGGTTATTTCCTGTGTTCATAGTAGCTAATTTTTTTTTTTCAAAACAAGAGAATATTATCAATCTTACATGCTTCTTTTTATGTATGTTGTTTCTATTTTTAAATATCTAAGAATGAAATGTGTTTTTCATGACTAGTATCAGTTATCAGTTCATGAATACTGAAAGCCAGTCTGTATAAGTTAAGAAATGTCATGTGTTAAATACCTTTGTGTGAATCAGTTGAAGGCCTGGCAAAGTGCTGTCTGATTGAAAAACAGTGTTTTTCACAGGGCAAAATATTATTTTAATGTAACCTCTTTATTACCTCTCTCCCACCACAGAGGGAAGTCAGGAACACTCTGACATATCAAGTGCCCTGACTCAGATCCGCGACGTCATTGCTGCAGTGGATCTGACTGTAAATAAGTATGAGAAATGTCAGGAGCTGCAGGAAGTGCTGGCCCGGCTGGAGAACAAGAGCTTTGCCAAGCTAAAGAACGGCAAGGTGTTCCGCAAACAGGACCTGCACAGCAAACACAGGGATCTGCAGCACAAAGGCCTGGTCTACTGGAAGACTGCCACGGGACGTCTCAAAGGTGTGCATGAGATCATCACGCGCCACAGGATCTTTTGAGTTTAACAACAAAACTACATTTATTTCCTCTCATCTATTTTTAGATACTTTGGCTCTCCTGCTCACAGACGTTCTGGTTTTCCTACAAGAGAAAGATCAGCGCTTTATATTTGCTGCTGTGGTAAGCCTCAACCCGAAGGACACTTTGTAACAAGAGATGCCTTGTTTAGCTATCGGTCCATTTCTTCTACATCCTTTAACTCATCTTGAAGGGTTTTACCTTCTTTTTCAGGACCAGAAGCCTCCTGTGATCCCCCTGCAGAAGCTCATTGTTAGAGAAGTAGCCAATGAGGAGAGAGGGATGTTTCTCATCTCCGCCTCCTCTGTGGGACCGGAGATGTATGAAGTTCACACTGCCACCAGAGACGAGAGGAATGCGTGGATGAGACACATACGACAAGCTGTGGAGAGGTGTGTGTGTGTGTGTGTGTGTGTCTGGTTAATGTGTGCATGTGTGTGTGTTACTCATTATCTAACCCACTGCTCTACCTGGCAGTTGTCCTGAAGAAGAGGAGGAGGAGGAGCGCAGTGCCGAGACAGAGGAGGCCAGGCGAGCGGCAGAATTGAGAGTTCAGAAGATCACCAAGTTCCAAGGTAAGAAAACATCTGTGCCCACACACACGTTCTACCTTTGACCTGTCCGTGTGTGTGAATCATCACACGCTTCGCTGATAGCACCACAAACAACAACAAGAGCTAATCTGGGGTTTGTTCTGTGCAGAGACACTGTTGGGTCAGGACCAGCGAATCTGCAACAGCCTGGAGGAAAAGTTACAGCTTTATGCAGAGCTCACCGAGTTAACCCTCCATTCACCAGAACCTGTGCCACATCGCCATCTGCTGGTACAAGCAGACGCAGATGGTGAGACGCCTCGACAGGCCTCCTCACTTCTCACAGCAGCACTCAGAGAAGGTAGGGGAAAAAAGCTGCTGGATGGTAACTGAACAGTGCATGATGCTGCGGTCATGATGAATATATCAGTTAAGGAACATAGTTCACACTTCTAATTGTGGTTAATTATCAGTCATCTTTTTTAACTGCATTAACACAGCAGGAAGTATTTTTTGCGGGGGCAATTCTATTTTAGTGAAAGGCCTAAATAAAACTGCATGAGGCCTCTTAGGAAGTTATGTAATTATTTGTTCATTTTAAGCTAAACGCTAATTAGCCTGAATAAAACTGGCAGGGGGGTGGCAATCTGAATCACTAGAATTGTGTATTAGACCTGGAACCAGTAAAAGTTTTCTGCCTGCATACAAACTACATACAACACAACATAGAAGTGTAAGTGAATATTAAAAGTGATAAAAAAAATTATGTAGTATATACTGTATTTTTTCACAGAATAGACAGTGAGTTTTGACACATATATGCTTCCTCTGCAGCAGAGAACCTGATCGCCATTCTGCAGGCTCGTGATAATCTTTCATCACAAAATCAGAGCTCTCCTGTCCGAGGACCAGAAGGCTGCAGTTACAACAGCCACGGCAGCAGCATCCAAGAATCTCCCTCTGAACGTGAGTTTTATAGACAGATGTATAACCTATACAGTAATTGTCAACGTCACTTTCTTAACCTTTACTGGTGTGGGGGATCCACAGTGACATTAGCTACCTCTTTACTTGATGCTACAGCGGATTACCTGAGCACGCTCAGTATGAGCTCCACCTCTCTCGGGTCGGACAGCGAGCTGACAGGGCTGGACAGCGTGCTGTGGGGCTCTGCCGTCGAACTGAGAAGAGGAGACACCAAAGCGATGCTGTTAAAGGTTAAACCGCTGTAGTGCCCCATGAGCAATATTTGTTTATAAAATATATTTTCATTTGCTGTTCCTCTGTAATGACACAGTTTTCTGCAGGTGGCAGAGAGTGTCCAGAGTCTGACTCAACTTCTCTATAGTCTGCAGGTGAGAAACGACATTGCAGTATCTATGGTTGAATGCGCATGTGAATATTTGGCTTTGTGAAAGGAAGTTTGTTATTTATTATTTTAATAGATGATAGATACATTTGAATAAGTTTTATAAGAGATTCAAAGGGATTCTGTTTCAGTAAGAAAGATACTGATTAAAAGTTACCCCACCTCTAAACAGACAGCGATGGTTATATTATAGAGTGATGTCTCCTTGTATTGCCAGGCTGCCGTAACCCTCCAGGACAGCTGCCATGAAGTCCAGAAACTTCTTCTCCAGGAGGGGGAGAAACCTCAGCTCCGAACAGTCACTTCCCTTCAAAGCAGCCTGGTATCAATGTTGATTTTTTCTTTTAAGGAAGTGAGACTAGAATTCAGTTCCTTCCTTTTGAAAGACTGGCAGAAAAGATTAAACCACTTTCTGTTCTTGTCCAGGACCAAGAAAAGCAGAGGAGTGTTGAGAAGAAGAAAGAGGAATTAGAAAAGAAGACTTCAGAGAGAAAGAAAGAAGAAGTGGACGAGGTGCAGAAACTCCACGTGAAACTGAAACAGGAGCAGCAACGTTGGGACAAAGAGTGTCTGGCCAGAGAGAAACAACAGGTTCGCCTCATGCTGATGTTCGGACTTGCATGAACTCATCCGTCTATCTGGCTTTAGCGTTTCTGCTTTATTTATTGCTATATCTTTATTTAAGTCTGGTAAATGCTGCACAGATGGAAGCAGATGTCTATAGAACAGCACAGTCATGTTAGGGCACTATTTTGGTGAAGTGTCATAACTTCCTTTTTCCATTGAACACAGGTAGGAGTGATTTCTGACTAACTGATTTCTAAACATGCCCAATGTTTATTCTCATTTTTCAAATAAAATGCGGTAACAATGCATTCTGACTTGTTAAGTCTGCCTTTGATAGATGAACTGGATCAGCTTTAGCATTTTTTTCTCATACTTTCACACAATCACTGTGGATGCACAGCGTGACAATCATACTGCATCAACACAACCAGTGCAACATTTTCTGCTTTCATCTCTGAACTCTTTAATCGGGTTGTGTAGAAACGCTCTAGTATAACCACAGGAAGAGATGATAAGTGTCTGAACTGTCTGATGTGCATGTGCCACGTGTGTTTTCAGAGCGAGCAGGAAACGGTGCTGGAGCAGCGAGAACAGCAGTGCCTCCTGGAGGCTGAGCGTCTCCGCTGCGAGCGGGAGGAACTGGAGGCCCAGCTGCTGGAGTATCAGCAAAACCTGGACCGACTGAGGGAGGGCCAGAGGAGTGTGGAGAGAGAGAAGGAGAAGCTCGAGGCACAACAGAGGCTTCTGCAGAGCTGGAGACACAACCGCCAGAGCAGCCTGCCTGTCACAATACCGCTGGATGGATACAAGGTGAGAGGGAGAGGGGGGAAGAGATGCAGAAAGGAGAAGGTAATGAAGAGAAAGAGGAGCCATAAGTTCAATTAAAATAATTAGAATCATAAATTTAAGTTTAAGATTTCTAGCACTTTGTTACCTCTGCTTTATGTGATGTGCTTTCGATGTCCCAGGTGTCCAGCCACAGCCGCTCAGGCAGCCTGGATGGTAACTGCTCGGTGTACGAGAACGAGGCAGCTTTACTTGCCTCCCTCAGCAAGAACCACCTCCACCAGCCGGCCAATAACATCCAGCACCAGCGTATGCTCTCTGCGCCGAGGAAGAACCATGATGGCCCTCTGCATGGCTCCAGCTACACCGCGAACCTTGGCCTCAGCGCCAGCCTCTACAACAGCCTCAACACCTTGCTGAGCCAGGCACACAGCAAACAGCCTCCAGACGACCCGACATACCCGAACTACAGCAACAGCCATGGCTGCCCTCGGCCCCTCAACGACTCCATTCACCCCGTCAGCAGCAGGGTCACTGCCCAGCCGCAGAGGACCACCAACAGTAAGTGTCCTCAAATCCCTTCTCATGTATGGGGTAAAGACCTGCAGCTATTTGTTTACCCCCCATATGGTGTACTGTGTATGTCTATGTGCATGGAGTGCTTTTATTCCTTGTCTGTATTCAGCAAAGCTTTTTTCAGGATGACACTTCATGATGTTTTAAATATTTTCTCTCATTTTTGTTACCTCAGCTTGTTTTGCTTGGCCCAGTTGGATTGTGATTAGTGGTCTCAAAGTTCTTGCTAACGACGGATTTATATTATTTTGACAACCGAGTTCATATGACTATTGTATAAATGAGTCATGAAACACTCAGTAATTTCACATTGAAATAATTTTGTGGAGATTAAAATCTTTTTTCTCCAGTGAGTGAATTTTCAAGAAGAAACCCCCCCAGATTTACTGGCACAAATAAAAGTGTACTTAAATGAACTTCAATGGAAATGTTACAGTACGGATCAGCTGTGGACATGAGTATAGTATAAGGTTTTAGCACAATGAAATGTTTGATTCTATATCATGCGTACAGGAATAAACATCTCTGTTTTTCTTCCAGCAGACTTCAGTCCGCCTATGGAGAGACATTCTTTGGGTCCTTGGAGGTCAGAGGTCACTGGTCAAAGACTTTATGAGGATGACTACTCCTCATCTCCCTCCCTCACTCCCCTCCTTCCCCCGCAGGCTTACCTCTCCCTTGAAAGGCAGAATGGGGAGGAGGCGGGCGAGGAGAACATTGTTTATCTCTGAGAGAGACTCGAGCAATGCAAGCTGTCTGACATAGGACTGGACTAACAATACATAATCTGTTGCTTTTTGTGTTGGTGTGCGTCAGCATCCATCTTGTGCGATGCGTTGAAGTTCATTTTTAAAACCTATTTAAATAAGGGAATAATTACATGGGGGAAGTATGCACACATGGGGGAAGTATGCACACATGTGACGGCCATTAATCATTCTCTTCCTGCGTGATGAAAACCATTGTGCCTTATAGCAAACAAATTCTTTGTAAATCAGCTTTTTGTACTCCCCATATTTTTACTTTTGCTATGATCCTTTTATTATAATTTTAGTGTCTGTTGCACTTGTTTGATGGTACCTTTGTGCCCCAAAAACTGGGAGTATTAAGAAATCAGGACAGGAGGTTTGCTATTATTTTCCCATGATCAGTGTTGGGGAATCTACTTTGAAAGCATAGCTCTGCAAGCTACCAATTACTTCACTACTGTAAACTACAGCAAAAGTACCCAAGGGAAAAATTTAGATAGTACTCCATGGAATTTTAAGGTTATGAAACTGTCTCGATTTTATGCTGATCCAACTTTATTACTTACATAAGTAAATGAGGCCAACAGTGAGAGAACTGGCTATTTGGCGTGTCTTAAAAGCAGTCAGGGTGAAAGACAAAGGGGGCAAGTCTTGTTAAATCGGGGTTAATTACTGTAGAAAAGTAACCTTACAATAAAAATGATTATACATTCCTTTATGTTTATGGCCCAAATTGAGTTATTTCAGTACGTAACTACTAAAAAAAATGTCAGTATTTAACTATTTGAATCATTGTGCAAATATGTATGTGGCTGAACTACCAGCGAGCTACTGCAAATGTAGTTAAACTACAACTTCAGTTACATGTAGCTATTTACCCCCCAACACTGACCATGAGCACTTATGGAAAGCAGAAATTGAGAAGCCAATTGAGGGCCCCAAACTATGTATAAAGTGCTATTCCTCAGTGTGATCTGTAATAATATTTATAAGGGATTGTGAGCATCCAAAAGACATAAATATACTAACATTACTGTATAGATATTGAATATATGTATAGTTTTATGTAAAGGCTACCTATGCACACTATGTTGGAAGACTTACATTCTTATTATTTTTCTCACTAAAGTGCCAAAAATCTTGCTATCTGATACTGTAAGTGATTTAATGTAAAAAAAAAGCTGTATGTTTTCTGTTCATCTCCTTTTCTGATAATTTATTGTGTGTAAATTGCTTCGTGCACTGTCAATGTTGATAATATTTTGTTTGATATGTTTTCTCTTGTAATCTCTTGTAATCAGAAGTGTGATGTGCTATATTAATATTGTGCCGTATATAAATCTATTGTGGCAAACATCTGTGTTAATGGTGGGTGTTGTCAGCATCTGTTCAACATTTACACACTTCCTGTGTGACATCGTTCCGCAATACTCCTTCCTAAGCCCTGACTCATGAGTGTCTTTCATAGTTTCATTCTGGTTTTGCCCCGATCGGTTCTCTAACAAGAGGATGATGAGCTTCAGGATTCTGTTGATTAATCTGCTCGGTTTGTATGCAATATTTTCTGAGCATCACAGTGGATGCTGCTCGGACACTGGTGAGTTTGCTTAATTTATATTCTCTCATTTTTAATTTTTAAAACTTCAAAAATGGTTTGTGACACATGCGACACGTGCATTGACTTCTGTCGCGTGACAGTTTGGCAGCACCCACCGCCAAGTATCAGTCGTCTGCAGAATATCAGTGACAAGCAAATCCTCAAAGTTAGCTGGCTGGTAAACCAGACTGGCTTACTCACCGACATTTATGAGATTCAGATCAGCCGCACTGAAAACCACATCATTATTTACAATGTGAGTATTGAAATAGTTGTCTGCATTTCATGTATGTAGTTTCATCCCTGTAATTTGATGGCATTGATTATCCTAATTTTAACAGTATTTTCGATGGGGATGGAAAATCACAAACTCCACTGAAATTCATGAACTATTCCGTTTGTCTTCATGTAGACAAAGGTGAGATTATTTGCTGTGGATTCAGATGAGTACACATGGACGTGGACCTCTGATCTTCCTCTAGAGTGCGTTGATCACTCGGTCAGGATACGATGTTTTTATAATACGTCTGCCCCTGGTCCATGGAGTGACTGGGCAACCAACTTAGGTGAGATGATACTACTCTAATTCCTAATTGTCAGTGTAAATGAATAACTCTAAAACAAATAGGTAAAATTCAGGTTGGCTTCTCGTGTGCATGCTCTCAAAGATAAGAAACTGCCACTGTGTTTACACCACTGTTCTGTTACCTGCAGGAGAGAAGGCAAAGGATAAGGCCAAGATCTTCCCCATGCAGCGGGTGCTGAGAGAGAGCGCCAGTGCCATGTTCTGCTGTGTTCTCCCAAGAGGAGTCAGAATCACCAGCTTTACCTTCAACGACAGCAAATTCCCTCTTATCAGCATTGGAGACACAGTCAAGGCTATCACTGTAGACAGCCTGACCATCCCAAAATCAGTCATTAAATTTCTTTCGCTCAATTGCAGCGATGCGAGAGGCATGCACAGCTCTGTCTGGAACTATGTCAGTTGTATGTTTTAATCATTATTATTGCTATTATTATATTTATTCACATCCTTGTAATATTATCCCCCCCCATGACTTATATGTGTATTTGTGTGTGCTGTAGTTCCTCCTCAGAAGCCCAGAAACATCAGCTGTGTGACCCAAGACATGAGAACTGTCACTTGCACCTGGGATTCAGGCAGAAAACAATACCCGTACGATCGCAACAAGCGAACACAAACTCTCCGCATAGAGTAAGTGCGCACATGATCACATAGCATTAGGATGCATTGGTAGATTTGGCACAGTGCAGAATTGCAGGCGTAGACTTTTGTAGCTTTTTGTAGCTTTTGTAAAAATAGCTGCAGAAACTTCAGGTGCTATAACAAAATTAATGACATTTCTCAAAGAATATTTTACAAACAAGGATATTCATGTTTGATTGATAAAGGAAAACAAGGTTTGAAATATAAAATCTGTATTTATTTCTTATGAAGTCACCTCTTTGTTCAAAATAGACCATAAATCTACACCATGCTTAACACTCAAACTAAACGGGGTTAAATGGAGGGAAGATTTTTGAGAATGTTTGTACTGAAACAAGTCTCCAAAAACAGTTAAATTGTTGCGTCTTTGTTGCTGGAAACAAAGGAACTCCAACCAGGCTCCCATCACATGCGAACAGTCCTCTTGTACTTTTTTGGCCATCCCACAGTTGGAAGTTTACAACATCAGTGTGGTGATGAAAGACATGCTGGGAGAAGAGACAGAGAGCTACAGCTTCAACATCTCTGAACGAGGTCAGAGACCACACACACGTCTAAACAAAATACAGAATACACAGTTTTTGTTGTTGCTTTACTCTTTCAATTGTCCTCTGACTAAATTTAATATACAAGCTGCATAACCACTTGAAGGTGAGTGTTTAACAAACGTGCGTATCTGATGTGTGTGTTGCTGTTAGTGTCTCCCGTTTTGAAGTGGGACAAAGTGAGCCCTGGGGTGACAGAGACCACTGTGTCCTGGATCATACAGGCCAACTTGACTCAACAGGAGCTCCTCTGTCAGGTCAATATAGATTCAGTCAGAACCACAGAGGTGAGTTTAACCTGGTTTAATTCAAGTATTCACATTGCGGAAAAGTTCATTCATGTTAGCATACGTTTTCTGTTTGCCTTCTGCCTGTGTGTGTGGAACAGCTGAGCTGCAATAGTGAGAGCGGTCTCTGCAAAGTCAGACTGGAACAATTGCTTCCCTACACCCGCTACTCTACCAGGGTACGCTGTTCTGCAGATGGCAGGCTCTGGGGAGAATGGACACAGCCAATATCCTTTAAAACCTGTGAGTGCAAACAAGTCCGAGTCCAGTGAAGTCTGAGTCAAGACTTCCAGAAAAGTTCACTTTCATCCTTTTCTTTCTTTTTATATACTTTATATAATGCAAGGAAGAAACTGTTGGTACTGGTATTAAATGCTCACCTGTGTCTGCAGTGCCTTAAACAATTAAATCTTCATATGTTTCCATCAGATCCGTTGGTGACCCTGGATGTATGGAGGAGAATAAAGCAGCTGTCAGACTCGAACAGTCGTCTAGTTACTCTGTTGTGGACTCCAGTGAGTCTAAACTTCTGTTTTCCTCCAAATGTTTTATTTTGGCACAACTATTGGTGTGATAGCACAAAGACTCTCTGTTTGGTTCAGTTACGGGTATATATGTCACCACAGCATTCCCTCTGTTCTCAGCATGTTCCAGACACAGTAAACATCCAAGGCTACACAGTGCAGTGGTCACAGGGAGGCAAAAACTGGACCGAGTGGAAGGACAGTGGACAAACCCAGGCAGAGGTCTCCATCGGTCCAGGACGGTGTGACTTCACTGTCCAGGCTCTTCTCCACATCATGTCCCCCGTCCCTGCTCACATCACCATCCCGCAGAGAGACGATGGAGGTGAGCAGCATTAGGTGGAACCAGCTGTGATCTTTTTAAGTTCAATTGCGATTATGAATCTTTCTTCTGTGACAACAACTCTAAGACATAAAGCTAAAAATAACTTCTTCCAGCATCTGTTAAAGCTATTATTAAATTTACCTCTCTGTCGGCCAGATTTTTTGTTTATGTTGTTGTTTTTGACCTCTACTGCTACTTTTCTGGGTGCACCAGCGCAGTCTGAGATGGGTGTTTCTGTTCAGAAAACTTCCCAGCAGAGAAGCTGTTGAGCACCAGCATGATGGCTGGTTTTAATCTGTCCTGGGACGAGGAGGATACGGCCACCTGCGGCTATACGGTGGAGTGGTGCACTCTGGAAAACTTAGTGAATTGTACCTTGCGGTGGATGAAGGTGCCGGAGGGAAACACCTTGTCTCTTCCTGCTAGTAAGTTTTCCTTTAGTGGTCACTGCAAGTGCACCCTTTTAAGTTTATTGCTATTTTACCAGACAAATCTGTGCCATAAGTGAAGATTTTACTTTTTGTTATCATGAAGGAATTTGCTGAAAATGATTTTGCGCACACCTCTTTTTTCAGGATATTTCAAAGCAGGCCATAGGTTTACATTCAACATCTACGAATGCACAGAGCATGGACACAGACTAGTGGAGATACAGACTGGATACTCACAAGAGCTCAGTGAGTGCTGCTACTGATTAATGAGTCTTATATTTATGTATATCTGACGACCACATTAATGCAGAAGATTAATTAAAAGCATGTTGCTGACCTGATGAGCAAGAGCAGAGGGATTAAGGGTCCAGTGAAAACACCGAAGGGGCGATAAGATCTTGAGAACATGGTTGAAAAATGAAAAGGAGCTTTGATAGGTTGGGACAGCTTAAGTTTTGACACAGGATGTCTTCAGCAGAGAGTCTAATGAGGATATCCTCCAGATGTTATCTGTACAGAAGACACCATTTTTTCTGTCTTTAAGGTATGTAGAAAGAAGTAAACTGGAGGAAGATGAAATAAAAAGGAAATGCAAGTGTTGACGCATTGCCTGACATTTGTGAACAGAACAGCAGCTTTCCGTTTAAGATTTTTTTTAAGGCTCTAAGTGCGAAAGCCAGATCAGTAGGGGGAAAAAAGACATAGCAGGTTTTGTCCCCATGGTTTCACATTATTTGGGGAAGTTGCATTGTTGTTTGTAGTCTGCTTAAATTCTAAACGATTCTTTCCTCTAAACCACATCCTTTTCCTCAGAATCTGTGGTGTCCCCAACTCTGGTTGAACCAGTTCAGTATACTTCCTCATCTGTGACGCTTGAGTGGCTTTATCATGAGGAAGATTGGGCTCATCCAGCATTCATCACCGGTTACCTTATCATGGTGCATCAAGTAGGATCTGACAAGCAGCCAGGTCATGCTGCAAGTGCGTGAGAAAGAAAATCTTATTCTCGATCTGTGTTTTAAAAAAAAGGACATTTCAAGTATGGTAGTAACTAATATGTGTAAACAGCAATAACAAATAAACAAGTTCTTGTGCCCATATAGATCTGTCGGATGTGAGCTTGTGGGTGGAAGACCCTCAAAGAAAGTCTGTCACCATATATTGTCTGGAGCCAAACCAAGAGTACGCTTTCTCTGTGAGTGCTCTCACTAAGGAGGGGCCAGGACAACCGACCAATATCGTCATAAGGACCAAAACTGACTGTGAGCTCCGTGACATCCAGTCCAGTAATGGAGATACAGCAATTAAATGATATCAGCTGATTTGACTATTTTGCTTTGGAAATCTTCAATATAATGTTCCAAATTTCAGCACACAGGCTTGAATTGTACTGGCTGAATGTTTGAATCGCTCATTTTCTGTTTCTCCCTGGTAGACTCAGTTCACTTGGCCAAAATACTGACCCCCATCATCTTACTGCTGGGCTGCATTGTTCTCCTGTGGCCTCAAAGAAAAACGTGAGTTACTGAAAAATCTTAAAATCGTCAATCAAACATAAATTTCCTCAGAAGACAACCCGCAGCCTTTTTCTTCCATAATTTTTTTCCTTCTGTTTCTCGAAAAGGCTGACAAGACAGCTGAAGTACATATTTGTTTACCCTGCTGGTATGAACATCAGACCCCCTGACTTAGATAACTTCCTGGATGAGGTATGGTAAACCACTGGTGTAGTCAAATTCAGCATAAAGAGGAAACAACTGCTGCTTTACCCAAACCCCCTGTGATCATTTACGCTAACTTTACGTCATTATAATCTCCCTGCATGGCTTAAGAGTGAGAGGCTGCAGTCTCAGAAGGTGGAGGAGTGCAGAACATGTGACATTGAGATCCTAAATACTGGACCTCTTCTGAAAGAAACCAGCACACTGAGAGATCCCGAACCTTTGAACACACTGCCCTCTCCTGGTCCCCCAGCCTTTCCCTCAATCCAGTCATTCCCCCCTGTGCCACTCCAAGCAGACTACTGTCCACAGTCGGTCTCGGTGCTCTGGGACGGACCAGGCCTTCACCAAATATCTGTCATCACCAACAAGACTTATTTTCACATCAGGGAGGAGGATTTGTCAGAGGCACCGCAAGTCATATTCAGTGAAGTCAATGAACCCTCTGAGAGTCTACAGGAATCCTGCAGTGTCGCGTATGATTATATTTCCAAAGACACTTTGTAAGCTCCTGTCACGTGTCTCATGTCTCCTTTTTACGTGTAAATGCTGTAAATATATATGTAAATAGATGCTTTGTTCACTAGGCATAATGCAAATCGGCAGCTCTGTCAGTTTTTTTTAAATGATGCCACATTTAAGCTAAAATAAATAAGCTGAAAATATACACAAAAGCATGAGAGGAACTCACTTTAAAGATATGAGCGATGAAGCAACTAGAGATGTTATCTACAGGAAGTCACTCAGGATGCCGATAAGGCAGCCGAACACGCGAAGCTTTTTTGTACTTCTTATTTTGTACTATTTGTATAATGTATGTCAGTATTTTTAAATATCATATATTGTAAAGTATCAGGTTGGAGCTGGTGCTTTGTGTGCATTGCATACTAAAATAAAATAAAATATTGTTACAGTAAAAAGATGTTGACTGTTTATTTGTAATACTTGGATTAGTACACTCACATACACTCACACTCCCTCTGCTTGTTGGAACTGCTGACTCGGTTACAGCAGAAGTCTCTGCTGACAGTTTCTTCTACCGTTATGATTTCCAGAAAAAATGTGTTTGTAGCCAGACATTTGTCACTGATAAAATAATCTCATATTTATGTGACTTTATCTGGTATATCTGGTGTGGACATTTCCAAATATTTTCCAGGTGCCAAAAACAACATGCCATCTCTCTATTGTTGCAGTCACTTCAAAGGAATCTGAGAAACTGAGTGTACAGAATGTATTTGTTCTTAAGTGCATTTTTGTCAAGAATCACACAGAACCAGTTTACAGCAAGAAATCTGTAATCTAACTACTATGTTCTGGTATCTCCTGTCCTAAATGATCACAGCTATGTGCAAGCACAATCTTGCTTTTGCTTTTAGTTCAAACCTGGGTCAGAATAAACAACGGCACTGGTCTGACACAGTTTTCATTTAACTTACCATCCTTTGACGACATGGCAAAGTCTTCTATAAAGAGACGGGTTTACAGTACATACAAACAAAAATATTCCCAATTTAAAACAATATTGATGACTAATATTTACTGACTGGTAATATTGATGACTGATATTTAAAATGATATACTTTGTGTAATCCCCAGAGTTTGAAAGTGGCATTTAATATTTAAGCAATAAAGTCAATAACACCCACACCCACACACACACCCACACACGCACACA
>JAOXYL010000086.1:16789006-16804416 GCA_028564955.1 Terapon puta | reverse complement strand
TATATGTATATTCAATCTTTTATTTTTTATTTTTTTCCTCTACCAAAAGCATGGTGCCTTGAATTGATGTTTTCTCTGGTAATCTTGCTCCATTTAACAATTTCTCCCTGGCCACTTAACTCAGTGGTAAGTGTTTTCCATGGCAGAAGTGTGCCTGTAATTCATTTCCAAGGCAACACACTGAAATCGTTTTGGCATGGAAACCGTTGAGCCTTTGGGTACATCTGTTGATAGGTGAGCTGCACCGGGCAAAGAAATGGTTTTTCTTTCCTAGAACTAGTTTTGGATGCTTAGGATCTCGAAGTAAGTCGGTCAGTGAGAAGGCCAGCTACAAACTGAAGGTATCCTGAATATTTTTTGGATATTTGCTGTGAAATGTAATGACTCACCACTTGAAAGAAGGCTGGGATGGAAAATTCAACATTTGTATCTATTTTCATTCATTTAACTGACTGCTGGAGCTGACGGCAAAGCTGGTGTGCCAGTGTGGATATTAACCGGACCTGTAACTGGAAGGATGAAGACAAATTCTCTTGTTTTTACATAATATATTTGCAGGAATGAAGATGAATCCATAGGCTATTTATGACACTTTTGTCCTGCTTTCCAAAAGATTCAATTTTACTTTTGAAGAGTGAGGCCTTAAAAATTCTGCAGGTATGTAAGTGTTTCTGAGACTTGAACATTATGTAGATGTCGTGTTGGAAATGTAACAACGGATGGGCAGTTTCCCATAAGAGGATAACATTTTCTGAGACTTGCTGTTGAACATTATGTAGCTCAAACATAATAGGACTATATTAGTTCAAACGCCTGAACAGTACATACTTGGGGAATTACAAAACTCCTGGAAAAACAAGGGAACTTCGACTACAGAACACTGATGGTCGGCAGGACAGCTGGGATTTAATCCTCGTCATTATACGATGGATAAGGTAAAGGAAAAAAAGTTTACATTTAGTTCATGAAAATCACAGATGTCTTTCACTGATTACATATGGAGCATGCTGGATGTGGACCCTCTGCTTCCTCTCTTCTGCTTCTTACATTTACATTTCACAGCCTTGCCAACCAGCTGCTCACAAGTGCAAAATGGATAAAATGAATGGATAAAAACTGAAGTTAATATAGCCATTAAATGAGTGCAAAGTGCGTTAATAAATAACTAATTAATGTAATTAACTAATTAAACTACAAGTAAACAAGTGAGAAGGTAAGTAAGCATGCATAGTTATTGATGTCTGATACTACAAGATTACCCATGGCTGCAATGTGGATCTAAATTCATAGAATAAAGTGATGGACAGGACGCCCTATATATTTCAATTTGTTGCAACATTGCATCAGCACAAAAAATTGTACACAATATTACCTTTCATATGACTTTATGTTCATCTACAACAAAATACACAATGTTCCCAAACTTAAAGTTTAAAGATAAAATAAAGATTTTAAGAGGTATTTTATGTTACATAAATGAATGTGTCTGTAGCCCAGTATGATGCTTTGAGATTACTCAGAAATTCTACAACCAGGGCACTCGGGGAGAGGGTCATTGTTACCTCACAGCCACAGGTCAGATCTAAGAAAAGCTCTGACCTCTGGTCAGGTAAACTACTGAAGCTGATAAGCACAGATGGCCTTCACCTGCAGCATACTATTGTTGGTTTTAGAGGTTATTCATCCCTCACTGTTGCTAATTTTAGATGTGTTTCTAATTTTACAAATATGTGTGTAACTCATCTCACTGAGCAACACGGTGGCTTTGTGTGTTGATCTTCCAAATAAGAAAAGGTTCATGTTTAAATTTGGTTGATGAGTCAGTGAGGTGGTTGAACTGTAGTTCATAGGTCATACCTTGACACATTAAACCAAAGAATAATTTACCAAATTTATCGCAACTATTTTGGGTTAAAAGGCCATCTGAGATAGTTAACAGTGATGTGTTCAGTTCTTCACACAAGTATACCACAGTAATTATGTTGAGATTTTGTGTTTGTTTTTTTATTTTTTGTTTTGCTCAAACCTCACTGGGGTGAAAAGTCTCAAGAGTTGCCTTGCAAAAGGTAACAGAAATATAAGTAATTACTAATGAATTAATAACACAAAGAAGAGAGCCCACAACAACATATCCAACAAGATAAAAACTGGGGTATGATAATTTGTGGCAGGTTTAATTACACCAGTTGTCAAAAGTTAAATATCAGCATGATAACACAGGGTTCCTAAACCTGTAGTTCAGAATAAAACTGATTAAGTAGGGCAAGCTTGCTGGTCTTTTAGATATTAATGTTTATGTGGTTAATTTAAGAAGTATTTTCTTTTTTGTGAAAGGACAAATTAATTGTGCATATTTGATCATGACAAAGCCTGATGTAGAAACAAGTGGTAGATGAAATCTGCTATATGATTTTGTCCAAATGCTCAGCCATTCAGTGAATTTACTACTAATAAAATTAAACTGTGTATTAAGATTAATTTTTTGAAATTGAGGCACTTTTATATCTTCTATTTGTTATTGCACAGACTATAGTGAGAGAGCAGAGACTATACTGTGCGAGTGAGTGTGTGTGTGCGTGTGTGTCTGTGTGTGTGTTTGTGTGTGTGTGTGTGTACATGTGCACATGTACAGTCTGAACCTCGATCACCAGATGGGGTGATGTCGAGAAGGGGTGTGGGCGCTTTTGTCTGTGTGGCCAGCCCACTTCACCTGAGCATAAAAACAGCTGAGGTTCTCATTCAGTGGTATTCACACTTCACTGACTCTGCGCACACACAGACTGGACACACACTCACCCCACACTTAGAAACATACACGCACAGAGGCTCATTTAGTCTAACCTGCAAAGATGCCGTGTGTCAGCTCTCATGTCGACCAGATGGTGAAGCCTTGCAGCTACAGCTCTGTGGTTGATAACATCCTCATGGTAAGATTTGCTTTTCCATTGAATCAAACTTCAATAAGTATCAATAATTTTACCTTCAGTGTAGTTATGGATTTGATTTTTCATCTCATATGACTGCTGCATTAACCACAGTCTTAACACACGGACTGCTCCATGTTGTTTCAGAAGAAACTCTTAGTGAGGAGCTAGTTTGTATTATATCTTCAGATGCATATTTGTCCTGTGCTTTATTGAAAATGTGGATATATTGGTAATCTGTCCTTAGAGTCCTTTCTACTTCATTACATTGTGTTGCATTGGAAAGTGGTGGATTTTCAATTCAAGCATCTCATTTATCTGCACTCTGATTCTTTTTTTTCTGTTTCATTCTGACTGTTCTTCTTGTCATCACTCATCTGTTAAAAAAAAAGTGATAGATTACACACCTGGTGAGAAATATATGGTGAACTCGACTGTGTGCAGCTCCTGACCTGCTATTCTCCCCTCTCATTGCAGGTCGAGCAGATCCTGTCAGAGTTCAGACTGAGTAAGGAAGAGCTAAAAGAAATCATGAAGAGGATGCAGCGTGAGATGGACAGAGGACTGCGTTTAGACACACATGGAGAAGCCAGTGTCAAAATGCTCCCAACCTATGTCTGCTCCACTCCTGAGGGATCAGGTAAATCAATCTTAAGATGACTTTTTGTCTATAAAATCACAGAGATGCCACCGAGATGCAATCCAGTGTTTTTCACCTGCCACACCTAAAGCCACTATATGCATTCAGATGTGGTATATATTTTTGACAGAGGTCGGCGATTTCCTGGCTCTGGACCTTGGGGGGACAAACTTCCGCGTGATGCTGGTGAAGGTGGGTGAAGATGAAGAGAGGAGCTTTAAGGTGGAGACCAAGAACCAGATGTACTCCATTCCCGAAGATGCCATGACAGGAACTGCAGAAATGGTAAGTGACTCCAAAGTTTACATTGCAATTCTTTTTCAGTATCAAGACAAAGTATTCCTATATTTCACTTAAGTAAAAGTAGCAGTAAGACAATGCAGAAATACTCTAAAAAGTACATTTTTTCATTAGGAAATGTGGAGTATAAGTATGAAATACATATAGTACAAAACAGAAATACACAAGTGGAGTACAAATACCTCAAAATGGTACTTAAATTTAGCATCTGAGTAAATCTGCGTAGTTACTTTTCACCACTTGTTCCACATCTCCTCATATGCTCTATTCCTCTCTCTCTGTCCCTACAGCTATTTGATTACATAGCAGAGTGTATGTCAGACTTTTTGGACAAACATCATATCAAGCACAAGAAGCTTCCTTTGGGTTTTACCTTCTCCTTTCCTGTGCGACACGAGGACATTGACAAGGTAGAATCTTATACTTGATCATACCTTTAAGCGATATGTAGATGAGAGACAAAAACATCCATCACTTCAGAAAAATCTGAAAAAGGACTTTCTTGACTTGCTTTTTTTAAAAATCTGCACAGGGAATCCTGCTTAACTGGACCAAGGGCTTTAAGGCGTCTGGGGCAGAAGGGAACAATGTTGTGGGTTTACTCAGAGATGCTATCAAGAGACGAGGGGTGAGTTACTGTACAGCAGATTATTTTGTGTCTTTAGAAACAACTCAAGCCATTTTAAGATTTTTCACACCTGTATACAGCTCCTAAATGCATTGTGATGTTGGTGTTACCATTTAGGACATTGAGATGGATGTGGTTGCCATGGTGAATGACACAGTAGCCACCATGATCTCCTGCTATTACGAGGATCGCAGCTGTGAAGTTGGGATGATAGTGGGTGAGTAGTCATAAACACACACAAGCATGAATGCACCACCGAGATTCACTCATTAACAAAGTTGCATGCAGAGACATGCATTGTACATCACTGTATTTTTGCTTTTTTTTCCAGGTACTGGTTGTAATGCATGTTACATGGAAGAGATGAGGACTGTAGAGCTGGTCGAGGGGGAGGAGGGCCGGATGTGTGTGAACACAGAGTGGGGAGCGTTCGGAGACAACGGGGAGCTGGAGGAGTTCAGACTGGAGTACGACAGAGTGGTGGACGAGACCTCGATTAACCCCGGACAGCAGCTGTGAGTGCATTCAGCTCAGGCAAATTCACTGCTCCCATTCTGTCACCTCCCCTGTATGTAATATGTTATCATAGGTGCTGGGTGTAAGACATGTTGTAATTTAAAACGTGCCGCACACTCCCTTTCTCATTCTCTTGCTGTTTTTCTGAATTAATCATCCCTCTGTGGTGATACTCACCTGACTCTCACCTGTGGTCTCTGTGTAGTTGCTAAGATACCAGCTGTTTTTCCTGAGGATATTTGTAAATGGCCAGAGTCCTCATACGTCAGTGGCCCGTCAGCGGATGGGGCTGTCAGATTAATGATCCCTCTCTGCTGCTTGCCATTGTGCCTGTCAGCCTAATGGCTGTTTACCTTTTGGTGGCTGCATCTTCGCACAGACAACTGCTGAGGCCAGCCTCATTCAGGCTCTTTAGCGTTGCCATTGCCGTCCTCATCCTTATCTGCTCTCACGCTTTTTGTGTAGAGAAAGACAGTTGTTTGCTCTTGTATTTTGTGTGCATATACCCTTTCTGTTTCTTCCACTATTTCAATGTCCTCTCATGTCAAGAATTTTCCGAATTGTAAAGTTAATTTGTCGTGTTTTTTGTTCCTGCCTCTTGTAGATATGAGAAGCTGATCAGCGGGAAATATATGGGTGAGCTGGTCAGGCTTGTTCTGATGAAGCTGGTGAATGAAGACTTGCTGTTTAACGGCGAAGCCTCTGAAATGCTGAAGACACGTGGCAGCTTCGAGACACGTTACGTCTCACAGGTGGAGAGGTGAGCATCAGTGAATCCTGACCAGGCAGCATTTGTCAGTTTAATGATAAATATTGCCTTAAAGACCAATGTGCATTTTCACAAAGATTGCATTTACATCACCACAGCCTGAAATAGCACAAAAATATAACAAAAAAAGTCATGTATATCTCACTGGATTACGTAAGCATATGCTGATGACATAAGCTTATATAACACGGTTGATGGAGAATGTGGAGAGGGTATTTGCTTTGCTTGACTTACACATTTTACACACTGTATTTGTAGAAGCTTGATTAATAGTTGAATAGTGAGTTCAAAGGGAGAATATGAACAATGTATGCTTTGAAAGCATGTGCATATAGAAACTTGTGCTCTCTTTCATTTTGCCTTTTGCCTTTTTATTCAGTGACACTGGGGACAGAAAACAAATCTACAATATCCTGTCCTCGCTGGGTGTCCTGCCGTCTGAGCTGGACTGCGACATTGTCCGTCTGGTATGTGAGAGTGTTTCCACCCGATCTGCTCACATGTGTGGTGCCGGACTCGCTGGTGTAATCAACCTGATGCGGGAGCGACGCAGCCAGGAAGCCATGAAGATCACAGTGGGAGTAGACGGATCTGTCTACAAGCTGCACCCTTGGTGAGGACTGCCATATGTTTTAGACACATTTAGATGCGTTTTCAGACAATATTGAAGCTTTAAGCAAAGGAAATTCGGGGACAACTTGGAAACCACATGAGTAATTTATGTAGTTAAATTATAACCCTAACCCTAACCCTAAATTAAAAAGTTAGCTCAGTCAGTTATCTGCTCAAGTTTTTTTTTTCATAAAAGATCACAGATATTAAATGAATATAATTTATTTTATATATAGACGTAGAAATACTTTTCTCTCTGCAATCTCAGATCAGAGTGCAGGACTTTTGTTTCCTTAATGTAAACATGGGATGGATTCTTGCTGACCTTAAAAAACTCCCAGAAGCTACTTCATTACAGAAAAAATAGATTTCATATGATTAAACTATGGGGGAGAAAGTGAAAAAAGAGCTGGGACAGATGGAAATTTATTGATTCTCTGTGCTAATGTCTTGTTTCCCCATCTCAGTTTCCGTGACAGGTTCCACAAAATCGTCAGGGACCTCACACCGCACTGTGACATCACCTTCATCCAGTCGGAGGAGGGGAGTGGCCGAGGAGCTGCCCTCATCTCCGCAGTGGCCTGTAAGATGGCTGCATGCATGCTGACGCAGTAAAGGCAGCTGAGCACTGAGCTGTCTCCCGGCAGGACAGCTATGAAGCAAGCCTGAACTCTGATCTGAGAACACTGATGATACGTCATCTGCAGCCAGCAGCTCCGGCTTCTTTTCAGGAAACGTGTTTTCACAAACTGAATGCTCAGCGCTGGAAGATGTACAGAAAAGAAAGCAGCAAACAACTTGTATTATAGACTGTATTTGGTAGTATTAGCCCAACTTGTAGCAATATCAGTATTTCAGAACTTTAAGAATTGGTTTACTGCGCTGGACTGTCCCATTTAAAAAATGGCTGATGTATTATTGATGATAGTCTATCGTAATACCAGTACAAACTGGTTGATGTATGACACAAGGATTGTGTTTGTAAATGCTGTTGTAAACTAGGATTAAATCAAATTCATTGCTATTCTATGCAGTAATCCCTGTTTGTGAGCAATGAAATATTTCTTTGGTATTGTATATTTAAGTTTTATGTTTACAACCTTATGTGTATTAGCCAGTAGGTTGTTTTTCATATGTGAATGATGAAATGTGCTATGGATATGAATATGCTTAACTGTAAATAAAATTGCCTAATTAAACTAAACTGTACTTTAAATTTATGTTTTGTTTGAAGCTTTTTTTTCAATTTGACAAATGTCACCAGTACTTAATGCAACAACTAAAATGGATTAGCAAAAGACTTTTAGATGATAAAAATTCAGAAACGTAGTAATTAGTTCTGTAGTAAATCAGGATAAAGGAATGCTGTATAGCATCCATAATACGATATTATCAAGGAAGTTTTATAATAATACACACATTAAAAGTAATTTAGTGCTCGATTTGACCTCTGAAGAGTAGCTTTACTTGGTTGAGAGACTGTCAAACGTCAGAAGTCACTTTCCCCCGTCTCCCCTCTCCCTCTCTGCTCATATCTCTATTTTCCAGCTCAGAGGAATCCTGCCTGCTTCACCTCTTATCAGGTCCTCTCTGTGACACGCAGTGCAGCCATGGCCATGTAAGGGACTGTGCTGCCCACCAAAGGCTATTATAGGGGGGTACCAGATAAGATGGGCCACACATAAAACCCACCCCACCATCACACCTCAGCTCGGACTCCACATATCATCTCAGACATGGTAAGTCTGTTTTTAATACTTTCAGTTAGTTCTTTCAGATTATTGTGTATTCAAAATGTCATTTAGTTATTGTGAAAGCAGCTGGTATTTGTCTGGCTGATTTGTGTGCAGATGGTACACAAAGAGAATCCAAGTCCGTCAACTGAATGAGTTTGTTCTCACCTTTTCAGGCAAGTAAGAAGGCCTCCAACAAGAGACAGAGGGGAGCGCAAAAGTCTTGCTCCAATGTCTTCTCCATGTTCGAGCAGTCCCAGATACAGGAGTTCAAGGAGGTACAGTGCAGTCACATCTCACCTCAACACAACTCCATTTGAAACTTTTCTTGTTGGAACCTTTGGGTAGGAACTGTGTTGATTTTTCGTGCAAAGGGTAGGGAAATATTCAAGCCAAGAATTCTAATAATTTCCAACAATAATGAATCATTTAGAACTTTATTTGGAGATGCATTAAACAAACACTCAATCTCTGAGGCACATATTTTAATGAGGAAATTCTACTGTTTTTTTTCCTTTTCCCTAATAATCCTTTGTATGACTAAATGAACCTCTTTTGACCCCTGTCATTTAAAAAGAAATAAAAACCTTGCAGGTCATGCAATTCAATACACATTCTTAAATCTGGTTAAGAAAGAAATGTAAATTTTGCAGCATGAAATACCTGCATTACATTGATTCAGCCTGTCTGCATTTGTGAAAATATCTAATAATGAATGTGCTCGTGCAAACTAATTATCTTATCTTTATCATTGTTATATTTCAAATTTTCTCCTAAAGGCCTTTGGGTGCATTGACCAGGACAGAGATGGTGTTATCAAAAAACAGGACCTGAGGGAGACCTATGGACAACTGGGTATTTTCTTTACCCTTAACTCAAATGATAATTTTACACCTAAAAAATGTAGGCTCTTTTGACGTAAACATGTTTTTCTTATTGCATTTGATTTGTTTAAACTGGTTTGCTGTGTGTTTGTGCATTAGGAAAGCTTAATGTCAAAGATGAGGAGCTGGATGAGATGCTGAATGAGGGGAAGGGCCCCATCAACTTCACCGTGTTTCTGACTCTTTTTGGGGAGAAACTCAATGGTGAGAGCCTCTCACAGTTGTTCAAACAACACTTCAAATTTTCTACAATCAACTTTTAGAGGATGCTCAGTCATGCTCTGTTTTCCTCCAGGCACCGATCCAGAGGACACCATACTTGCTGCCTTCAAACTGTTTGACCCCAACGGGACGGGCTTTGTTAATAAGGATGAGTAAGACAGATCTCAATTACCAGCTCTTATGTTACTTATTGTAATACATTATAAATATTACATAATTATCTTATTTTTCTCTTTTATACATTTTTCTTGTCTCGTTAATCCAGGTTCAGACGATTACTGATGAATCAGGCTGATAAATTCACAGCAGAGGAGGTTTGTGTTTTCTATTTTTAGGGTTGCAGACTCTGACTCTATTCTATAAGATGATATTAAGCAAGTAAACTGTCACTTAATAAACTTCACAAACCTCTAGGTGGACCAGGCCTTCGCGCTGGCTCCCATCGACCCCGCTGGCAACATCGACTACAAGTCGCTCTGCTACATCATCACGCACGGAGATGAGAAGGAAGAATCCTAATGACTTTAAAATTCATGTGACTCAAGGTGCTGATTATTGTTTGTACACTGGCTGCATTATTCAAAAACCTACAGAGAAATAGTTAGTGAAAATGGATTCATTCGACCTTTAACTGTTTTGTGGTTGTAAATGATGCATTTCTATTCATATTAAAGACTGTTTGTATACTATTGACAGTAAAGTGTTGGGTCCCTCAAAAACTTCTTTGTTGCTTAAAAATGCTCATTTTGTTAAGCGAGACTCTATGTGGAATGAGACTGGAAGCTCTGTACAGTTTCTGTGATCCTGAAATAAAAGACCTGAACATCACCCATAGGAAAAGTCTTATCCTTAATTATTTAAAAGAATGAACCTATCAAATCCTCAAGAAAGGTGCAACGTCAGTCAGAAACACATCCACACATTAAACAAAGTGAAATCGAATCCTCTTAAAAGTCATCCGAGAAAGTACACGGGAGTATTTCTAAATTTTTTTAAATAAAGCAAAGAGGATTCACTCTCATTCACAGAGGCCTCACTGCTCCTCCATTCTTTTCAGACACTGTTGCCACGGAAACGACAACAAACACCTCCATAAACTCCACAGCCACATTTTCCTGCTCACACAGCAAACAGCCTGTCATCAACACCAGGACAGGGAGTGTGTGAAATTCTGCAAGGCAAGCTCCACTTTCAGCAAGTTTTGTAGCAGCACGGCCGTATCCACATGATTCTGACTTTATTTTTCTATTCCTGAAATCTGCAGTCCAACTGGCAGAGATGCCTATTGCATCTGGAGCTGCAGGCAGGGTGGATGTAGGGGTAGATGCAAGCACTACATGGACACCATCTGGACTAAAGAGGAAGACCACACCTGCCAATAGGAACTGTGACTCCTATCTGCAACGGTGGGTAGATTACACAAATTGAACTCAAGTAGATTCACATTGTTTTGGACTAATGGGCAGATAGGTAACAGGCTTGCATTTCAGAACGGGGAACTGTCTATTAAAAGGATGTCTACACAGGACATACAACAATTTGAGGGAGTTGATAGAATATTTAGTTCAATCATGTTTACACTTTGCTGAGACTCTTTACTGAGACATGTACACAAATAATTCAAACAATCAAGCAGCTGACACCAGCACAAACTAATGTGCATCATACACATCACACACAATGAGACACGCTCATTCCCCACTTCTACAGCAGCTTATTTAACAATGTGTGCACGAGTACCAAAAACACAACTAGTTAGCTTGCTAAATAAAAAAAAAGATTACAGGAAACACCAGATCTGTATGAGAAAAGATTGTTATAGGCAGCTCTGAACATAGAAACCATTGTATTCATTGAGGTAAAACCACAGAAGTTTTGCCACAGAGTAGCTTTATTGTCTTTTATTGCTAAGAGATAAAAGCAGCTTCATTTAAACCTGTTTGTCATTTGAACTGTGCAGAAGGAGACACAGATGTGAGGCACTAATCAGGCTCATAAATATTTCTCTGCACCATTTGTTTCTCCTGGCTGGTTCGCGAAAAGGAAGAGGCGGGAAGTCCCATTTTATAGGATGCTGTGATACACAGGCTGTTGCGCACATAACATCGTTGTAGATACATTTGTTTCTTGGCAATCACATGTTGTTGGTAATATTTGCAGATATCAGGAACAGAAAAAGAAAAACCCAGGCAACATTTTGAAAGTAAGTACTGGCATGAAATAGAGACTCTTAACTAGTTGGTTTAGATGCTGTAAGACACAATATGGTGCTGTGGCTATAGCTCATGAGTTTAAGTGATGTGTTCGTTTTTACACAGGATGTGCAGGAAAACAAAGATCCAAGTGACCACGAAAATGAAGGTGAGAATGGCGGCAATTCTAAAGAAAAAACAAAACAATATTTCGCCAACATTAACATAGTTACAGTGGGCGAACTTGGACAAATCCTTCTTTAATTTGCTTTAAGGAGCCACAGAAGAGAAGCCACAGCAAAACGACATTGATCAGGACCACTCTTCAGGAAAGCCGCCCAGTGGAGAGAGATCCAAAAAGTCTCGGCTGTGTGTTCTCCTTTAAGGCCGCCGTAACTCATGTGGACATTTAATGAAGTGGGATTACTCACCCAACAGTACCATGCATTATTTAAGTGCCACACCTTGTGTCTCTTGTGTGCGTGCTTCAGCTTTGTGGGTCCGTCTAAAAAAAGACTTATGGGCTCAAAGGTTATCAAAAAAGGTGCAAGAAGTGTCGGTCACTGTTAAATTCAATGATGGAGGTGGTTGCCTTTAAACCTAAGTGATGTTATTTTTTATAGGTGCTCATCAGTGTTAGTTACGTCGCAGTATTACACTGCAAGTTATGAAAGCAACACGTAAATGCTTAAATCAAAATGATCGGAGTATTTTTCTTTTTGAATCATCTGTATGAAAAATGTAAAGGTATCAAATAATATGTTATGTTATAAAACAGTGCATCTACCTCTTTTCTCCATTGTATAATACAATAGGTATTGAAATTGTAAACTAAAATGTATTTAAAAACACAGTGAAAGGCAGATGAATGGGGCATTCATGGATCCTCTTTTTAAACTCGTGGCTTAAATGCAATCACACTTTTCATTCAGAGCGTTTCCTCAGCATTAACACGCAATCAATCACAACGGTAGTTACAGCATCTTCAGCAGCAATAAAAGAAGAGAGCTTTCCCTTTTCACAGTTCCTCTGCTTCTCATAAAAGTTAAAAATTGCACTTGTGTTTTCTGTGAATCACTGAGACTCTCCTCCTTTTAGCTGTACCTAAGGTTTCACAGTGTGCTTAAGTCCACTTGGCAGTACTCCCTGTCAGGTCCGGCCAATGAGAACATACTCGAGGAGAAATGCCCGCTTCTGGTGCATATCTCCCAAAACAGGGCAACGATTTGTACAGTTCTCAGTCACTGTTGCCGCTGCTGTCGTCTCCCACTACCATGCTGCTGTACTGCTTCTGCTGCTGCTCTTTAAAGGACTCCTTCACCTTTGCTCTCTTCAGGCCTCCATCCCTGCAGAGACAGAGGAGTGGAGACGGGACGGGAAGTGAAGGCGGTGCCAATCATTTAACCACATTTGCCCAGTGTCAATGAATATCACTGCCAACCTAAATCAAAATGTATTGTTCCCTTAGAAACCTTTACAAAACATGTGAATTCAAAGCATAAGTTACTAAAAAGTTCTTCACCCACCAGATATGATATAATGATACTTGTGTGTTTGAGCTGGACTAACATGAAGTCTGAGAATCTAAAAGTCTTAAAGTAAAAGAAAAACTCCACAACACAAAGGTATCAAAAGCTGAAGAAGTTGAAAAGGTTGAATCTTACCACTGCAGATCTAGCAGGCCTCCCTGGTGAGCGATGGCTGACTTCACTCGGTTGGCGAACTGAACAGCATCTTCCCCCTCCTGCCATTTTTGAATAATAATAATAAAAAAGCCTTGTCAACTGTGGTGTCTGTCTTTGTGTGTATAAGTGCAGGATGGGTGGAGCGGGCACCTGTGGGCGACCACAGGACCTTATCGTGTCCTCATGTGCTTGAGCGCATGTCTTACTCACCTGTTGGTGCATGGCTGGCAGGTACCAGACGTTACAGACGAGGGCCCAGCTGGTCATCATCCGCAGCAGGTAGCTGACCATGCTGTATTTGGAACTGTTCCAGAAGGCATCTCCAAATTTTGGATCATACTAAAAAAAGTACAGAAAAAAATATAGTTTATAAATACATAAAGGAACATTGAGGAGTTTTTCTTTTAAATTTGCTGGCCAGAGAAAATCTGAGGAAGGAGTGAGTGATGGACAGGGCTGAAGTACCTTAATGGCTACTGGGTATATCGTTGCTCCAATTTCAAAACTTCCCTTTTTGAACATCATGACAGATGTGTTGTTGATACAGGTTCCTGTGGAAACCAGACATGGGGAGATAAAAGGGGACAGAGTTGTGTGAGCACCCTCCAAGCCCACATAAAACAGCTGCTCATTTGTCACCCCTCACTGGCCAGACTGCCATGAGGCAGTGAGCTAGAACAACAACACTAGCCTGAATTTTGTCTTTGATACCACTAATGTAAAGCTGGTGTGGATAAAGTAACTCCATCTCCCTACAGGATCACACTTACCCTCTGGAAATATCAATATGGGAAGCTTTGTCTTGTCACTCACATGATCCTTCAACCTGGAAGCAACACAAAGAAGTAATGGAAACCATTTCATGACTGCATAAATGTCTACATATTGCACATCTGGAACAATGTCTGGATGAGGATGTGATATTCTGAGATACTGGAATCCAAACTGTATGAGTCATCTGCTCAGTAACGACTTTCCAAAACATATCTGTTCTTGTTTGGATAATAAGAGATACAGAAACTCCAGAGGGCTTTACTGCCAGGAAAATGCCAGCCTCTCAGTAGCATAGCAGCAACAGGGAGAAAATACAGGCAGGCAAAACATGCAGTAACAAGCCTGATACAAGATGCTGAGTGCGGAGTGGAAAACTGACCGTTTGGTCACAAGGTGGCGATCTTTCATCTCTGCTCGCTCGAACCAGACATGAGGACACGACCTCACCATGGCTCTCTGGATGACTCCCATCAAGCCTCCATGTACCTGACCTACCTGACAAACACATTTTAGCAATTATAGCAGTACATTATGATTTAGCAAGAAAAATAACTGACCAGTAAAGAACTGATAAAATAAAAATAAGCTGCCTCCGTACCATGGCATAACATCCATCATTGCAGAGAATCACAATGTCAATAGGACTGGTGTGATTGGCGACGCAGATCCCACCTTTCATGGGTTTATTCTCCCTGTTGATCCAAAGCAAAGACAGAAGGTATCAGAAGCTATCCCTGATCTCTGTTAGAGTGTTGCGTAGTGTGGAGGCTCACTTACCTGTTGTGATAGCGGATGGTGGCAGAGAGTCCTCGAGCACAGATCCTGTAGCACATCACATGGACCCATTCACTGAGCCAGAACTTAATCCTAAAAAAACAAAATGCACAAACAAGCCCATAAGAGGAGGGAACCAGTTCCACGAGTATCAAAGTTATATATGTGAATGTGACTATTAGTGTGAGTTTGTAGTCACCTGCAGTTTGGAAGTAATCCAACTGCAGATGTTCCTATGACCAACCAGCTGAGGCCGATGCAGGCCAGTGTTATCCTGGAGAAAGTAGAACAAATTTATTACTCAATTTCCCAGAAAGAAAAAAGATTATATTCACAAATGCAAAATGTTCAGAAAATACATTCAAAGTCTATGACGTTTCAAGTTTTTTTTTTTATATCTAGGCCAAACATAACTCCAAACTAACCTGATAATTCATATTAAAATAATAGCATTCACAAAACATATAAGCAAGGTCGGATAGCAGCTTATTACAGAAATAGCTGGTTTGAATGTACCAACAGTGTTATTTATGGAGTCGAACTCAACAGGCAGAGCCACACATTCACAAATTTTAGTGCAACAGTCAGGGGAATGGCAAAATTATGTGTAAGTGTAAGTTTGTCATACTTTAAATACAAAAAGAGATTAAACTTTAGCATTTCTATGACTTCCTCTCTTATACCTTAACTTTTCAATGTCATCTATTCATCTATTTTGACCAGAAGGGAAATTCTGTATTTGTACCTGATAAAACAG
>JAOXYL010000086.1:16748834-16767745 GCA_028564955.1 Terapon puta | reverse complement strand
CATAAGCTATCATAGTGAACATTTTATTGCTTTAGTTTAAGTCATTTTTCTTGCGTCAATGGAAAGATGCTTGTGGGGAGTGAAACTGAGTGCCAATTTGAAGCCAAAAGGCATTATGTTACCAAAATATACAGAAGACAAATAATATGCAAACATGGATGTCTGGGAAAAATACAATATTTACTCAATAATGTAACAGGTATTTGGCAGCTGGTTTGATGTTTGAGCACCACTGAACTCACCAAAAGAGTTTTCAAAATCGTCCATGCTGTGGTATAAAAGCGACAGACTGCTAGATTAGCTTGCTGCAAGTTAATGATCATGACATAGTGAAAAGTTTTTTACTCCCCTCGGTCCCCAGTGTTCCACAACATGTGGGATTGGAGCAGTGTGGAGGACCGTAGTGTGCAGTTCCCAAAATGACGATGACTGTGCCAGCATGAAGAGACCTGAGCCTGCACGCACATGTCACCTGCAACCCTGTGCCACCTGGCAAAGCAGCAGCTGGAGCAAGGTGAGTAACGTGAGATTTCCTCCAGTCACTGAAGACGCTAACAAAACTCAATACTCAATTATAATTACCTGTTACTTCTCCAGATGATGTTTTCCAATGCAGTTTGTGCCCCTGATGGGTATTTTTTCCGACACATTTCTGACATTCTCCGCAGTGTCCAGACAGCTGTGCGGTGGTGGGAAGGAGGCACCGGGACGTCCAGTGTGTCGATTCCCAGAGTAAACGTCCCCTCAGACCTTTTCACTGTCAGGCTGTGTCCGCCAGACCAGTCAGCACCTTGACTTGCCCCCATAAGCCCTGCATGACCTGGAGTATATCACCATGGGGGCCGGTAGGAGCATTGTTCACACCACATTCCTTTTATGTACTATTTTTCTAGCTTTAAAAAGATATACATTGTATTTACAGTCATATAGTCAAAGATTTTACTGTCACTAATGCTAATGCTTTTGTGCAGAAAATGATTACCACTGTTACTTAGTTAAATGTGTATTTCACCCAGTTTTCTTTTCACCAGTCTGCTGGAAGATGTAGTCTGTAAAATTTAGAACATTTATCATTTCTAAGTTGCATCTAATTTTTTTAATATTATCATATTAATTTCCCATATTAGACGAATGAAAATATGTGAAGAATGCAGACTTTGCAGTGGATTCCTCCCTAAAATTCTTGCATTTTCTTCAGTGCTCTGGCAGCTGTGGTGAAGGCATCAGGGAGCGGCTGGTGTACTGTCCTGCACCTCATCGCTGTAACACCACAGTGAGGCCAAACAGCACAGAGTCATGCAGTCTAAAACCCTGCACTCACTGGAAGACAGAAGACTGGGAGGAGGTCTGTCACACGTGATTGCGATTTCCTCGAAGCATCAAAGACATTTTTAAATGTTGTTTGCAATAATGCTGGCGCTGGCAGTTGATGAGTGATAGTGGTGTCTGTGTGTGTGTGTTTGTGTGTAACTTTGCAGTGCTCTGTGAGTTGCGGTGGGGGTCAGCAGCAGCGTGAAGTCTACTGTGCGAGCGAGCAGGATTCGGCTGTAATGCCAAACAGCCTCTGTGAGAAGATTTCCAAACCAGAAACACTCAGGAAGTGCAATATGCAGGAATGCAAGGCCAACACAGGTTTGTACGCGACACTCAGTCTGTCTGTTTGTGGTGCCAAGTGGCAGATTTTAAAAACAGGTCCTCAGTCAACACATATACACACTTTGGCAGCACAGTATATCTTTAGTTTTTGTGACAAACCTTGTAGTTTAAATAACTAAATAAACTTGAACGTACAAGTTGCATTGTTTTATGGCATTTATTGACTTCTGAGTTGTGCTCTTTCTCAATGCAGGTCCAGTCTGCAGGAAAAACACCATGTCCTCTCGCTTTTGTGACAAGCTGAAGCTGTTGGGTCGCTGTTCTCTCAGGTCGGTCCAAAGACAGTGTTGTGTCACCTGTGGGTCATAGGCAGGGAATCACACCCACATACATTAAAATGGACACATCCCAAATACAGTAATAATAAATATTGCTGTTTATCGTTCTATCTTATCCTCATGCAATACTGGCAGAGAGCCACGCCATCCACAGACAGACACGTCCACACCAAAGTGCTAATGACCAAACTTTACAGCCAGCACATTTTAATCAGCACAAAGAAACCTTACGTTGTTGTTGTTTTGTTTTGTTTTTTTTATTCTTTTTTTTCTTTTTCCAATAAAAAATGTTAGGAACCATCAAAAAATGTAAAACGTCAGCAGGAAAACAAGCCAAAACACTGATGATGAAAACCTATTTAGACCATTACAAATGTTGGAGCATAATATTCCTTGAGCCATGTTGAGGTGAGCAGACATGCTTATCAGAATTCAAATATTTCTTTTGTTTGAGCACTTTTGTGAATTTGTTAACAGGTGTCTGATGCTTAAACGTAGCATGCAGAATCTGTCATAAAGGAAATACAGTTTAAATGGTGCAAAGTACAATAATTCAGATAAAACACGAGCAACAAGTATTAAAACAAATCAAGAAGCGCACATATTCGTCTTCTTTCTTCAGTAAAAACATATCTTTCTGGGCCAAAGGTGCTTTTGTAATCAAGGTGCTGATCATTCACAGCAGTCAAGTCTTTACTTGTATTTTTTATTTCAGAGTGAACTGGTAAAAACAGAATGTAAATAAAGATATTTTTGTGACCTCTTTATTAAATTGTTTATTGTAATGCTAATCTCAGTTTTTTACTCATATATTTGCTTTTTCTTCTGCTTGAATTGTGGTTTTGTTCTCAGAGCTGGCACTGTTTACATTATTCTGGGTACAAGTTCCTGTTTAAGTCATTTGCGTTGCGGTCATCGCTGATGATTAAATCTGCCGCAGAACTGTGCACCTGTGGCGCTCCTCCTTTGGTGTGAGATTGGCCAATGAGAAAGAGGTGTTGCAGGTCATCCCTCTCAGGTCCCTCTAAAGATGGCCGCTGTGTTTGTATGATGTCGTACAGGTATTACCATTGTTGTGCATGTGGTACCATCACCGTGACTGATTTGTACAACACGTCTCCATCAGTAAATGTGACAATACAAGATGTTTGTGGCAAACCTGCTTTGTAACTGAGATGTGAAATAAAAAAATCTCTTTGAATTTTTATTCATGTGTTATGATGATGCATGATGCCTAGTCTATCCATCCTTTCCTACATTTTCAAAAATCTTTTATTTTCCTGCTAGGATTTGAAGCCAATAACTTCCTGGTATAAAATTAATATATTGATATATGCACAGATACTGTATTGCTTGAATACCACAACTAAAACGGTGTAAAACTGTATTAACACTTCATGTTAGCTAGTATGCCATATCTGTCCCTGGGTCATGTCCTCCTGCTCATGACCTCTCTGGTCAACAAGGTCATTCTCGCCTGAAAGTGCCAGATGCTGCTGGATGTGTAACACCGGAATCTGCAGCGCTAGGCTCTGTTTCAAGGATCGAGTTCAGCTGGCCCAGATTTCTCAGGCTCCTCTGAGCCAGATAATTTGACACGGACGGACACTGCCACGCTCCATACACCCTGCTGCTATCATTCAAGACAGAGACCAAGAGTTAGTCAGCAGTAATGGAAGGAGTAACACTATCCTGGGTCAGTGTAGAGCATCATGTCCTAAAAACCAGCAGTGTGTGTGTGTGGGTGTGTGTGTGCACTATCCTGACGAAGCAAACACCATCCAGTTGTATTACCTAACCACATCTCATTCGGTTATGTCATGGTGTTGCTTCATTTGTAGAGTTGCACAACAGAAAGACGTGACTGTGCTGAAAATTAGGAAATGCCGGAAAATATCAGAAAACATCTCATGGTGGCTTCATCCTTACTGGCAGAGAGGTATTGTGGACAAAATTACTCTTAGAGTAAATTTTTGAGGAATCTTTACATATTTCATAGCTGAAACCTGGATGAAAAACGGTATAAGCAAGTGTTTTTCATAAAAAAAAAACACATAATTCAAATTCGAAAAAATTGCCATCTTCACTCATCAAAACATTACCAAGTGTGGAAGTCAGTGAAACAAACAGTGCTTTACCTGGCACAGCTGAATTTAAGCTGTTTTCAAAACAACATAAGTGGCTGATGACTGGTTGTTCTCTGAAAAAGGGCAAAAATGGCCATAAAATTACCTTTAACAGCTTGTGCAACACATTTCAAGTGTTCTAAAGCCAAACAATTGTGGTTTTGGATTCAATACTCGAATGTTTACTTCATTATTTTTAGATTTTCCAGACTTTCTCTGCACAAGGCCAACAGTAGCTAACAGATGTTGGCTCCAGAGCTTAAGGATATATTCCCACGTTGGTTAGAGCATTGGCAGGTGAGTGGTAAATACAAAATATAAATAAATGGTTTTCCGGTGTGTATTCTGCTGTTGCAGCACTGTGTAGGTGTGTTCTGCTTGATCTTCAAAACAAGTATTATAAAAGTCTTTTGTATTGTTATTTCTCTGATCTCTGTAAACAGGAAAATCTAGGTGACAGTGTGGTAAATACTGGATTGCACAGAGAGAGAGAGAGAGAGAGAGAGAGAGAGAGAGAGTTAGGCTTCAGAGCAGAATGCAAAATTCTTATTTGCGAGCGAGTAAACTATTTTTATATATTTATATATTATCTCATCTGATTAATACAACCCATTTAAGTAGTTTTGTTGTTTTGGGCAGTATATAATTATGTGCCATGATGTAATACATGTATAGTACAATTCATGTGAAACTTGAATTGAGAGATCATTCATGGATGAAATGACCAGACAGAATTTTCTGCTTTTGGTTAATACAACTTATTAAATTAAATTATATTCAACTAATTCAATTCAATGAACTTTACAATACAAAGTACTTAATAACATTAAACAATAACAAAAAATAAGATAAAAACCCTTAGTGAGTGAAAAACATGTGGTTTCATATATTTTTTGTATATGGTCATATTTACTCATTATGGCAAAAAGATTAGCTGTGAAAATTTACAGCATCGTCACCTCACATTCCCCTGAGAAATACTGAGTCAGTTCAGAGCGGATCAGCTCATCTGGTGTCTGACCTGTAAGTAAATTCCTCTGCCCTGCCGAAACTGACACTCAGCAGAGGAGGATGATGTAAGTGCCTGTTCAGGATGGGGGGGATAACATGACAAACATCTATTGATCACCGTAAAGCAGGAAACAGCAACCTCATCTCACAAGTTACCAGACACCCCCAAACACAACGGCCAGGAACATATTAAATATTTACATTTGATGACCAACAGAAAAAAAGGCCTCCAGAAGGAGCTGAGCAAACGTTTGCAAGTCATGTCGTTGGAACATGACATTATGCACTTTCCTGTGATCTATGAAAAGCTTTAAAGTACCATTAAAGGAGAATGTTACTTTAATCCGGTGGCTTACTCCTCAAATCCCAAAGTAAACCCAGAGAGAGGCTCGAGGAAGAAGGCGGTGGAATGTAATCCGTGCACCAACTGGCTGTTGGTTTTGGAGGAAGAAGTCCAGTCTGGTGGCTCTCATCTGGACCCCATCAGGTTGCATGTCCCCAGGCAGTCAGACTGGCATCCCTGTACCAGGCCTGTTCCTTTATTAAAGCCTCGGCCTCCTCTGACCCAGCACACACAGAGCGGGCCCCAGGGAGCGCAGACAGACACACACATGGTTCCCATAGGTCAGTTTGGTTGTTTGTGAGTTGTGCGTTTGGCTCCCTCATAGACCACATATGGATTCAAGCTTAAGTAACTCGGAGTGAGATCTTTTTCTTTGTAAAACATCTGCTTAATGATAGAGTACCAAAAGGGAGGGGGCCGATATTCTCACAATGAGGCCAAGCGAAATCAGAGACACATGACATGAATAAGGTGAATTTCCACAGTTCAACTTGCTAATTTGATTCAGTGTATTGAGCAGACAGAACAACAGATCCTGAATCCACCTGCTGCCACAAGGCGGGGATTAAGCAAACTCAGGAGCACAGGGAAAAACTGACTGAAGCAGCTGGATGTGCATGTACTTGGTATAAACGGAAGCTTTAGATATAAGATTCTGCTTGCAAAACGCCTTCAATGTTAGAATAAACGCATCAGTAATGGTAAGACATTTTTATTTGAATAGTTTGGGCTGATTTATTGACTGATTCAACCTAGTACCCGTTCACATAATTGTTAACTACTCTAAACAATTGGGATCAAGCAGGTTTTTATCAAGGAAATAAAGTCATGACACATGGGAAGTGACGCACATTTTATGCTGGCGGGCAGCAGCAGTTTAGGAACTAATGGCCTTGTCTCGATGAGCAACAACAAGGTCATAGCTTTACAGGAAAAGAAAACAACGGCAGCCAAAGAGATTCAAACTCTGCAATCAGTCACCATATAATGTCAAAATAAAAATAAAAACAGAGAGAGTTGTCATCAGTTTTCACTTGTAACTGTCTTTTGCTTCAGTGACAAGTTCAGCAACCTTGATGATAAGGCTAAACTTTATTTCGATAGTGTCTTTTATCACCAGGATTACAATATATCTCACTGTTGCACAAAATACAATATCATAAAATAAAAAAGAATATCAGAGAATAATCAAAAATGAAGAAATGATTGTAAAAAATGGAGTCCTTAATGGAGTGATACATCATTTAAAAACGGGTCAGTGTAGTAAGATACTTCAAATAGTGGTTCACATCAACTTTTGCTCTAACCAAATTTTTCTATCTCGTTAATGTTCTTGTTCCTAACTGAATCCTGCACCAAATAAATACTGACTTAACTCAACACTGTAACAGTCTACTAATCTATACAAACAACAAAAGCAGCACCTGATGGTTTTCTTACTTTTAGAAAGACAAATGTTCGAAAAACAAGAGTTTCCATGTGTTTCGCCTTGATTCATTTCCCTTTTTGGCAATTGATACTGTGTGAAATCAAATCTCCGCTGACGTGTATAAATTTCCGGTATTTGACTTTTCATTGCTTTTACTGTAATTATGTTTTTGTTTTTGAAAAGAGTGTAAGAAACCAGCTACAGCCACAGCCTGTAGGGAAGGATCAGAAGCACATTTGTCTGTTCTATTGCCTATTGTTTTGAACTTTGAAATGCAATTCAGGGAGATAGATCTATAAAGATACACTAAATGCTAAAGCTGTGGAGCAGGGCGGGAGATGAGACCATCTCCAGACCCCGCAAATCTCAGTTATATTGAGTTTAGGGGAAAAAACACGGGCATGGTTGCGTTTACAAAGAATTTGCTTCTTGGCTTCTGAAGAAATCCTGCAAATCTCAGTAGTCTGTTAGCATCACTGCAGGGCCCACATCCCTCTGAGGCACCCACAGAGGACATTACTGTCTTAGTGGAAAGAACACTAAGAGCTGACAGTATATCTGCACAGTTCTAGCCTCTTCATTCTCTGAACCCTGATCTGAGAATCTGACACATGCCTTCAATGTGAAATGATTTCAAATGCAATCCTGATGTATCAAACTGAACACACCGCTCTGCACTGTCAGCTGAGGAATGCTCAAGTATCCGAGCACTCAAACTGCTCATAGAGCATCAGGATATAATGGTTCACTGAGCAAAAACTAATCTGCAAAGACAGAGCTTGTGATTTCCACCATAATACAGAATTTAATCTAGTACCCATCCCAAAAAAAAGGAAGATTTTCCAAACATGTTTCATAATGTTTTTTTACCCATTAGAGCAATGTGTGGATATCAGATTTACTGACTGTGCCAATATGATTACTTTAAAAATGGTTCTCTATAGATTGGTCAAAGGGTTAGGGTGGTTATTTAATCTCATTTGGACATTTTAAGAAGAAAAATAATATACAATAACTCCACCAGATTAAATGACTTAAAATGCACATATGTCCATTTGGAAGTATTTACAAGTAGAGAAAGGATGCAGATAAATGGCAGCCTGTAATATAAAAAAATAGGAAAGAGTAAACCATATTATTCCAAAATGATACACAATTGTAATGAAATTAGAGACCTTAATTATTGTGAAAGAAATACAATAAAATTAAATATATTAAGATTTCACAATATAATGTGAAGTCCAAAACCATTTAGGCAAGGTAGATTTAAGTGATGTAAATAAATCTAGAAAAGCTATTGCTCCACTGTTATTGCTGCAACAATAATCAATATAAATGTGGACTGCTCCTCCCAGCTCTGTTTCCTCTACACTGATTCAGGTTATCACAGTGGGAAGGGATACCACAAAGGAAGCGCTGATAAGATTGCTTTGTTTGTTTGTATCCCCAGACCCAGAGTTAAGACCAGACCGCTGCTCTGGCTGTAGATCGTTGACAGACATTAAAGCAGCACTAAAAACTGGGACTTAAGGGAAGGAAAGCGGGGCACAGGACAGACCCTGACATTAAAGACAAGAGGATCAGGGAGAAGAGATAAGATTACCAGCGCAAGTTTTGTTTATAACAGCAGATTGTCAAAAATGTCACTATATGGCCCTTGATCATTGTTATCATCTTAATAAGCCTAGCCAGTTATACCAGGTTTTATGTTACAGGCCTGTTTGCGCAGTCCCTGTCTGAACTGGCTCAAAACTTAAAATGTTTCATCTAACTTTGCTCCTCTATGCCTCCTTGTGTGTAACCGACACTGACTGAAAAAAGGAAAATCTATAAACCCAATATGAGATAGAGACCGAATCTGGATTTGTGTTGTCTCCGTGAGAACAGCGACCATCCCTAACATTTTGCACATTCAGTGCACATACTGTACATTGCTGGCTAGTCCGCTATGACATTGTGCATCCTGTGCTTGCCTTGCCTGAAGGTGCAAATGATGCATGGTTGGTAAAAGAGAGTCTCACTGGCTGAGGGCCACTCAGACACCTGAGTCACAGAGGAAGGCAGAGGTCTGGCGAGCGAAACAGGAGAGCGTCATTGCATTACAGCGTGGCAGGGGAGATAACACATTACGATAAAGTGCCTTAAGGGAAAGAGAGAGGCCTTAGCAAGATGGCTGTGATAAGCCAGCGTCCAGACTGGAACCGGCAACAGTAACTTAAGATGATTTTTATCTGAAGAGATAGAGAAGAGGATTATCACATCCTAATGAGTAATAAGTGGGTCCATTTCAATTTGTGATACTTCCCCTCTTCATCCCCTTCACACTCAGCCTGACAGGCACGTATGTGTACTAGATGACAAAAATTAACATGATTTACTGAGTGGAAGCTACAACTAGACCCCAGTTTTTGAAGCCATGCACAGTAAAAAAAAAAACAAACAAAAAAACCTAAGCCCACTGTTTGATTAACCAATAAAGCACTCATCAGTACAATCTGCAGCTGTAAGGACTGATTCAGTTGTCTCAGACTGCTTCATTCTGCCCCGCTGCATCTACCCAGATAAACCGTGCTATCACCTCTTACCCTCTCTTATAAGTTTGATTTGCTTGTATGTAGGCATGCACACACACACACAAACACACACACACACACACACACACACACAAACACACACACACACACACATGCAGAGCAGTACTTGCTCCCATATGTGAGAGGGGAAGTTGAGTAAAAGGAGGGAGGGATCAAATAACTAACAGAGTCACAGAGCTCCACACAACACACAGTCATTTTTCTGTGACCACCCCTCAGGTGAGGAGATCACGCCAGGAATCTTCATATCAAGGAGCTAACGGGCAGGAGCCAAACAACTCTGACTCAACCATCAGACGGCAAGAAAGACCTCCCCAGAAACTTACCTCGATGCTGTATGAAGGTGGAGTCATTTGGGGGTAGAGAAAGAGAGAGAGCAAGAGAAAAGGGGAGAGGGATGAGGAGAGAGCGAGAGCAGCAGGGCGACAGGAGGAGACAGATGGATTATCTGACATGTGTCTGGATTGACCAACGTTCCTCTTTAAGTCTTGAGTCCCAGTTTTCCTCCTCAGACTGAAATCTGAACATGCTGCCCTGCATATGTGGAGCGTGGCAGCTGCTGGACAGGTAGACTGTGTGCTGCACCTTTTTGAATTTCCCTGGAACCAAGAAATTTCACACATGGCGAACTTTCTACCTGGATATCAGTAAACTTTTATTTTGGGATTTTCTCCTTTTCTTTTTTTTTCTTCTTTCTTTTTTTTCTCTTGATTTTTTTTTTCGTCTTTCAATTGGGCAACTGCCTGGCTGCGGCAGCCAAGAATAATATACAAAATTTCACAAACTATTTAGAAAGACTTGGAATTCGGAAGGAAAGTGGAAAAACAGGTTTGTTACTGGAACACACACATGTAGAAATTGGTGTTTTGTTTACTTTCTTTTAGATAATCTTCAGTCGTAATCGTTCAGGCTGATTTATTTTCCAAAACAGACTCGGACTGCAGACTCTCTGATCATCAGCCTAAAACCTCTAAACAGTGGGGAAGAGAACTCAGTGGAATATCGGCGTAAAACACAGTGACTTATTGAACCGTCAGTCCACAATCAAAAATATTTCAGAGGGAAATCCAAGAATTTCATGCAGGTGCTAAATCATTTGGACTCTGCAGTTGGACCATCTTTCCCAGTCTGGACTGAGGAGGGCTCCCCTCCCTGCCCTCCCAGCCTATCCTCGCCCCCAGCAGCATGTCCCAGGCTCCGAGGCTACCTCTAGTCCTGCACACAGCACACTACCATGATCAGATGGGCTGCTGGAGTGGGTAAGGCTGCCTCTGCCACGTCCTGCTCCAGGGCTGGGTTAGGGGCTCGTTCTGGTTCTGGGACCAGCTCCAGACCAAGGTCATCAACACTGCGTTCCTCCCTGTCTTTGCCTCTGCTGGTTGCCCTGGTGGTTTTATCCTTCTCCCTGCCCGGGGCGGCCAGCCATCAGCACCGCGGGGACAGACTGAGGCATGCCAACCCACGAACTTTCAGGGCTCCACTGAACATTTCTGAGACGGAGGTCGTCTCTAGGCCCAGAGCCACTGGGGGCCCTCTGGGTCGGACTGGGGGACCGCTGGGTAGGCATGTGCGCAGCTACAATCATCTCCAAGGGGACATACGGAGGAGGAAGCTCTTCTCTTTCCAGAAGTTTTTCCTGAGAATCGATAAGAATGGAAAGGTCAATGGAACCAAGAGCAAAGATGACCCCCTCAGTAAGTAATTCACTATGTAGATTCACATATACCACAAAAAGAAGGGCTCAAACCCTAAATATAATCTGAGTCTCTGCTGTGGCTGCAACGGGTAAAAGTGACCTAAAGCATAGCTCATTTGAGGTAAAACGGATCAGTAAGTTTAAACATTTACTATAACTGCAAAGTTTAAAGTGAAGGCTTTTAAGAGACCAAAACTTCTGGCCTTGAGTTCATTTTGAAGTAATGATATATTACACATAAGCACCTGTCAACTGCTTTAAATCAGGGACATTTCTGGCACCAGAAAACTCTTAAATGTTAATTTCCAAATTAAGAAATCGGGAGTTCATTCTTCCAAAAAAAAAAAACAAACTGTTATCCCAAAAAAGTTACTTTACACCAACAAAAATATATAAAAACAACTTCCTGTAACCACTGAATTAAAAAACAGAATTCTGCATTTATGTCCAGACATGGTCAGTCTGTCAATTAGTTGATTATTTAGACTAAGAAAACCCCGATCAGTCGTCTTTTTTTGTTTTAAACCAGACATCCCACTGATATCTCTCCTGTCCAAACACTCAGCACAATGATGGTAGCTCTCAGATGGCTTAAAAAGGAGCAGGGGCAGATAACTCGGCCATTATCAGGCAGTCTTCACAGCCCAGGGTAAACAGCGCTGATAACAACCACAGAGAACAGGGCTTTGGGCGGGGGGGTTGGGGTATATGGATGTCAGCCTCATTGATGCTTTTAGGCTTCGTTCTGTGTCTGCGTCTCTTTCACTCTCCCACTCAGATTGCACACCTGCCAGCCAGCATCAAGCAAATTACATGCCACGCATCAGACATTTGTTTAAAGCAGTTTGACGTGCTCACTGGGAGAAACACGTCTTTAAAGTGATTACATGTTGTATGTTTCGGCGTATCAGTCAGTAAAATAGCATTCTCATTAGTCCCCCCAGCATTCCCACCGAGCTACGTGTGTGTGCCTATCAGCCAGCGGGCACTCACATGCTCCAGTGGGTGTGTGATCATATAGCAGCCAACGACGACACATGTGCTCGCTTATTACAGACAGACACACACATACACATTATACACATTTTTTATGCCTCTTTCTCTCCGTTCTTCAACCCCATAGTGAGTGTATATGGAACCTTTTAATGCTCCTCTTGGGAGAGCTAAACCACACGTTCAATCAAAGTGACTTGGGGGAAATGGCATGGGGAGGCAGAATGTCAGGGGAGATGTTTGTTTTGACAAGGTCATGACAGAGGCAACTTTATTTACTGACCGTATTACATCGTGATGCCTTTACTACCGCCTTTGTTAGTCGTTTCTTTCAAGTTGTAAAACTGAAGTGCCGTGAGGAAGTCTGCCTGGGTTTATCATAATAGCGGCGGGTGAATTCACCCTAAACCTTCTGTTTGTTTGGGGGGATGATTTACCCCCTCTGTCCTCTTTTTTTATCGACTCACAACTTCTCATTTTTAGGAGCGTGTTGCCTTTTTTTTTTTTTTTTTGCAAAAGCCACTTTGAGTCTGGGGCGGGGAGGGCGGTGAAAAGGAGCACTGGGGACTCTCTAGAGGTACAAGTTCATGAATGACATGGCTGAACATCATTGTGGCCACATCAAAGCCGCGCGTCTTCAGTATCAATGGTGGTGCCATCAAAAAGCTGTGTCCTGAGGGGGTCTGGGGACACTGTGTGTGGATTATGTGCCCTCATATCAGGTTCTCACGGTAAAGGATACTACACAACAGCAGCTTCAGTCTTTGCTCTAGCCCCTGGAGGCTAGACATGATCCCAGGGCTGACGTCCTTTGTAGATCCTCGATGGTCCCTTGAAGTGACAAAATATCAAGGTTTTTTTTTTTTTTTTTTGCAATGAGTGGAGGATGGCTCTCCTTTTCCTCCGCCAGTGGTCACAAGGCAAAGACACACCGCGTTTAAAAGTTACACTTAGTGAATTTATATATTTCTCATGTTTTAGATAGAGGTGTACAGGGTGTGGAGGCTTTGGTTTTGAGTGCTGTCTGTGGCCCTGCGAGGACCCAGCTCACTGTCTGTTAAAGAGCCAGCATCCAGTCTCCCACAGATTTATGGGGATGCCAGTGCAAAACTGTCCCACATGGCTTTCCAACACGCTGGGAGCTTGTGCTGAGGTTACAGAGAGGGAGATTATGTTAAAGTCAGCTAAGTAGCTATCTGCATGGCCTAAGCACGTAATTAAAATATCTATGATTCACAGCTGAGTTCTCTTAAATTTATAGACAGCTCGCAGCTCTGGGTGACTAGTGAAATGTTGCAGAAACTTAATAAGAATAAAGCAAAAGCTTGACAGTAAAGGAGCTTGGTTAATTATCCTCGGCTGTGATGGTGTGAGTGTGTGTGTGCGTGCGTGTGTTTGTGTCAGGCCACCGCTTGCGTTTCTGTGCTGCAGAGGCCAGACCATGTGTGCAAGATGCTTCTGGACATGGCTAAAGAGCTGTGTCTCATCTAGTCTATGTGAGTGTGTGTGTGTCTTTGTGCACATTGATCTCCTTTAATCAAAGCAGTGAGCCTTTACACGTGGGGAAAAAAACAGATGGTGCTCTTATGGAGGTTCGAGTCGAGCGATGTATAGCTTTTCTCAGAGGCGGGGAAGACGATTGATATCCCTTCTATGTAAATACACCCAGTGTGGTCCTTATCAAGTGTTTTACTAAATATCCTGATTCGGTATCCTCGGTTCCACACCATTTTTCTGCACGGGAATGACGCTAATCAGCATTTAGTCTGACTTATTTCCCCAGATGTTATTCTCTGCAGCACCATTCGTTCAGAAAAGAAAAAGGAGTAAAGTCAGAGTGAGAAAGAATAACAATACAAGCGGCAAAGCACTTGGTTTTTGGCATCCCACTGTGGAAAAACCACCTTTAATTCTCACTGGCATTGTGTGCCTCCATTCCACAACCAACGCACCGTTTACTGTTTTAACTCCAAACAGAGCGTATCAAATAAGCCACACATTAGGAAAAAGCAACCAGCATGCGAAAGCAAAACTGCTGTCTCCCCACGTAAACAGCTGAACCTGGCTGGCTGACTTTGGGCTATGTTTTACATATGTGGTTTGTAAAATTTGCCACACACAAAGCACTGCTGTCACATCCAAGGTTTAATGTTGTAATCTGGATGAAGCTAAATGAGGAGCATGTCTTTTCTGTTGTGGCACTTTCCCATTCTTGTAGCCATAAATTCATTACTCTCAATTTGTGGGCTTAAATAAGCATCCAGCAGAGAATAGTGAATGGAGATTTTGTAGTTCACAGCCAGGTTGATCGTTCGAGTTGTGTGCAAGTGCACATTCACCTGCCACAATATTAACTGATGTGTGCGTATGCTAGTGCATTAGTGCATGCGTGTGCATGTGTGTGTGTATATACAACCTGTCTCGCCCCTGCCTCCGGTGGCTGACTTTGATCAGTGATCATTACAGCCTTACTAATCCTCACTCCACCCCCAGTCTCACTGTCATGGCTCCTCTGTCCTCCTCTGTTCTCCTTCCTTTCATCCCTCCCATGTTTACAGAGCAGCCAGAGACTGCCATAGATTGTCTTACATCCTCACTCCATACCCGACACCCGATCCCATACAGAAACCAGTTCCTCTCAGATCTTCAATGGCCGTTGTGTCACAGTCCCCACCACCACCTTGCCGCTTCAGACCTCACTGCCCCGAGGTGCCACTGTTTGAACTAGAAACTGATACAGTCAAGACCTCACGAACGAGGAGAGAAGCTGCTGTATTTTTAAGAGAGGGATTGTTCTTTGGGGGCACACCTGCATCCTCCACTGTCCACTCATGTACGAGGCTGGCAGCTTCAGAGGCCCCCCAGTCACCGGAGAGTGGGTCTGACAGTAGAGCAAGCCGCCACACAAACAGTCATCAGACAGAGGAGGGGCTGCTGATCTGATCAAAGGATGTCGTCGACTCTCTGGAGTTCACACCCCCATGCTGAAGTGTGTGTGTGTGTGTGTGTGTGCGCACACATATGTGTGCTTATCGGGATAAAATAACGACAGCTCACAGGAAGTGGGGAAAGGAAGTCGGGGAGGGAGGCATGAAATCAAACATGCCATGGGAACAGAGGAGGTTCACTCACGCACTCACACACACACACCCCAGCATAAGACGAGACAAGTGGGTTCTGTGGTCAAAGGACACATTAGGAAGTTATATCTCTCTGACCTCTGATACTGAGACCACACAAATAACCACAGCTGTCTGAGGCAAAAGCATGCCCTTGTTAACTGGGGTATAAATTAACCCTTCTAATAGCCTATAAGAAACCTGAATTACTTGTACAGGGACTTGGAAACCAAAATACCAAACAGAACATAAACAACCTGAGAATCTCTGCGGTATCCACGCCTGCGGAGCCTGGGCTGCACAGCTGGAATCTGTTACACAGGTGTAGGTTGTTAAGCAACTTTATAATATCACTGAAATGATAAATGTGCTCAAACAATAATTGTGACCTTGCACAGAATTCCCACACTGTGTGTTCCCACATGTAAAACTCCTGAAATGAGCCTGTAGTATGCTGTTATCCATTTGTTACTCTCGCCGATGTCTGTAAAAATGTATGGATTTAAGTATCAAGACTGTCCAGTGGTTTTACTGTGGCTGCCGAGTGTTGATTATAAAATGTTATCTACAATAACTGTTTACATATTTACTTTTTTGCCATTTGAGTTTTATATTTGTCCCTGTGAACTGAAAAAAACTTTGAAAGTCTTTTTTCCCTGGCTATTCAGCTGAAACTGCTAAGAAACACACACTTGAAAAATCATTGTACTTGCTTAAATGACACAGGAGGTGTTGTGCACACTCGGCACGTAGATACATATTGACATAAGTGTCTTTTTGCTGAATCCTAGGTATTCTGGAAATCACATCGGTGGACGTGGGAGTGGTGGCCATCAAAGGGCTGAACAGCAACTACTATCTGGCTATCAGCAGGAAGGGAGAGCTGTACGGAGCGGTTAGTATCCGGGTCAGGGGTCAATCTGGATGCTCCAGAGAGAGAGAGAGAGAGAGAGAGAGAGAGATACTGTTAGATTCTTCTGACCTTATCAGAGCCCCGTCCTTATCTTTACTTCTCTCACCGCTGGGTCAACCCTGAATGGCCAATGCACACATGTTAACCTCTAAGGAAACTGGGCAATTTTCAAAATGCACACTAGCAATGCAATGCAGATTAAGGTGTAGTAAATAAACGAGGTCGCGTGTGCCAAAACAACGGCACATGCACAAGAAAATGCAAGAAAACGGTCTGTGCTTTTTTAACCTCACTTGCCAGGGTTGTAACACTGAAACATGATACCTACTGTTTTTCTAGAGAGAGTTCGGCGTCGACTGCACCCTGAAGGAGAGGATCGAGGAGAACGGCTACAACACGTACGCCTCGGCCGAATGGAGGAACAAAAAGCGGCAGATGTTTGTGGGTCTGAATGTCCACGGGAAGCCGCTGAGAGGGAAGAAAACCCGCAGGAAGAACACGGCCACCCACTTCCTTCCAATTATGGTGTAAACTGGAGAACTCAAGCGGAGAAAGAGGATATGCAGCCCTGGACAGAGAGGTTTTCAATATTTGACTGTATTGTAATGATTTATTTATTTGGAGGGGAACAGTTACAAGGCAAGCATTCCTTTCCTTTCCTTTTTATAGGAACTCTATTATGTAAAAATAAAATACCATTTTCTCCTCTTGAAATCACTTGTCTTCCTTCTTTAATGAACAAAAAAAACTAACTTTGATGGTGGCAGGCAGCATCAAAAAAGGCTACATTCATACCCTGGTGAACGTTCAGGTCATGGCAAGTCTGCTCTTATCTGGCCCTCTGCGGTAGGAAGGGACAAGCGGCAACTATTAATTCCTAGCCAGAAATTCCATGTGGCAACCATTGCGCTAATGATCAATTCCCAAACAAACGGGAAACATACACACCGACCGCAACAAAATTGGAGGGAGGTAACTTCCCTGGTATGGCCTGTAGATGCTGACATCATCTCCTAAGATCACCCCATTACTGTGGAGCTGCTGCATTCCTGGATTGTTGGAAGGTTTAAAACTAAAGATAGCTGATCGAGCACCTGCTGATAAAGCGTGCATGAAAGATGAAAACATCATCACTGTGTTGGTCTGCATCACCCCCGCACATAGATTTCTGGAGGGCCTGGGTGGAGGATCTGAACGTGTGTATGTATGCGTGTGTCTGTCTGCATGTGTGTGTGTGTGTGCATGTGGAGGCAGAAATGTGAACGAGGAAGACAGAAAGATATGACCTGTGCCTGACCACCCACTTCCCTCAGTAATCATCTACAAACACACTAATCAATGGCAGCTGCCTCAATGCCAGATCAAAAGACCACGGGGAGAACATTAACACCACAGGCTTCCGGGCCTCATGTTCTCTTATTCCGCCTCTCTGAACATCCATCTCAGCAAAGAATGAAAAATAGGGAGCGTGGACGAAGGCAGGGAGGTGAGAGACGGACTGCAAAAGACTCTGGTCATTATCTTGGTTCCCAAATTCCACTTAAACTGGCCCATGGCTGGAACTCCAGATTGGAAGGAGGGAAAACAACGAAAGCTATCTGAACCGAGAGCACAGGGTAGCATTTGCTTTAAGCTATAGCACACTGCCCTTCAATGGTCGTCTAAGGAAATCACTGCGACGAATGATTAATACCGAGGAATGTCGGGGTGCATCCACCATAACAGTCAGGGCAACATATGGAATACTATTTCATGGCCACCTCCACGCCACACACAGCACCACTGTCTGTTATATGTGTCCGCTCTCTCGAGTGATTGGGCAACACAATGTGGCTGTTGCACATCTGTTGCCAGATTAACAACAGTGTCCTGAAGATTAACCTTCAGGTGTCTGCTAAGAAGTAAGATAAGAAGTTTCAGCTGAGAAATATTGGGTGCAATTTCTAAATGAATTTTAAGTAAATTATTTAGAAGTATTTCTTTGGATTAAAAAAAAACTTCAAGTGTATTTGAAGTGTTTTATATTTTGCTTTTGTTAGCTTATATTTCTTAATAAGGACTAAAGTCAGAATAAATTATATGCAATACAAAGATAAATGTGTTCTCTGATATGGAATCACACCAAAACTTTGTGATGCAGTCAGTGAATGCCAATGGACATAACCTACATAATTAGTACTGAACATGAAACTACATTTAATTTTTTTGCATTGGTGATGAGTGTGTGCGAGATCCCTGCTTCAGCACTGCTCCCCGTCATTTGTCATCTTGCACATTCCCGAGAATGAATGTTTGAACTCTCTCCAGGACACTAGCGGGGGCAGCAATAAGCGAAAATAGGGGCAGTAATCTTTTATCAAAGTGGGTCTCCGAATTTCTGGCACGGGAATTCTCTTTGGCATAATGTGAGCCAGCTTTGGGAAACAAGTGGAAAATGACTGGAGGCTAAAACAACTAATGAATACTTACACTGAGAGGTCTGGTGCAACACATGTTTGTAGTGGGCAGCTACTGAGTGAGCTCAGGCAGAGAGGCATGTCTGAATCTTCTCTATGGTGCATACATGTGTGTTTGATATATCAGTTAAAAGGGATTATCCACCTTTGTGTACAAATATTTTAGATCAATATGAGCTTATTTAACTCGCTCATCCACACGCACAAGCTTGAAGAGGTCCGTCAGTATGCGCTCATTTTATGCAGATAACCGCTGTCTAAACCCACAAACAGGGCAGCAGCTAACATTGCAGAGAT
>JAOXYL010000086.1:16736592-16747363 GCA_028564955.1 Terapon puta | reverse complement strand
TTTCTAACCCATGTTTAACATGTGTGTGAAATGACAATAAAGAATCCTTGAATCCTTGAATCCTTGAATCCTTGAAATTACAAATAAATACATTTTATTCAGATTCTGATAAGGCTATTATAGAAATGATAACACATCTGTTGTATTGAAATGTATGGATTTGACTGTACAGGTGCACCTCATAAAAAAGTGACAAAACAAGTATATAGGCATGATACATTTTGACATTACTACATTTATTTAAATGAAACACTTTTCCCTCTAGACTGGACTCTAAATCACTTCCACTCCGCGTCGCTAGAGGGAGCCGATTTAATTTCGACATCAAACACTGTCACACAAAATCAGCAACAGCCAGTTTGTTGTGAAAGGAAGTGGCCAAAAAAGTTGTGTATACACTCTGAGACAGCACGACGGAGGGGAAAAGCCACCATGAAAGAGAGATAGGGCGTGTTTTGTTGCGATTAAAAGGCTAATAACGGAATTAATCGAGGATAAAAGCGGTTGGCCGGCTCGTCTCCACCTCTGTCTGATGCCGCTTTGAGAGTCGGGGCTGACTCAACGAGCGGGCATGAACGAGAATTTCGACCGAGCTCCCGGAGCTGGGAGAGCCCGAAACCTGCCAGCAGACCCGGGGCTCGCTCCCTCCAACGCGGCCGGGGAAGGCGACGTGAAAGCCGCGATGTTCAACCAGAGGGAGCCGCTGAGGCAGCCGCGGACATCCCCGCCTTTCTCCGAGAGCAGCACCGACGCGGGCGGCGGAGGTAGGCAGCCGCCGGAGAGCTAACCCAGCTAGCCTAGCATGGAAGTCAGCTAGCTAGCTCTCAGATTTTATTTAATGCGTCTTAGATACAGCTCGTGACCTGGAAACTTGGATTTAAAAGTCTAAATATCCTCACAGTCCCCTTAAAAAGCCCTCACACCTCCCGTTTGACATTTTTTTTATCTTTATCTGGTGCTAATTCCCATCGGGAAGCGCTATCGTTAGCAGTTTGCTACCCGCACCTGTTGTGATTATTGTTATTTTCATGTGATGTGAGGCTGCATCTAAATAAAGCTCCCACTCGGATATCAAGTCGGCTACGTGCCACAGTTCAGGCAGGCCTCACCCGGCTGAACACTACGTTAAGTCACTCAGAGAAAAGGAGAAGAGCTAGTTCCCTATTTTTTTCCCTAAATCTGATTAAGCAGCTGCTGTGAAGGAGTAAGGTAGTTAAGTACCAGTGAGAGTGTCCATTGTGTAACTGTATCAATAAAACCTTAGTCTTTGGGCATCAGCTGGTATCAGATCAGATTGAGTCCAATGTTTGGCATCTTGTGGTGATTTTATTAGAAAGGACAGTGTCTGTTAATACTCCTGTCAGTGCTGCAGCAAAATGAAACTGTGGTGAAAGATAGACACCCTCTCTGAGTCCTTTTCTCCAGTGTGGCTGCAAAATGTTGGTACTTATCAGCCCATCGCTGCAGTTCACAGCCATCAGTTTCTGGATGATAGCCAGACAGCTACATATATTGCTTCAGCAGGCTGATGTGTAGTCTCCTCCAGCCGGCTCTGTTGTTTGGCATGATATGTGTTTTGTGTAGCATTTCCCCCTCAGCTCCTCTTGCTCAGAAAACTTCAGTTAATATGTTGCCCTCCATCAGGGCAACATATTAACTGATTGATGATTGTGTCTTTTTACTTTTTATCTCTTTATTGTTAGAGTTTAAGCCATGTCTCTCTCATTTTTTTTTATTAAATAAGAATTTTCAGTGAATCCAGAGTCCCATATAATTTGTTCCCCTATGCCATGAATTTCCTTTGCTATCATCTAAATGTGATTGTATTTAATGACATGCGTTCATGTGTCTTTGCTTCGATGAACACTTGCACTGTAGTCTATATTACATTAATCACATACAATGTCCTTCTTCCATACTTCCTGGTGAACTAAATTTGTTGCTGAAAATATTACTAAACAAAAGTACAATGTACTTCTGATTGAAATGAGGGACCCATTTTGAAAGACTAATTATTTTGAATGAATAGTTAACAACATCAACAGAGTCCCACCAGCTTTCCCTTTAAAGAAGAGTGACAGTTTTCCCATATGGGGAGAGTGGTATCACATTTATAACAAAGACTGAGAGAACTGAGATCTTTCTTCTTCCTCTTTCAGAGTTTAAAAGACAGAGCAAACCCCAAGAAAGTGCAAATGCCAACAGCACATCTGCTTCCAGAAAGTCAAATGATGTGGATTCTTTGGTCAAGTCATCAAAGCTTTCAGCCAGTGCCCCAGTATTTGTTCCCTCTGCAAGTAACCTGTATGAAGTAAGTTTTTACACTATCACACTCATCCTGATACGATTACTCCTGCACTGGATTTTTTTCTTCATTTTTCATGTTTTCATTGTGATTTTTGTATAGGAGCCAACTTTTTATGATGACAGTGAAACCTATTATGGTGAACCAACCTTGGCTGATATGGTCACAGACTTCCTGGGTCACCTGAGCTCCTCACCAGGGTCCTTTGAGACCGATGTTGAACACATAACTGGCATGCTCAATTCCTGGGTTACTACAGAAGAGTTGCTGAGCGAATTGGTCGAACTGATCTTCACACAGGTTTGGAGAGAGGCATTAAGTGTTCATTTTGATTTTTGTATGAATATTATAATGCACAGTTGTATAAGGTGTGTTGTTTTTTTTCATTGCAGTCTACTGCTATTCCAAACTTCTCTTACACGGGTGCCAGACTCTGCAACTATCTTTCCCATCACCTCACACTCAGCCCGTCAAGTGGCAACTTTCGTCGGCTGCTCCTCAAAAGGTGATTTATTTGTCTTTTCAGGGAATTTAATATGGATTCATTTCAAGGGTAGACAGAAAAAAAATCTCCAAATTATTTCATTAAATCTAATTGTTTTACAATTAGATTATTGAAAAGGGGTAAAAAGGATGACAAGCGCTCTTGTAGAAGTAGAAATGTTTTTAGAGCAACAACTTGACTGGCTATCGAGCAACAAATAAGGTCATTATGTAAAGCAGCTTTAACTCATCGTTGATATTTTCAGTCCAACTTCCATTAAGAGGAACAAATATTGTCTTCTGTAGATGTCAAACAGAGTTTGAACGGAGGGACGTAGCTGTTCGAGGAGACACTGAGACGCAGAAGAAATTCCACTCCTTTGTGCTCTTTCTGGGAGAACTTTATCTTAATCTGGAGGTAAGCTCTTTTGTTATGGGCTGTATTGTTTTAATCCTAAAATTTTGTCAATGCATTCATTCAGTCAAGTTGTTAAATTTCGAGAACACATTAGTGACATCTCTTTTGAGTCTCATGATTATGTCTTTGTTTGGACTGTAGTTAGTCCTGCATGTAGCCTTACAGACAGTGCTTAATCCAAGTTGTGACCTTGTTGAGATCTTGGATAGACCAGATCGAGAGGAATATTACTTTGTGTCTCCAATGTGTCATTGTGTTGGTCGATCATTTGTTGCTTGCTTTTTGTATGTTTAGGTAAAGAGTGGAAAAGGACCTCCAAATCGAGCCGACATCCTCCTGTCCGCTCTGAATGAATTGATGATCAGTCTGTTCACTCATCCTGTGGATGCAAATCTCATCTGCGCTGTCAAACTGCTCAAGGTTTCAAATCTTAATTCAATACCTGTGTCAAATTAAATTAAAAGCTTTGTAAATGTTCTTGTTGTTTATTCAGGTAATAAGAATTGTGTTTTGAACTTACAGCTGACAGGCTCCGTCTTGGATGACGCGTGGAAAGAGGCTGGAAAACCACACATGGAAGAAGTGATCCAAAGAATAGAAACTGTCCTCCTGGATGCCACCTGCAGCAGGTATGTGTATCAGTGTGGTTGGCTGAGTGCAGCTGCTAAAACTTGAAATATGGCTTCTACATCTGAGGTAGATTTATGATCATGTATAACAGTATAAGTGGCAGTGTGAAACACATCACAATCAAAAAGCTTTAGAAGAATATGTCCAGTTTCCAGTGTGCATCATGAACATGAGCCTGTTTCTCCTCAGGGATGTCAGACAGATGCTTCTGAAACTAGTCGAGTTGAGATCTAGTGACTGGGGCAGAGTCCGGGCTGCTGCAGCAGCCAGCAACGCCACACCAGACAACGACCCCAACTATTTCATGGTAAGTATCAATTGTACTATACTATACTTTTTTTTAACAGTCTGTGTGTATTTTAGTCTGTCATGAATTTGTTTGTCTCCTCTCAGAATGAACCTACATTCTACACAGAAGATGGGACTCCTTTTACAGCAGCAGACCCAGGTGAGGCTACAGAAACATGTTCATGATAATGAGTCAGGAGGAGGAGACTTTAAACTTTAAACATTACTACAAAATATGCCGGATAACACTATGATTAGTCACAGATGTTTCCAAACTACATTCATATTTAAAATACAGTTAATTGCAATAAAAAGGCAGATTTGGCTCCTCTCATCAGCCATGCCATTCAAAATGTCATCTTCTTTACATGGCAGAAAAAATATTTCCTGTCCTACTTGAAACAGAAAACCTTCTCAATGGTCTTTCTGCTTTTACAGAATATGCTGAGAAATACCAAGAGATCCTGGACAGACAGGACTATTTCCATGATATTTATGGAGAAAACGGAAATGAAATGTAAGTACATATCCTATGTAAGTATGAGTGATATGGATAAAATAATAATGACAGGTCACACTTTTTTTCAAGTAGTCTAATCAATGAAAGTCACACCTTTGGGATTTTCCTTTACTTTGGTTGTAAAAACAGGCAGCTACAGTGATTCATACTTTCAGTTGCCCTGCATGACTTTTGGAATAATTCCACACCGGACAAAAGTTACTCACACAGTTTAATTTGTTTTTCATGTTTATTCCAATCAGTTGCTTTGGTTTTATTGTCAAACTACAGCATCTTTCTAACCAGAAGGGTTGTACAGTAATTCTGTGAGTCATCCATCACTGCTTTATTGTTTAATTTAGACCCAAATCTGTCAAAGTTCAACAGTACCGCAGTGCTGGCACATCCTCGGTCATGTGACTGCAAAGCGGGTTCATACAGGTCACATGACCACCACTGACCTGTGGGCCCCTGAGCTTGGCAAATGTGTTTGACTGGCCCACAATGCAACAGGGTCAGGCATGGCCTTAGATTCAGTGTAGTCAGCAGTTGGATGTGAAAGAGGGCTTAGCTCGCTCCTATCCCCTCTCAGAGCTGCGCGTGTGTATATATGTGTGTGTGTATATATGTGTGTGTATATATATGTGTGTGTGTGTGTGTGTGTGTATGTGTGTGTATATGTGTGGGTCTGTGAGGGTCTGTGAGCTTTTGTTTTTGTGTCGTGTCAATGGCAGCTATGTGCTCATATTCCAGGTTATGTTAATATACGACCTAACCATTCAAATGTCTAAAGAGTAAAGTGTGTGTGGCTCTAAATAGTTCGTTTTGTTGTGTTCACAGATACGATGACTCTGAAGATGAAATGGAGCCTGAGATAGAAGAAGCTTTTGAGAATTTTTGTTTAGAATCAGAAAGGAAACGACAACAATGACGTGAGGGTGAGAAGCTGTGAGACTCAACAGGCACATACTGTACTTTTTCCATTCAACTTGCTGGAATGTTGAAAGGCAAAGAAAACTAGCACCAGATAGGTTCAAACTTTTATTTTACTGCAGACAAGCATTTTAACAAAACGCTGTTCATAGTTGCACTTCTGACACTTTTTCAGTCAGTGTTGATTAGAAAATGGGGACAATCAACGGGATACATGTTTGAAATTTTAAGGTATTAAGATGTCTTTGGACATGGAGGTTCTCTCTTTGTTGTTTTGGATTACTTCAGAAACTTCTTCTTTTACGCCTAAACTAAATGCCAAGAGGGAAATAGTGTGCTGTGGATTTTTGTAGAGCTCTTTTCTGAAAGGCAGATAAGTTTAATCAGATGTGTGCATAATTTGTTAAATACTAATAAATATCCAATGCATAAAATACAGGCCGAATAACTTCAGATCACTCTTCAGAGATGCATAATCCTTATGTAAAATGCACTGTAGACGAGTGAGGCGGTTGTTCTATTACATACCTATATACAATGCATATACAGCCTTTATCGCTCCACCATTGTGACATTGTGTCTCTTGTCAGGTTGCCAATATTGAACACTGTATTCAAGGCTATGTTAACCTGGCTGCAGTTCACTGAAGTGGTCAGAAACTGTGAAAGGCTGTGTAGTTTGAAAAATGTGTTCTAGCACAAAATTAAATTCAGACAGACTCTAGGTTATTATAGAATAAGCCTTTTTTTTTAAAAAAGAAAAATCTCTCCATGGTTACAGGTAACATTTTTAAATTTGAAGTTTTAGGTGACTAAAGAATTAAAAAAAGCAGAGAATGCAGTGCATCTGAATCCAGTTTATTTCCTGAATGTAGCTTTAAATATTTACACATTTTGCAGTTAGCAGTGGTCAGTGTGACATAACTCAACTGCAAAAAGGATTCATTCTTATCCAGGACTGACAGACTGTTTACCAGCAATCCATGGACCCCATAAAAAGGAATGTTGTTTTATAGTTTGTAAATATTATTTATGGTATTGTTTGCCTGCAATAAATTCTTCTTTATAATGTGAGATTTTATTTGTGTTTGAGCCTTTTTGAAGTGAAAAGAGACGCACAATGAGGTACAGGAGTTATCACAGTAGTAGGTACATCTGGGCAACTTCATGCATTAGAATTTCTCTTTTTTTTCCACTGATGTGTAAATGAAAAATGACCATGGAGATTCATCAAAACCTAATTTACTGTTTACACCATTACACTCTATATAGTTGCTACACTTCCAGTTTTAAGACGTTATACTACCTGGAAATAATGTGACAGATCCAATCATACTGAAATTGAAATTGGTTGAAAGAAAATACACATTTTGTTTCATACTAATAAGAATATTGTGGGAAAAAATAATGATATTATAGTGCAGATTAATTAACTGCATTAGATAGTATTTTGAAACTAACCTATTCTACTTCTCCTCTGCATAACCAATACAGACAGACTTCCTAACAAGTCAGTAGTCATCTGTCAGTCTGAACAAACTCTGCCACCATCTGGTGACTTTGAGCCTGTGCGACAATTTGCAACACTTTTTATTCAGTGTTGCACACAGTTAAATTTGGCCCAGACAGAGATCACCTGACCTAATTTATTGATTTGAGTTAAAATGTGGACACTGTCTTATTAAGTATCTTATTAAGTAGAGTCTCAATCACAAACTTATCTTTGCATAAATATGGGCAGAAATTCTAGTTATTTTAGAATAAATTTGTGCAAGGAAAGAGGCAGCTTATTCATTCATCTGGTTGAGCATAAACAATAACTGTAACAGTTATGGTCACTTCACATGAAACAATATACTGTAGCTGTATTACTGTTTGCTCTTGCTCACAGTAGGAGCTCAGACATTCACAAAAAACTTTAATTATCTAATCCATGTTTTTCAATTAATTAATTGCGATCTGATATGAATTGAAATCCAGATTTCACTTATTGAGGACAGTTTTTTTTTTGTTGTTTTAATTTGGCTTTATTTTACCAGTAGAACAATATGAATTCCTTACAATGAAATCAGTTACAAAGAAGGATCATGCTAAAATCTGTGTGCACATTACATATTTTAGCTTTTGCCACCACCTGGTGACCAAATTGAGAAATGACAAAATCGACAGTCTCTCATCGTCAAGAAACCGCTTCAGTGACTTCACTCTGGACTTTTGATACGTAGGTAACTCAAATGGACTTAAAGGCAGCAGGAGGAGGCAGGTTTTGTATGCTTCTGTCAGGTCATAGTGACAGTTTTGGCAAATATTGCTAAAAGTAATTTAAAAGAAGTTACTTACTCCTGTTTTAAACTATGTTTACACTGCTGGTTTTAGGTTACTTTAAGTAAATAGTCTAATGCAGCTATAAGAATCACATCATAAAAGGTCTATTGCAAAGAGAAAACAGATGGTGAAATACTGAGATACTCAACTTGAAAGATGACAATCACTATCAAGCCTGTCATTCTTCTCACCACATCCTCACATTATACAATTTAGGCTGTTGAAATTGTGCAAGAGAATACACACTCTTACCCAGGATCCACAGGCTCATTTTCCACATAAAGAAAAGATAAGTGACTATATTCCAATTGTAAGACTTTGGGTTACATCAACAAAAATACCGCGTTCTGCTCTCGAAACAGTCTGTATTTCTCTCATGTCTGTCAGGTGAACAATATACTGAGGCATCCTGGGGACACAGTGTTGTAAGTCTCATACCATTTAACCACAACACCCCTGGTTTTATTGCGGTTCACTCTATCTGTTCCACAGAGAGACAAAAAGTATCGTTAAGTATTTGAAGCTATGACATGCTTTAATGTGGTTGTCAAATCATATTTTAAATGTAAGATAGCATGTTGTAAGCATACCTCAGACTGTATTTTAGAATGAAAGAGTTTTTCTCTCTCAAATTCTCACCATCTGCTGGTTGTTAATACTATGGACAGAAGCTGATTTTTTTGTTGGGAAATGGAAACTTTTCCTCACATCTGTCTCCAAGTTAATGCCAACAGGCAGTTGTGGCACTTTTCTAGACTAATGAATGATTATTGTGTTTCATGAAAGTTTCTGTGAGTCCATTTTGTGTGTGTGTCATCCTAAGCTGTTGAGGAAGCACTTTGCACATGGCTGATATCTTTATCTGCAAACCACTGGATGCCAGCCAGTGACTTGCGTAACACAAAGCATGATCTGGCTAACATCTACAAAGAGCTGCATTCTTCACTTTCTGTGCTCCTATTGAGGATTGTTGGAAAGACACCTGCACACCGGCCCAACAAGTCCACATTACCTCGGTGTCTGTGTGCAGTTATTGCCTCGTGAGCCCCTCTCAGCCGGCTGGATGTGGCTGTCCGGCTCACAATGCAACAGGGAAAACCAGAGCCTTAGATTCCCATTGGTCAGCAGACGGGTGTGAAAGAGGGATTAGCTCTGTGCTACAGTCCACTCACCCAGAAGTTTGTGTGGGAGTGTCTGTATCTGTATTCATGTCTCTGCAGATGTTGCATTATGTTGATGTGCTATGTGTCATTGAGATGGAGCCAGACAGATGACATGTTTGGGAAAATTTTCCCCTATCAGAGAGGACATGAGTGTATTTGTGGGATGTTTTATATTTGAAAAAAAAAACACAGAGGAATCTTTTAATTTTTTACTTTTTATCTCATTGTTTTAAGAGTATGAGTTCTATATCCACATTGACTGTGATGAATGAGATACCTGAAATGATCACACGGTGAAGAGAACAGACATCAACGCTAACATAAACACAGCATTAATGCAACACCACAAACTGCCATGCTAAAGAGTGAACAGTTTTCATTGGCACCATTTCCCTTCTGAGAGAAAGACCAGCCTTTTCTAGGAACTGCTCTGCGTCACTACCACTTAAACATTTGTACTTATTCATTTTGAATTCTCGAGGTGTGCGGACTCACCAGATGACTTACACACCACTCATGAAGACACAAAAAGAGGGTTGGGTGTCGGGGTTCAGACTCTGAATAGTAATTGTGGATCTGTTAAGTCAACTGCTGAATCACACAGCTGAGGGTCGTGAGTGTTGGCCCTACTTTCCTCCCTAAAGACTAAAGTCTATCTAGGCACTAAAGTCCTGTTTACTATGTCAGCCCTTATGGTGACTGAGCAGATTAACCAAAAGGAAAATTGATAATGTCCTTAGGAATTCTAAAAAAAAAAACCTGTATTTTATTTTGTTCTGGCTGTCACAAGAGATGGTGCTGGCAGCTTCACTGCTAACACAGACCCGAGACATAAAGTGGAAGCCATAATATAACAGAGCTATTCTAACATTGCAGAGCCAAAGCTGATTGTGTAATACTGTGAGGACTGGACTAATTATCGGGCAGCAGAGCTCAGTGTTTTTGTTCTATTCTTTTCTCCGTTGTGATTATAGCCTATTATAGCTTATTAGCCTTGTTCAGAGGTGTTGTGAGATGTAAATACCATCTTTGTAGCGATTGGGTTTGTTCCTACTTGACTGCGTTTCCTTCATGCCTGCTGTCCTCACGCAATAGGAACGCAATAACAGAGCAGCCACGCAGGTAAAGACACAACCAGAGTCTGATCATTTTACACTGAAACTGCAAAATACACATTCTTGGAAATTGGAAACTTAATATAAATATATAATTTGAAAGAACTATTAATGTAAGATTTCTATGTTGTTTTGGGGTTTTTTTTCAAATGAAGTCATGAATCCGTCCATCACTTTGGTCCAGAGAAATAATTTTAGGATATATAGCAGTATATATATTTCAAGAAGTATGGGATGAATTATCTGGAAAAGTGGTGGTACACACGTGCATGCCCTTTTCAGTGATCACCCCATCATCTGGTAAAACTTTAGATATGTCCAATACTTTATAAACACCTGCAAACCTGAATCAACTTCCCTCAACTTGAAGGAGCGTTACAATGAGTTTCAGCTCACTATTTTGCTCTCTGACTCACAACAGCAAGTACTGACACAAACCCAGCACAGGCAGCTTCAGCAAGTACTAACACACACCTGAGACAGAAAGCTGAGGCCGTAGCCTCCAGACTAATATTCACCTTGTTCAGCAAAGGTAATAGCATGATATTGTGAGGAATGGACTAATTACCAGGCAGCCAAGCCAAATTGTTATTATTTTTAGTATTTTCTATAT
>JAOXYL010000086.1:16699794-16720592 GCA_028564955.1 Terapon puta | reverse complement strand
TAAATTAATACATCTCTGAAACTATAATCATCTAATTCTCATCAAATTTATATTAAAAATGTATTTATTAAAACCTACTGTATTTAAAGGTTTCGACAGGTAACTTCCCTGTTGACCTCCTGTATCTGACCATCGCCCTGCCATTGTCCACTAAAGGTGGAAATCAGCTCCTTTATGTTGCAAGTGTGAAGACACAAGCAGTGAGTACTCAATTACAAAATAACAGCAACAATTTAAAGAGATGAAAAACTGTTATTCTTCATAAGTTTTGCATATGACACCTGCAGACGTGCTGGATTTTTCTTTTGTTCATACAATGCATTTTATGTGGCTGCAAGCCATATTGAAGTTCTGGTCGTTAGTCAGGGTCTTTAGTCTTTATATGGTTTGTTGACAGGAATTGGAGGCAAAAGATTTAAAAAAAGATTTAAATCTACATATTTCTACAATTTGTTTATTTTTTCCTTGAGTCAGGCTATATGTAAAATATCTGTATCATTTATAATGTGATATCTAAAGAAAATGCTTTTCCTCCTGTAGGGTGGAGGCTCTATTATCTGTGATTCCAGCAGCCTGGTTGATCCTCTGAAGATCGGCGAGAAGAGTCACAAGGTGTCCTTCTCTGAGGAGAACCTCAGAGGCATTGAGAAACTGGTCAGTCGCTTCTGTTTTTACATATTTTTCATTTAAACATATGAACTTTCTAACATGTCTTAAATGTAGCTCATGTGACACAAATCTTAATCAAATAAGATTTACAAATAACCCAAATGTGGAGGAAATTTTTATGTAATTTGAAATTGTGCCTGTGCTGAAATATAGAGCTGTGTACTGTGTTAATTTTTTCTTCTTTCTTGTTTTTTTGACAGGACTGCCAAAGTGCAAAATGTGCAAATATAAAATGTGTCCTCAAAGACATTGAAGTTAAGAGCAACTACTTTGTAAAAGTTAAGACAAGAATCTGGAGTGGCACATTTATTTCGGTAAATATATTTGATAATAACTTTTTAAAATATAATACCAGTTGTCTTGTTTGCTTTTATTAAAGGTCATTCATTCCACATGCTGCTTTTAAACTGATTAATTGCCGATTCTATCAGTGTTCTTATTTGTATGAATTTCTCACGACAGGCCACCTATCAGACTCTTGAGCTGACTTCCAGTATTGATGTTGAGACCTCCAACCCTGATCTTCTCACTATCGGCCTCAAGCAGCTACCAGTGAGTTGATTTTTGCATGACATAAAGAAACTGAATAAGAATCTGTAACTATCTGTAACTTCGAGCACTTTAAAGCGTCAGTTTATTTGACTCATCAGTATATTGTATTCTCTCAATGCATCCGGCTTGTGAAGCAGTTATTGTACGTAAGGTAAGGTAAAACATAAGACACATCATGTGTCCGAATATTCTCCTATAAACATTTTAAAAACATTTTAAATGCAGAAAAAGACTCACATTTCTTTCTCAAATGCAATAGACAGAGTCTGGCATGAGGTGGTTGTTTATTTTTTGCTAATTGTGCCATATCTGAGTGAGACAGACCATTGGCTGTATGCTACAGACCGTGTAATGACCTCCCTGTCGTCTGGCTGGCCAGGTGGTGTTGACAGTCAGTAAACCTGGAGAGAAAGGAGATGTTCCGGTGGGAGTGATAGTTGGCAGCGTCATCGCTGGACTGCTGCTGCTGGCTCTGGCTGTCGGACTGCTGTGGAAGGTAAGTGTCTGTGTTCGCTTTGCTGATAATTGACATCAGTCAATTGAATGTATAGTTTTAGCATGCTGAGTATCATTAAAATGAGCATATTACATCTTCCAAGGTGAGAGAGGGGAATGACTTTGATCCTTGTTTTTTTTAATTTTTTTTTTTATGTGCAGCTTTTTGTCTGAAGAGTCAAAGAAAATGTCATTTTCTTTTGTGGAAATGCAAAAACTGCTGGCACATTGTGGATACATTCTTACATAAAACAGACAGTATGCCCTGAAATCTCTTGTAAAATCTTTCGTGTTTATGGAACAATTGTAATTCTGATTAGAGTTACGTCATGAAACAACATGGATTTCATTCTTAGTTTTCACCACCTGTGTGCACCCCCAAATACACCCAGTCTTTTTCTCAATCAACACACAGATTCGTCCCCAACTCTTGCCACAGTTTCCCTCATTCAGTTTCTTTGAGAGAGTGTACCGGAGGAACATACTCAATCATGCACTATAAACAAAGTAACAATATTAATCCCTTGGAAACAGTTTTATTACCACTGACAGCTGTTCCCTGATCAACAATATATTATCCCATTTCCCTCACATCCACTCTGCTCCTCAGTGGTTTACCAAAAGCCCGTTGTTCACCCATAACCCTGCATCAGTGTTGGCACTGGGGCATTTTGCGTGATTATGGTGAAAGTCTTAAAATATATGAATATTCAGATTTTGAAATAAGTGACTACTTTTAACTGATTTTGTGTTTGTGTTGTTGTTATTGGGATAACTGGTCATTCAATGTGTAGGATGCAGACTTTGATTGGGTGTGTAATTTGTGAGGTTAGATCTAAACACACAAATAATAAAAAAGAGGACACACCAAGTCAAACTGTCACAGTCTAAATTCAATCTGTTTACTTTCTAGTTTGGATTCTTCAAGAGAAAGTACCAGCAACTTCAGAAGGGCGCTGATGAAGATGGACAGAGCCATGCGGATGTTGATGAATCACCATGAACTGAAGAGAAAACTTTGTCTTGTTTCTCTTGGACTGTTTCCAGGGTGAACACTGGTACTTTTCACTTGCAAAGTGCAAATGGACTACAGTCACTGGAGGCTTGGCAACTGGGACCCAATCTTCTGTCCATTTTACAGAGGAATATAGTTATTATTCTTTATTTTTTTAGCTTTTTGTACTGTACATTCACTAATTGCAGTTATGCACTGACTTTGAATAAATGTAAATAGGCCTTCGTTGACACTGGATGCAGATGTTTTTATTTAAGTAAAGGCACCGTTTATTTAGACAAATTCTTAGCAACATAATGGACAAATACTCATTAAGGAAAATATAGAAAGGATAATTATGATTATAGCTCATTCGTCAAAACAGGAACCAGTCAATCTTTACCTTAAGATCCACTGTATGTGTATATGGGTTACAAATAGGGAACAGTACCTTGCATCGCTACTGCATCCTGTCATTACTTTGTCTCATTGTGTTTATGCTGTGTATATATTGTAAGAATAAATTATGGTGATGAAAAGATTTGTGGCCATATGGGTCACTGAATAGCTACTTGTGTTGTTGTTGTTATTAATGAGTGTGATTTTTTTCTTTCAGGTGTTAATATTTTAGCAGCACATTGTTTAGCAGTTGGATGAATGATTTGGATAATGGCTCTCAGGAAGAATGTTTTAGGCTTTTGCACTCAATATTGATTTGTTATATTTAATTTTGGTACTTTATACACACTGCAGGACAACACTGTAACATCGAGGTACACTTTACTGTAGGCATCAGCCATGTGCAAGCAAATGTCTTTGATTTCCTGCTGATTTTTCTGTTTGTTTTTATTCTATATGACTTTTATTGTGTATATTACCCTTTGTGGCCACACTGCAAACCAGTTTCCCTCTGAAACAAAGAGTTAACCACTATTGTTTTTAATTGTCCTCAAGTCTCATGGAAAGACTAAAAACACCAAAGAGGCTTTTCTGTTTACCCAAATTCTGATATGTTATTCCATTTCCATTTCTGTCCAGAAATAATAAAAAGCTAACAGCAGAGCTACACTATTGTACTTGGTGACATGTTTCTTTATTTTACTGAAAACTTGGACTGTGACCTTCTTCAGTAAATACTCCCCTTGCACCAAATCTATAGTTAAAAAATTGTCTTAAACAAAAGTACAGTATACTCTGGCTTGAGTAAAGTATGCTAAAAACAACAGGGCCTAGCTGTCAGTACCACTGACCTTAGAAACAATTTGACCATGTGGGATTAGTGGTGTGATGCACAGTGCAGCATTTATTTATGCGCCTCTTGTCATGTTGTCAGTGTTGAACAGTATATTCGACTTTAGTTAACTCTAGTTAACTAAATCTAGTTTATTTCTCGGCTGTAGCTTTAAGATAAGATGAGATAAGATAAAACTTTATTGATCCCACATCACAGAATTTCACTCACAGCTAGATGAGGTAAAAATGGCATCAATGTGGTATAAAGTACACCATAAACATCCTCCATGTGCATGTTGATATTGCACTGTGTGTGGGATTTGGAGGTGTCCAGTGGGGCACTTCTCACCCCTCCGTTTCCAAGCATGTACAAGAACCTACTGTGGCAACCACTTCAAATTGTTCTTAATTTATAAGATGGAGTATAAATACATATATGAACATGTTATGTATATAGAGTACTGTCATTTTTCTGAATATATGTATATGTTAAATTACACATGCTATTTGGGTTTGAAATTTATTCAACTGTACTGAATTTTGCATCCTTTGAACTGTATGAATATGTATAATGTGTGAACTTTGGAAGAGTTTAAATGCCATTTTAATTTGAGTTATTTTACCAAGCAATATATTACCTATGGTAACTGGTAGCATAATACAAATTCAAAGACAGATCATATTAAAAGTTTGTGTGCACATTATATTTTGGCCTTTGACACCACCTGGTGACCAAGCTGCAAAATGCTGTTTAAGAATCAGCAGTCATTCATAGTATAGAAACTGTAGATGATTTATAGGTATAACCTATAAGTTAAACCTAGACGCAGTGTCCAAATCTGAGCTCAGTATGTGGCAGCGCAGTTTAATTTTTTTTCTTTTAAATCCACAGCAGGTTATTCTCTCAAGGCTCAGGGGGGCAGTTTGGGCCAAGAAGCTCTGCCACAGGAATGGCCTACAGGCTTGTTTTTACCCCTTTTTCTCTGATTGTTCATTCCTCTGTAGGCTCAGGGAGGGTAATTACACAGTGCTGCTGGTTTCTCCACGCTGAGCGGGAAGACCATTGTTTTTACCTGAGGAAACCCCCATATGGAGCAAAACTCTGGATCCAGGTAGATGGATCGATTTGACTCTGTGTGACCATACTGCTGATACAACCTTCAATCCTTGTCTCTTAAGATGGCACTTCTTTTATCTCTCTGGATAATGGGTTGGAAGGCCATGTGCTCCCTTCAAGAATTTCAAGAATTTATTTGTCATTACACAGCAATAATTTCACAAAATCATTGCCAATGAAATTCTTATGTCTCTTGCTCCCTATGACCTTGCTTAAGAATATAATAAAACACTCAAACAAGGGAAAATAGATTAAAATATATAAAAACAAAAAGAAATGAATAATAGAACAAGAAGAATAAAAATATAGAAATGAATAATAGTAAGACTATTTAAATCAAATAATTAGATATAAATATTATGGCATAATGCATAAATGCTGGGGCAAAACTGTGGTTATCACTTTTTAAGCAGTGTTTGTCACATTCATTGGTTGATGTCCTTTCCCATGCTTACCTGGAACAGGGGTTTCCTGTTTCTACAGAGACATGAGTGTGTAACTACTTCACTGACAGGAGTTACTTTGAGAGACAGTGGGGCTACAGCAAAATGGTCATCATGTACACTTGCAAAGATCTTGAGAGTTGATGTGACCTGTTCCACACGGCGATCACTGCTATCCAGTTGTCTGTTACTCAGCGAGGTTCAATTGATCAGACTCTTCTCTTGGTAACAACTCTTGTGCTCTTGTGACCAACTGTCGCTACAGCCTAAATGAAATATTAATTTAGGCTGTAGCGACCTACTATCTCAGTATCAAGCCTGTCTTTCTTCACACCACGTCCTCATATTTTAACAATCACACATGCACATCCTTGAACCACCACCATACTGTGGTGGAGGGGTTTGTGTGCCCGAATGAACTTAGGAGCTATGTTGTCGGGGGCATTATGCCCCTGGTAGGGTCTCCCATGGCAAACAGGTCCTAGGTGACGGACCAGATGAAGAGCGGTTCAGAAGACCTTCATGAAGACGTTTAAAACAAGGACCATTACGTCGCCCGGATTGGCATTACCGGGGCCACGCCCTGGAGCCAGGCGTAGGGTTGGGGCTCGCAGGCGAGCGCCTAGTGGTCGGGTCTCTGCCCAGCCCGAACTGGCGACGTGGACCCGCAGAAAAGTCCATGAGGGGTCGGTGCAATGTGGTTTGGGTGGCGGTCGGGGCGGGGGCCTCGGCGGCCCAAGCCCTGGACGCGTACTCTGGCTATAGGGACATGGAATGTCACCTCGCTGGGGGGAAAGGAGCCCCAGCTTGTGCGGGAGGTTGAGAGGTACCGACTAGAGATAGTTGGGCTCACCTCCACGCATAGCTTGGGCTATGGAGCCCAGCTCCTTGAGAGGGGCTGGACCCTCCACTACTCTGGAGTTGCCCAGGGTGAGAGGCGACGGGCTGGTGTGGGCTTGCTTATAGCTCCCCAGCTCAGCCGCCATGTGTTGGAGTTCATCCCGGTGAACGAGAGGGTCGCTTCCCCGCACCTTCGGGTTGTGGATAGGTCTCTGGCTGTTGTTTGTGCCTACGGGCCGAATGGCAGTGTGGAGTACCCGACCTTCTTGGAGTCTTTGGGAGGAGTACTTGATAGTGCTCCAATGGGGGACTCCATTGTTCTACTGGGAGACTTCAACGCTCACGTTGGCAATGATAGTGATACCTGGAGGGGCGTGATTAGGAGGAATGGCCTCCCCAATCTGAACCCAAGTGGTGTTTTGTTATTGGACTTCTGTGCTAGTCACAGTTTGTCCAAAATGAACACCATGTTCAAGCATAAGGGTGTCCATCAGTGCACGTGGCACCAGGACACCCTAGGTCGGAGATCGATGATCGACTTTGTTGTTGTTTCATCTGATCTCCGGCCGTATGTTTTGGACACTCGGGTAAAGAGAGGGGCTGATCGAGCCCTCTGTCAGGGAGGTCTTCAACTCCCGCCTCCAGGAGAGCTTTTCCCGGATTCCGAGGGAGGCTGTTCTGAGGAAGCAGAGGCTGGGGACTCGGGGGCGGACTTGTCCATCACCCGAGCTGAAGTCACTGAGGTAGTTCACAAGCTCCTTGGTGGCAAGGCGCCGGGGGTGGATGAGATCCGCCCGGAGTACCTCAAGTCTCTTGATATTGTGGGGCTGTCTTGGCTGACAGGCCTCTGCAGCATCGCATGGAGGTCGGGGACAGTGCCTTTGGAGTGGCAAACCGGGGTGGTGGTCCCTCTTTTTAAAAAGGGGGACCAGAGGGTGTGTTCCAACTATAGGGGGATCACACTTCTCAGCCTCCCTGGGAAGGTCTACGCCAGGGTACTGGAGAGGAGAATTCGGCCAAAAGTCGAACCTCGGATACAGGAGGAACAATGCCGTGGAACACTGGACCAGCTCTTTACCCTCTACAGGGTGCTTGAGGGTTCATGGGAGTTTGCCCAACCAGTCCACATGTGTTTTGTGGATTTGGAGAAGGCATTCAACCGTGTCAGACCTGTTCCTGGTGTGTGTTGGACTCCAGCAGGGCTGCCTTTTGTCACCGGTCCTGTTCATAATTTTTATGGACAGGATTTCTAGACGCAGCGAGGGGCCGGAGGGAGTCCAGTTTGGGGACCACAGGATCTCATCTCTGCTTTTTGCGGACGATGTTGTCCTGTTGGCTCCATCAAACGAGGACCTTCAGCATGTACTGGGGTGGTTTGCAGCCGAGTGTGAAGTGGCTGGGATGAGAATCAGCACCTCCAAGTCCGAGGCCATGGTTCTCGACCAGAAAACACACGGATACAAGCGGCTGAAATGAGTTTCCTCTGCAGGGTGGCTAGGCGCTCCCTTAGAGATAGGGTGAGGAGCTTGATCACTCGGGAGGAGCTCGGAGGACCCCTGGACTCCCTAGGGAGGTGTTCCAGACATGTCCCACCGGGAGGAGGCCCTGGGGAAGACCCGGGACTCGCTGGAGAGATTATGTCTCTCGGTTGGCTTGGGAACGCCTCGGGATCCCCCCGGAAGAGCTGGAGGAAATGTCTGGGGCGAGGAAGGTCTGGGTTTCCCTGCTTAGACTGCTACCTCCGCGACCCGGCTCCGGATAAGCAGAAGATGATGGATGGACATGCACATCCGTATAAAAAGATAAGGGGCATGCTTGTTTGTTTCCATGTCAGAAAATTGTCCTGTATGTTCAGAAAGCCCTTGAAAATTCCTGCGTTTGGAAGAAAATTACAAACAGTCACACAATGACATTCCCGTAACCCCAATGACATTCCACAACTATTTTTCCTGCTACAATGAAATATCTCTTTTGTGCTTTGCAACTCTCAGCATCAAACACATATATTGCATCTGACTTAGAGCATGGATAATATCTAAGAATACTGCATTCTGCTCCCTTGATACAGTCTCTTTCTTTCATGTCTGTCAGGGGTACTTCATACTGAGACATCCTGGTGACCCAACAATGTAAATTGCATGCCAGATTTCCACAAGGGACCTTTACTTCACCCTCTCTCACACTGGGTGTCAAAAATAGGTCATAGGATACTAGTTAGGTTACCGTACTTTAATGTGGCTGTCACAGTATATTTCCAATGTATTTAAAGATAACATGTTATTAACATACTGTTTCACTGTAAATTGTCACCATCTGCCAGTTGTTAACACTGTGGACCAAAGATTTTTTTTTTGTTTAGAAATGGAAACTCTCCCTCAAGTCTGTCTTCAATTTACAGTCAATAGGCAGCTGTGGCACTTTTCTAAACCGAGGAATGATTATTGCGTATTGTTCTGTTGTAAATGTTACACACTTTATCTAATCTGTTCATTTTGGGGATAACATAAATAACATTACTTTAAATAAGGCTGTTGAGGAAGCACATTGCACAGGGTTAATATCTTTATCAGCAGACCACGGGTTGCCCGTTCATGACTGATATAAAATACGGCATCATCTGGCTATCATCTACAAATTAAGCATTCTTCACTTTTTGTACTTCTCTTCAAGATTCTCAGAATGACACCAGTGCAAATCTAACATAAAAACCTTTTGATCACGTGACAGGGAGGCAGCTCACTCAACCAGTCACATTACCTCGGTGTCTGTGTGCAGTCATTGCCTCGTGAGCCCCTCTCAGCCGGCTGGATATGACTGTCTGGCTCACAATGCATCAGGGAAAACCAAGGCCTTAAATTCCCATTGGTCAGCAGACGGGTGTGAAAGAGGGATTAGCTCTGTGCTACAGTCCACTCACCCAGAAGTCTGTGTGTGAGCGTATCTGTATTTATGTCTCAGACATTGAATGATGTTTTAATGGTGATTTTAAAACGGTGCAGTTAGTAACAAAAATGCTAAAACTTATGTAAGTCCTTCATGGAACATATTCATCTAACAGGCTTTGTGAACAAATCTGTGACTGAACGTCTGTCCATAAATTAGCAGGGAGAAATTAAAGGGTTTTGCATAATAATTTTGGACAGGTGCCAAAGTGATCAAATATGCCTGATAAAGAGTTAACATATACTGTTTTAACAGTATGATTTCTACATTTGCACTGGCCATTGCATTTGTTATGTCCCTACCTGAACGAAAATACAGTAAAGAAGTGGACATTATATCTCTAAAATGTGAACATGCAGTATTGCCAGAGAGCACAACTCAAGGAACTTGTTTTTTGAAAATTTTACAACATCAGATGGTTCAATTGAGTGTGGAAACAAATTTACAGAGAAAACATCTTGTACAGCTCGATAGACTAAAGAGTAATCTGATTGGGACTATTTTTCTGGAAGGAGGTTGTTCAATAAGAACTGTGGATCATCCTGATTGATGACACAGATTATAAAAAGATGTGTTGCTGTTTAATGCTGTGATGGAAGAAATCTCAGACATGGATACCTCAAAGAGAAACACAGCAAGACTAAAACCACTTGGAATATTTAGTAAGATGTGAACACAGGCAACTGAGAAATTCCCCTTTATTCATATAGTGACAAAGGTTTGTCCTGTGCTTTAAATAGTCTATATCCAGGCCAACTTCAAATGATTCCTTATCCTCCTTGGTGGGGATTTTTAATGATGTGCCCACACTGCTCCATTATGCAGCGGCCTGACAGGAAACCAGACCTCAGACTTTTCAGTCTCAGGTGGTTTTAACATCCTTCCTCAGATTGTTCAACAGACGTCAACAGACTCTGGGAGCCGTTATTACCGTTTTTTCACTTTTGGAAAACGTGGATGGCTCAATTTCTTAAAAGAAGCATTATCAACACAAAAATCTAAAAGAAAAACAAAAAAACAAAAACATTGGCCTTTTCCAGGAACTGCTCTGCGTCACTACCACAGAAACGTACAAATCACAACGGCACAAAAAGTGGGAGTGGGAGTCAAGGTTCAGTTGTTGAACAAGGTTGTACATTGTTTCTGTCAGGCCTCCCAGACTTTTTGAATCAACTTAACTAAACCAAGGTGACTGAGCAGACCATCCCATAGGTAAAGGAGTAATTACATCTTGAATTCTAACAAAATGACTTTTCCATTTGCTGTTCAAATGCCTTGCAGAGCTTGTATCAAATCTGAAGACCGGAGTGAGATCCTTTAATTAATTTTTGTGGTTATTTAATATAAAAACCAACAGCTTGGCAACTTATAGGATCTGCCAGAGTTCATTACTGTGATTTAAAGTTTGACATGACATACAACTGACAAAGTTCAGCTCATCTTTGTTATTTTTAGTCAGTAAGTTTATTTATTAGCCTAACAGAGAAGCATAAATGCATTCATCTCCTCCTCAACACCATATAAGGAATACGTTTTTTACACCAAAAACTGCTGCTGTGCTTCTACGCTCTGATCGTCATCACTTCCCTGCAGACTGTGGCTGTGTTATAGGAAATGGGAGATAATGAGGAATGTGATTAGTAAGTGGACAACATCAGCCTTTCGGTAGCTAAGAGGCCAAATTACAACCAGTGGTGTTCAGTGTAACCAATGTCAGTGAATGTCTTTTATACATTTGGATATTCACAGGGGCACAATGGTGCTTTTAAAGAGAGAATAAGGGATTTGTCTAGAAGGCTGCAGGTTTGACCTCTGACTGTTGATATCTGGCAGGACCGCGGCCAGCAGATCAGACTGGGGTCACACTGGGCAGTGTGTGAGTGTGATCAGCTTGACTCAGTGAAATAAATAAAGGTAACTTTTACAAGTCAAAATCATAGCAGCAGGGGCACAGATGTATCGAGCTCAGCTGGGTCCTACATTTTCCATAATGCAGAAAAAAGCAATGTTTTGACCCCCTGTCCTGGCAAATGCCCACATCCTTTAAATTCCTTTACCAAGTTCACAATGCAGCTTTCTGTTCAAATCTGCGCTCGAGATGATGTCATCAGGGTTGTTTTCCCCAGACTTCCTCCAGAGCCTCAGAGATGTGTAGAAGATATTATGTAATAGTGTTAAAAAGCTGAGTTGTACTTCCATTGACTTCCAATTTATCCTTTTGCATGAAATCAGAGGAACACCCCTGTAATGACGATACTGAAACTGTTACTCACAGTAACGACATCCGGAGTTATTTGCTTACAACACAATGTGACATCAGAGGATGTAATTATCTGGTAGAGCATTAAGCAAAGAGCACCAGCACGCACATTCTTTCCAAAACAGCATTTTGGAACGAGACCGCTTATTGAAAATTAAATGTCTTTAAAGTCTTTCACCACCCTGCCCACTAACTTCACAGTCAAACACGTCATCCAATGAAAGCTCCAGAGTCATTGTTTTCCACTAAAGGAAAAAACAAAAGCTAGGTCAGTCTAAGAGATCACATAATAGATTTTTCTATTGCTTGGGCTTCACGTTATAGGTTCTTATACACATATTATAGTCTCAGATATTATTGTGTCTCAACCATAACTCTCCGCTGAGCTGTAAATACAGAAATTACAGGATGAAGCGTTAACTGTTAATTGATAACTGGTTTTTCTTTTCTTTTTTTTTCTAATTCTTTGTGTTTGGCATCTGTTGATTTATGTGTTGTTTGTCCACTCTGGAATGACGATTAAAGGAGGTTTAGATTGAGGCTGATGGGCGTGGAGACACTGGCGCGTCTGAGGCAACTCTTCAGGACTCCACATTAGATCTCATGCTACAGAGCCGCGTCCTAACCTCCTTTATCCATTTCATGTTTTTTTACAGGCCTCGCCTCACTCCCTTTGACAACACCTGGGTCAAAGTTTGCATCTGCAGGTGAGAGGCAGAGCTGGGTTCCTTATTTGGGCAGCGTTTCCGGTGTGTGTGTGTAGACTGGGAGCGCTGCGGAGCTCAAACTTTGACAAGTGCGGCGCCTTCGTTTAATCCCAAATGGAATAAAGGACGATGGGGCTTTTCTGGGGGAACATCATCTTCACTGTTTTAGTCACTGGTAAGTGCTGAGCTTGACTCTGAACCTTTTATTTTCACCATTGCGCGAATCCGTCCTCGCACAATGAAGAAAGGGGGGGGAGATCCCAAATACTCCAACTACGAGAGTTTTTAAGACATTTGAGCTGGAAATGGTTTAATAGTCGCCAAAGCTTTGTGCGCGTTTGTTTCATATATTTTAAAAGCTTTTTAAAAACAGCAGATGGTTGGACGTAGTAAACTGGTAAACTGTCTGACAGTGCTTTGCTCTCTGATTATATTTCACACCACACTGTATTTTTCATTGATACATAAAATGCACATAATCATAGTTAGTTCACGTGGATTTAATGATACCCAGGCTTAAAGTGGAGAAAAACGACATCATTCGTGTCGCTCGATGTCTGCTCGATTAAACCGTGCAGGATCTGAAGCAGCAGTGAAAACAGGGATTTTTTTGGGGGATAAATCTCCCTCCCCACTTCTAACCTGAAACGAAGCATCAGCGTGTCGTGGGGTTTGCAGGGGAGGGAAAGTGCTGTTGCGAGCTGCAGGTAAATAGGCGTGGCAGGAGACAGTCCCGGTGCAGGTCTCCTGAGTCCAGGACCCATCCACATTCCTCTGCCTGCTGATAGAGGGGAAAGCAGGCTGAGCTCTGCCTGTACGGGCTTGTGGATCTAATGCTGCTGCAGCACTCACTCCCACAGGGGCAAATTCCACATCCCCAGGGAGTTCAGGGTGGGTTGTGTCTGTGGAGAGACACAGTGTTCAGGGGATGTCCTCCACACTTCATAAATAGTATGGTCTAAATGTGTTGAGGTGCTTTTTTTTTTTAGAGTGAGCTGTCTTGTTTTCACGTGAGTCAAGCTGATGTGGTGACCTGACTCACCGGAGGAAGTCAGATGAAGGATGGCTGAAATTTTTGCTGGAGATTAAACATTAAGCTTCTCCCCTACAAAGAGTCATGATAACAGCATTGTGTTGAAATTTTAAACATGCACAGACAATAAAACAAAGAAATATATAATTGGTATTGCTGAGCAGTAAGTGCAGCTGCTTTGACAGGGGTGTTATACCAGTATCTTTACTGGTATAACACCCCTGTCAAAGCAGCGTTACATGATGCCAGCGTTGATGAGTATCACTGTTATGCAACTTCCCTCTTTCTCCTCCACCAGCTGACAGAATTTGGCTCGCGGACTCCTTCAACGTCGGCACTGCTGGTGCCAAGATTTTCAGCGGACCAGCTGGGGAAGAGTTTGGCTACGCAATCCAACAAGCTACAAACCATGAGGGCAAATGGTATGAATGAAGTCATCTCGTTTGCTCAGAGGCAATAGAATCCTTTTCTCGGTCAATGCAGATTCGCTTCTATGCATTTTCCCATCAGACACTCCTGCCGAGGTTTCATAGCTTTCTAATGGTGTCCGGTTAACCATTTGTTTAGTTCATAATTATTGGACACATCTTTGAAATGACAATAAAGGTAAGACAGGTAATGGCATCCCAAGAGCGGTAAATATCCTGCAGGATATAATTTCGAGAGAGCAATTCACGTCAGAGCAAACGGCGCATATGCACATTCGGTGGTACATTTTTGTAAATACACCTTGTCAGTACAAGCCTGTACACGAGAACAGGCTCTTAAATCCTCTTAAATCAAGTCGCTGTAAGAAACTGCAATATCTTTGAATCTTTGAACTGATATGTGCATTTGTACATTTTGTCCACATGCGAGCATCCATTTTGCAAATGAAGGCCTGTGTCAGTAAAGCTGTGCACCTTGTTATCAGCTATGTCTTGGTATTCTGTGGCATGTAAACAACTCTCCACACTTTTGCCTCCTCTAGCCTGGACTGTCAACACCAGGCAACATGGAGCTGAGGATTCATTCTCTTTATGCCAAATTGTGGCCTACTCGTCAGTACGTCACAACAGACACCATAATTTTAAGAAAGTCTGTCTTCGTCTGTGCCCAGTTCAGCTGTATCATTTGATTTTTAACTGAAGGGAATGAAAACTGTGGTGATTTTTGCTGGAAGCATTGCACGGTTTAAGAAATCATATGTTGTTAAATGCTCCTCCACTCAACACTGTGGTGCCACCACCTGTTTTCAACGCACAGGAGTGTCAGTCTGGTGTATCTGCCACTTTGAGTCATACTTAAATATCTATAAAATCTAAGTCCCTCACAGTGACACTAGCATGGCTGCAGGCTCTTAACCTTCTTCTGGAAAAAAAATGTTCCCAAAGTCCTCTAACCCCTCTCATTTACAAGACTGTCAGCTGATAAGGACATTGCAAATGATACTAGACTTCTGAGGCAGATAATGATATTACTGATATGATAGTATTGTATTGAAGAGTCTCTTCTGATAACTATAGGTGAGATTACAGTGTAGACTCTTTTAACACCATTCTAGCTACATTACAAAAAAAAAACAACTAGCTGCTACGCTGCAGGTGAAATACAAACAAAGTGTCTTACATTTTGCTCCGCTTATTTATAACATCAAGTTAAACAGTAACGGAACTTCTCAGTGGATGTTGTAGACTCTGAGTCACAGTCTCACAGAGTAACTCACTGTCTGGAGGAGTGTTCTGTTTGCGTAAGTGGGGGAAGTGCACAGTATCTGATAGTGGTTTCTGACTGTATATTTACATTAATTGCCATGAGAAAAACATGGTGCGTTCTGTTTCCTGCTCTTCAGCTTATGAAGAAGAATAGTGTGTCCTCTTAACCGTGCCTTGTTCGACACTGTGGGAATACAACACCGTCTTGACATTATGGAGAATTATGGTCAGCTTTGTACCAACATTGGGACATCGCTGGATTTTGATTTTAATGTGGAAATCTTTAGCAGGAGCTTCAACAATAAGAGCAAGCAGCATGTGGATGTTATGATGTGGTGGAAACATGTTTGAAGTGGTTATTTTCTTTGTGAACCAGTATATTGTTTACTGTTTTATTGGAAGACAGAAGAATTTTTTGACACTTTCTCATATGAAAACCCACACAAACATACTGCTAGAATGTTTATGTATACCTTTTATTATTTTTGCTATTGGCCCAAAGGTTGGTATAGTAAGGTTTGATTATTATTTTGATATGTACTTTTACAGTAAAATTAACATTTTAGATAGAATTTTGAAAACAGTTGTCACCATCGAATGATTTGGATGTGCACAATGACTTTCAGAGATTCTCTCATAGTGCATGTTTATGAGAGTGGGGAGGAGGTGAACATTGTTGTTTTCTGCAGGCTCCTGGTTAGCGCTCCATGGAGTGGTTTCAGCCGAAACAGGAAGGGGGATGTTTACAAGTGTCCAGTCTCAGGGTCCAGAAACAGCTGTGACAAGCTCAATCTTCAAGGTTTGGTGTTTTATTGTTTAACACTTGACCCCTCTACCAAACATTGGCCATGTACTTAAAATGCCTGAACAGAACTGAAAAACATCCAGAATATCTCCAGGCACTTCTGCCTTTAAAGAATGACAAAGTAATATAAATAATAGCAGTGTATTACAGTAAAAATGTGTTTCACTCACAGTTTGAGCTCATGATGATCGAGCATATTATATAAATTCCCGATTTAACAGACTTAACATCTATAATCTGAATTTAAATGTGATTTGTTATCTTTATCCACAGACTCTGTTAGTATTCCAGATGTAAGAAACATCAACAACAACATGTGTCTGGGTTTGACTCTTACTCGGATGCCCACAGTCAATGGTTTGATGGTATGTGTTTTTGTCCCTTTTCAAAATATCAAAAGGAAATCATAATCTCCCAGAGACGGACAGATTGTGTCTAACTTAAGATGGTACTTCTGACTTCTCTTGTCTTTGTGTTTGTTAATTTATTGTAATTCTTTGATGGATATTTTGGAATATATAGATTTTAATACTTTAGTATAGTAACACAGCCCTTAAGTGCTGCCTGAAATATTGTTATCACAAAATCAACATACTTGAGTAACACAGCGGCATGGCATGGATGTGTTATGATTTCCTCTGAAATTTACATGAAAGTCTTTTTTTTTTTTACATGGAAGGAAGTGTGTCAAAGGCTCTGGTAATCTGAGTGATGTAGCAGGAAGTAATATCAGGCCTTTCAGTTCTCAATAAAAAAAAACATGGACTGAATATGAGTCAATCAGTCAATCAATCGATCAATTAATCGAGCTTTCCATTAAGCCTATTTCCTTTTCTTCTGTGGTCATCTTGTACAGATGTGCGGTCCTCTTTGGGGACAGCAGTGTGGCGATCAGGACTTCTACCCAGGAATATGTGCAAGAATGAGCCCCCTCTTTCAGCCTCAGCCTGCCTTCTCTCCAGCCGTCCAGAGTGAGATCTATGAGCTTTTCATATCAACACAGATATTTTTAGCTGTATAGGTAGTTTTCTTCTCAGTGTTACTTATTTTTTGTCTCCTTAAAATGTTTTTTTACAACATGTCTTTTCAACCATATGCTTTTCTCAGTTTAATGCTTAATGTTTGAGTGTCAGCACCAAAGAGTCTCTGCTAGCAGCAGTTTAATCACATAATAATGGGGTTATGAATATGAATAATGACAATTTGCAGATAACTACGATATATTACCTCCTTATTATCTTTCTAAATTTCTAGTCTGCAGTATGATTTATGAAAATTTAAATAAATGTAAACTCTCAACCATGATATGATCTCAGCAGTTGATTCACCACCTCTGCTTAGGTGTATTATTATATGTCTCTTCTCATGATGTTTCTAGCATGTGGAGGGCCGATGGACATCGTGATTGTTTTGGATGGCTCTAACAGCATTTATCCCTGGGAACCAATGACCGAATTCCTCAAGAAATTAATACCTGGGCTCGACATCGGGCCCAAAAGCACACAGGTAACGTCATGTTTCACCTGTCATAAAAGGAGATTAATGGTTAATTCACTTTGTCACGTTTTTGTCTTCTGATCATTTCTGTACTTTATCACACCGCTCTTTATCATGCCAGGTCAGCGTCATTCAGTATGCTGTCAATCCCAAGTTTGAATTCAGACTGAACGAGTACAAAACCAAAGATGAGGTGATTGCTGCAGCATCCAGAATCACACAGATGTATGGTCATTCTACCAATACCTTCCATGCAATCCAGTATGCCAGGTTGGTGTTCCAGTACTATGTTCTACATATTATATTGATATGCTCTAATAAACTTGATTAGTAAAGACCACATGAATATTTGACGGCCTTCATACATTTTGACTGGATGATTGTTAGAATTTAAATAACCTTCTGCTTGTCTGTTTGTTCTCTTTATCAGTTTCATCATCACACGATTAACACTGAATAGTTATTTTGATGTTTTGTAAAGTCACAAAGAGCTGCTTAAAAGTGTCCACCGCCTTCTCTCCACAGTCAGCATGGTTTTAATCCAATTTACGGGGCACGACAAGGAGCTGCCAAGGTGATGGTGGTGGTCACTGATGGGGAGTCTCACGACGAGGCTTTCAGAGACTCAGTCATCACTGATTGTGAGAAACAGGGCATCACCCGCTTCGGCATCGCTGTAAGTGACTATCTGCTATTTATGTCATCATAGTGTTTGAAAATGTGTTCAATAATTAAGTTGACACGAGTCATTAAATTGAAGCAATGATGGAACATTTCATTTTGTGTTGATTTTGGACAAATTGGTAGTGTGTCACCTGGTGATAGGTTATATGTTCAGTTAGCTTTTTTACATTTCCAAAAACTTACATTTGCATCCATTTGATGGCTGGATGGCTGGATGGACCTTTGAATTTGTGGTGTTTCCTCCTTCTATCCTAGGTCCTGGGTTATTACATCAGAAACAACATTGACACACAAAATCTGATAAAGGAAATCAAGTCCATTGCCAGCTTACCTACAGAGAAGTACTTCTTCAATGTGTCGGAAGAGGCAGCCCTCTCCACCATCGCTGGAACGCTGGGGAACCGCATCTTCAACATAGAGGGTGAACATTATTTAGTTTACCTTTCTGCTATTGTGCGTTAAGTGTGTTTTACTTAAAAGCTGCATGCTCCGCTCTCTCTCCACAAGGCACTGGGAAAGGGGCCAATAACTTCAAGATGGAGATGTCCCAAGTGGGATTCAGCGCTCACTACTCCAGCCAACAGGTACAGTTTGTTCACCTTGTGAACCTTTTAGTTACTAGTTGCCTCAAAGCAAATTTACATGTTTTTCACACTGAAGTTTGCAAATGAATGCAAAACATGCATGTTGCTGTGCATATCTATAGGTGTGAAATATGTAATATGCTAAAAGAAGTTTGAAGTCTTATCAGAATCCAGAACATTACAAAGGGGTTTGAAAGCCATGATAACAGCAATAACCTTCTCCTAAGTGTCAATGCATTCAAGGAGAACAGTAGCAATTCTTCACAAGGTATTGATATTGGTATTCACTGACTCTTTGATCATTTTTTTAACATTGTAACTTACATGTTTCCGCATTCAGACATTTCCACCACTTGTCACCAGTTTCTGCTATCGAGTGATGGAGATATGCGATAATAACTCAATATTGTTGAGTGACCATTTTGATAAAAACCATGAGAATAAACTGAATTTACTATAGAATTTGTTCTTTCTCTTTTTTTTACTGGGCATTATTTTCAAAACAGTTGAAAAGCTTGTATACTGAAAAAATGTTGGGTGTTTAAAGCCACTCAGACTGTAATCCAGACCCAAAATGTAAATGTTGTGACCTACAGTCATGTGTCTGTGGTATCTGTTGACTGGTGTCTGACCTGTGCTGTCTCAGGATGTGATGATGCTGGGAGCAGTAGGAGCCTACGCCTGGAGCGGGACTGTCGTCCACCAAAAAGGAGCAAAAGCAGACATTCTCCCTCTCTCAGCCTTTGAAGATACACTACAAGACAGGAACCACAGCTCGTTACTAGGTAGGCACTCATTTATCCAACTCTCCTTTTTTGTTTGAATCATATTACCTGTCTTTGCAGTGCAATCTTATAGCCTCTCCACCCCAAATTCATAATCTCATAGCTCCCTCTGAGATGTCTATAATGTTAAGTACTATATTTGAGTAAACATGCTTTGGCATTTCACCATTGTCTGAGTAAACAGAAATATCAAGTTCAGATGTCAGTAGTTAATGTGTTGTGGTCATTTTCAGGTTACTCTGTCACCACACTGAGCGACGTGTCCATAGAATACTTTGTGGCCGGCGCGCCTCGCTCCAACCACTCAGGACAAGTTATCGTCTACACCATCAACGCCCAGAAGCAATCTGCTATCATTGATTCAGAAAGAGGGAAACAGGTAGTGACATCAGAGGATAATGTATTCTCGGACAAACCGACTGTATACATGTTTCAGGTGGCCAAAGAATTACTTTTACTTGACATCATTAAACGGCTGCTAATTGTTGTCCTAGATTGGGTCATATTTTGGAAGCGTCCTGTGCCCCCTGGATGTAAACAAAGACGGGGTGACAGACCTCCTGCTGGTTGGAGCGCCCATGTTCATGAGCGAGCAGAAGAAAGAAGAAGGCAGGGTCTACGTCTTCTCTGTCACCAAGGTAAAAACTTTGTGGTAATGTTTTGTCGTCTGGAGAGACGCTTTATGGAAAATTAACAGATGTCCTGTTATTTCAGACTCACCACAAAAAAAAGGACACAGAAGATATAAGGGAGAGACAACTGCATCACTTTGCATTTTTGGAGGGCATTCCAAAAATGTTTTAGTTTATTTATTCATTCTGTCTATTATTGAAACATAAAAGGAGATATTTTCTGGAAATTAATTCCTCTATATGTTCATATGACATTCAGTGTTCATAATTTCTGAACACATAGACACAATTTAGATATTTCAATATTCAGTGTCCTGAAGACGTCATTATATCAAACAAACATCCATAACTCTACCTGGAAAAAGTGAAAAAAGACGCTCATAAGAAGTCCAGAAGTTGCCTTTGAATCATCACATTTTTAAGATTTCTTCATTATCAGTAATCTAGTGGCAGATATATGCACACTCATGGATAAACTGCAAAAATGAAGCTAATTCTACGTACTCTTAATGGTGCTAAAATGTAAACAACTATATGTTTGTCATGAGATTTTTCTATGCAGTATTCCACTTTTCTTATGTAGCAAAAAGACAACAGAAATAGCTTGTGGGTTGTGTCATTATTCTATGGAAATTAAACAGTGGAATTAACTTTTACTTCATCATGATATTTAAGCAAGAAAACTGATTATTGCGCCCACGTCTTAACAGGACATTTAGCTCCACCAGCCACATACTTTCTCTGTGTTTTCATCTGAAGGGTATATTGAACGAGCAGGGTTTCCTCAGCGGTCCGTCCCCAACTGAGAACGCTCGTTTTGGGATGGCCATC
>JAOXYL010000086.1:16677087-16694721 GCA_028564955.1 Terapon puta | reverse complement strand
TAAATTAATACATCTCTGAAACTATAATCATCTAATTCTCATCAAATTTATATTAAAAATGTATTTATTAAAACCTATTGTTACTGCTCTTACTATGTTAAAGGTTTCAACAGGTAACTTCCCTGTTAACCTCCTGTATCTGACCATCGCCCTGCCAGTGTCCACTAAAGGTGGAAATCAGCTCCTTTATGTTACAAGTGTGAAGACACAAGCAGTGAGTACTCAGTTACAAAATAACAGCAACAATTTAAAGAGATGAAAAACTCTTCTTTTCCATAAATGTCCTAGTTGACACCCAATCTGCAATGCCAGTGATGATTTTATAGACACTGTATATGCAATGTGTAACAGTGTGTTATGGTCAATAGTGACCTGAGGGCAAAAGCGAAACAAGCTGTGAATTTGCTCCATATCTCCTACAAAATCATATTTTTCTTCAGCCAGAGTTTGTGAAATGTCTTTTACTTTACGCTTTCCTCCTGTAGGGTGGAGGCTCTATTATCTGTGATTCCAGCGGCCTGGTTGATCCTCTGAAGATCGGCGAGAAGAGCCACAAGGTGTCCTTCTCTGAGGAGAACCTCAGAGGCATCGAGAAACTGGTCAGTCGCTTCTGTCTTTACATATTCTTCTTTTTATATACATCAGCTTTATAACATGTTTCTTCTAATGTTTTCATTTGTATCTTGGAGAAATGTTAACACTGCACATCAAGTACCACATGTAGATTTTTGTATGTAATATTTTGACATAATAAAATATTTGAATGAAATATGAAACTCAAACTAATATTTGTATCAGTATGCGTTTCATATCCTCTTGTGTTTATGACTGGAAGCATAATTATTAAGTTACTAGTTACATTTATTTTTACAATAGCCCTGATGCAGGAGATTATTTTTGTAATTGGATATTGTAGCTGTGCTGAAATTCACAGGTGTGTATGGATGTCCTTTTGTTAATGTTTTTTTTTTTCACTGACAGGACTGCAAGAATGCAAAATGTGCAAATATAAAATGTGTCCTTAAAGACATTGAAGTTAAAAGCAACTACTTTGTGAAAGTTAAAACAAGGATCTGGAGTGGCACATTTATTTCGGTAAGTATTTTCAACACTGACTAAATGTAATACTGGGTGTTCTGTCAGCTTTATTTTAAAATTCAAAATGTTAGTGCTCTTATTTGTATGAATTTCTCATGACAGGCCACCTATCAGACTCTTGAGCTGACCTCAAGTATTGATGTTGAGACCTCCGACCCCGATCTTCTCATTATCGGTCTCAAACAGCTGCCAGTGAGTCTCAGTTTATTTGAATCATCAGTATACTGTATTCTCTCAATGCATCCGGCATGATTAGAGATTACAACAGTACATTTTAATCTCTCTAAAATGCATCAAAAGAATACTTTTCCACTCAAATTCCGTGGGCACAGTCTGACGTGAGGTGGTTGTTTATTTTTTGCTAATTGTGCCATATCTGAGTGAGACAGACCATTGGCTGTATGCGACAGACCGTGTAATGACCTCCCTGTCGTCTGGCTGGCCAGGTGGTGTTGACAGTCAGTAAACCTGGAGAGAAAGGAGATGTTCCGGTGGGAGTGATAGTTGGCAGCGTCATCGCCGGACTGCTGCTGCTGGCTCTGGCTGTCGGACTGCTGTGGAAGGTAAGTGTCTGTGTTCGCTTTGCTGATAATCCTTTGAAAATAAAGAGGGACATCAGTCGATCGAATGTATAGTTTTAGCATGCTGAGTATCATTAAAATGAGCATATTACCTAGGCCAAGGTGAGAGCCCACAATGCCAATAAATGCAGCATTTCTGCTTTGTGTATGTGGATTTATGATCTATTCTTACAGAAAATGTACAATATGTGTTTGTAAAATAGTTGCACAATAGTTTTTTATTGGTTCAGTGTGTATGTAGTTATTATAACTGATACTCGAAATGTTTCTAAATTGAATCTGTTTACTTTCTAGTTTGGGTTTTTCAAAAGAAAGTACCAGCAGCTTCAGAGGGAGGCCGACGAGGACCAACCTAGCCGTGCACATGTTGATGAAGTGCTGTGAACAGAAGAGAAATCTCTCTCGTTACTCTTGGATTGTGTCCAGGGTGAATACTGGTACTTTTTACTGGTACTTGCAAAGTGCAAATGGACTACAACTCAGTCACTGGAAGTTTGTCAACTGGGATTTAATCTTCTGTCCATTTTACAGAAGAATCTAGTTATTATTCTTTATTTCTTAGCTTTGTGGACTGTACATTCACTATTTGCTGTTATGCACTGACTTTCCCAACATGAAAGAGCCATATGCAGGTCTTTTTCTCGGCCTTTGATGATGCTCAATGCCAATGTTGCCATCCTGAGTATTAATTAAAGGCACCTCTTTGCCTTTCACTTTGACAAATTTCAGGCAACATAATGGACAAATACTCATTAGAGGAAATAGCATCATTCTAAATATATTATATTTGTCAAAACAGGAACCAGTGGATCTCCAGCATACACTGCCTTGAGATCCAGCTTCTCCTTTGGTACTTGGGGCTTTTCCTGCAAGATCTTTGATATCAGTCTAAAAGCAAATAGGAAACAATACATATCCTGGGAACAGTGAAATTTGTGATTACTCTCTTTCATTGTGTTTGTACTGAGTGTATATATTGTAAGATAAAATTATCTTTCTTATCAGGTTTTATATATAAAAAAGAGTTGAGGCAATGTGGGTCAATAGAATAGCTACTTGTGATGTTATTGTTGATATTTGTGTGTTGATGATGCTTAGTTTTTTTACCACTGAAGAGGCAAAATCGCAGGCCTAAAAATGTTGGTAGCATGTTGATTATTGATCGTTTCGTTTGATTAATAGCTCTCAGGAAAAAGTTTTTAGTCTCTCACATTCCACTTTTTTTTGTCCAACAAAACCAAAAGATATCATAACATTACTGTCACATCAGACAGAGAAGCATTTTGAACCAGCAAATGTACAATGCACAAGCTATGAAACAGAAAAATTGCAGCGTAATTTTCTGTTGATGACATAATTGATGATAATTGGTGATAATTGTTGTTTCAGTTTTAGTGTTATTAGTGTTTAAGGCAGGAGGACACAGCACCTCACATTAACAAAAAACTAAGTGTGCCATGTGGAAAAAATTCTGCCCACTGCAGAGAATTTTAGTTAATATCCAGAAATGTATCTGATGGCTGCCAAAAGCAGTTAATGAATACACCCAATGTGTGCCTTTTTTTTCCTACTTGCAGTATAAAGTTGTAAGAGGTTTGATCAAAGCTGATCCTGCAGGATTTAAATGTGTACTAGCACAGCTTTGCCACAAGATGGCAGCAGGACATAGATGTCATGTTGTCGCTGTTCACTCCTTGATGACTTGAACTCTCCATTCCACTCTCAATTAATACATGATAATTTATCACCCATTTTGGATTGTGTTTCTCTTGTCCTCTGTTGCCTCGTGTTGCCTTCTCTCTTCTCCTCTCTTGCTGGAACACCTTTAGAAAACCCTGACCCTGAGAGGAACCCTTTGTGGACCACTTCCTTCCAAACATCGATACAACCGAAGTTTTCCCTCAAACTCGATTAATTTCCTCTCACATTTTTGACTGTCGTGTTCTCCCGCAGTTAGGTTTCTCGGTCCCTGGACTGTTTTGGAATGTCTTTCTGACTGTTTTCCCTTTGAGCAAGCCAACTCCAGCACCCAGCAGAGCCTTTAGTATTCATTTCTCTGGATCTGGCGAGGTGGAACATGCTATTTGTCTCTAATAAGTTGCATATTTTTTGGGAGCCTGGGCTTGAGCTTTCTTTGTTGGAGGGGATATATAGAATTTGATGAATGATTGAACTGCTCTGTTTCACAATTACTCATGCGCTGCGTGTTGTGAAACAACCTTTGGATTCTGCATATACGTGTAGAGGGAGCTGTGTGGAAATAGTTGATGAAATGAGATACAGTGGCAGTGTTTCGAACACATTTTTAAATTCATCCCTCCAGGAATTCCTGCAGATGATTGGCAGTTAGAGGCAAACAACTGACCCTGCATGATTGCTCACAAATTGCAGCAATCAGAAGTGATGTCATAGCAAATTATTTAATAACTGCTGGCCTTTTTGTGTACTTTGTAAGACCTTTAGTGTTACATAAGTCTTGACCGTAATCCTAACTGTATCACCGTAACTCCATTTAAGACTTTAAAGAGGATTTTCGTTAACTTGACAAATGACTGATGACCTGGCAACGTGGGGGCTCTTTGATTACAAGAACAAGAACGTTTTCTCACATGTGTAGCCACAGCCAGTATTACAGTCTCAGCTTGCAAAGCTTCTGTGTCAAAACACAATGAATTTCATCCCCCATGTCATTAGAAGTGGGTGCAACCAATCACAATCAGCACAATGACAATAATTTTACTTGTAGCTGCGGAAAGCTCCAATTGGTACTAATCATTCACTGGTCTGTTTGAACCAGACCGAGCTCGAAGCGCGGGACAAGAAGCGGCAGTCGACCCTCTGCTGATGCCATTAATGGCTTCAGGACAACAGCCAGCACTTTAAAGTTGATACAGCGGGGCAGAAATGTACTCTCGTGTCAGGAAATGTTTTGATAGCTTTCAACTCTTCAAAGACACCGATCTCACAAATCACACGCAGACACTGAATGATTTGCCAAACATAACTCAAGCGAGTCGCAAATATTGGCTTCCTGCGTTTAATATTGTGGTGACAAGTGGCATAAAAACTAAGACTTGAAGATTTATGTGCTCATTTAGAAATAAAATGCATCTAAAGTGCTGTGATCACTAACTCAGCAGAACTGTTGTGAAATTAGACTCTTTTTAGACTGTTTGTTTTTATAACCAAATAGTATCAAATCCGCTTTAGTACTTTTAATTCACAGCGAAATAAAAGTGTACGCCTTCTCAAGTGTGGCATTATATGTGGGTCTAGTGTAAATGTACCCCTCGGACAAATCGCTTCACAACTTGTTACTTTTACTCGAAAACCAAAAATGAGACATTTCTGAAATGTTGTGATTCTAGTGTCGAACTGATTTGTATAAAAATTACAACAAGCTGGATGTAGTTTGATCAGCCTTTTCTGCTGTAGATGAGTCACTTTGGAGGTACAGTACAGTGTTTACATGTTATCACAAAGAAACTGGATCGCAAGGAGGGCAAATTGTCAAAAGTATTTGCCCAAAGAAAATCGGAAATAGCCAGTCAGTGCTAGAGATAAAGATCACATGCATTAATAGTTTCATATTTTGGGTATGTGAGACGATTTTAAAAATCAGTTTGCCAGTTTAGCCATACCATAAACAATTGCATTCTCTGTATTTCAGCATGCACTCCCTCACTGGTTCACAAAAATGTCATGACACTACTGTGAGAACTTCTTTAATATGAAATGGGTCTTGCACTGCAAATCAAACCTCCTCTCTCTGGTGTTAAACGGGAGAAGTGTGGTGGTCTTGAATAATGAATAATGAATAATATGTGACAGCAAATTTATCTTTATCTACTAAAATTGATCTTGTTTCCTGTGTGTTCAATCATGGCCTCTTAGCTTCATAAATTGTAATAAAATCAATCATAAAACTAAACTTATTGCCAACTAATCGCATTAACAAGAATGCTAAAATGAATGCAAGATAAACCTTAAAAAAAGAGAGCTAAAGAAATAGGACTAGCAATGTTTTATGATCACCTTGGCTGACAAAAGGCAGCTGCATGTATTGTCTCTCATATGCAGGAGACCTTTGGTTGCATGTGCTCTCATGTTTTGTAGATAAAGGATACCTTAGCTGGAATTAAATGTGCCCTCTTCCCGGCCGACAGATAATTAACTCCCCGGTGTCTGATTCACGCAGCAGACAGTTTGCTCTTTGCTCTGGAGAGCTGTAACCAGAGTTCCGCTGAAGAGGTCGCGCAAGGACTTCAGAGGGAGTTCAGCCTGTGCGTCAGTGAGTGGAGGGCTGCCGTGTGCGCGCGAGAGAGAGTGCGTGCGTGAGTTGCGTGCGTGCGTTTCATTCAATGAAATGCAACACCCCGCTCCTCTGTCTGAAACCTCCTCGGAAACAGGTTTGATTATATTTAAAAGCTTGACCCGGGAGAGAAACCCAAACAACTGTCTGTTCTAATATTAGCAGTGCGGCTGCGGACTACTATGAATTCTATTATTGTCTGGGCTCGGATATATATTCCAAAAGGCGACTCTCATCAAAAGATTTACACTTTTGTCTGCAGTTGGTGGAAAAAATATCAGTTACCACCAAGTAGTGCTCTTAATTTGAAGGGCTGAAGGTATTTTGGCGACGGGCCTGTCTGATTATACAGAAATAAAAGCCTTGATGTGTGAGTGACAGTGACCTTCATTGTTATTATTATAGTCATTATCATTCATATTATTTAGTAAATGCTGCTTATTATTTGTGTGTAGTGTTATAGGTTTAAAGGTGCGCACCCAAGTCATGCGTAAAAGCGAGCTCTCCCTTTGACACTGACACAGTGTGATGAGAAAATAATTCAAATGTAGTAATAATAATATTATCATTCTCTATGAAAACCAATTTCATATCAACTGACACAGATTGTGTGACCTGCAGTGTTTTTTTCTTTATCCCTTTTGTGTGACTGCAAAGCGGCGTTTTATTCTGAAATGTGGCGTTGCTGTCGCGGATTCAGGCATATTTCCATATTCTTTCATTATTGTGGCAAGAGAAAGTTGCTTGTAACGATGTCACCTGATTGGGATTGAAAGAACTTTGGTAAGAAGAAGGAAAAAAAAAATCTCCCCACCCCCACAGAAGAGGAGACCGCCCACCAGAGACAGTCAACCCGAGACCCCTTATAGATTTAAAAAGAGAGGCTGCATTCTCAGACTGACACTTATTCAACACTGCCACCGTAAGCAGATTACTTTTGCGCCGCCTGTGTCAAATACGTAGTTCACTTTGCCTCTCCATCATGTTTAGGATGCTGAAACACCACCTCCACCCGGGCATTTTTCTCTTCTTCATATGGCTTTGTCACCTCATGGAACATCAAAAAGTTCAAGGTAAGCGCTCCTCATCCGCTTTCCTCTCTGAAAAACTTCTGTCAGCCGCAAAAGAAAAGAGAAAAAAAAACGAGTGTCGATCACTTGCTGCAAGCGAGAAACTTTTCAAAGTGAGTTTCCTCTTCTTTTTCTCTCCACCGCTCATTAAAAAAAAGAACTCATCTCTCCGCATCAGGCGGTGCGTGCGTAAAGCGTCCATAAAACAGGTGCCATATGGGACACTTCAAAGTGAGACTATATGGCAAGTTTTTTGTCTTTTTTTTTTCTTTTTCTTCTGCAGCTCCTTTTACCAGATCAGCCGCCACGCCGCGCCGGTGGCAGCTCCAGCTCTCCATAATAATACCTGAGCATTTCTCTGATACTTTTTTAGCGCCGCTGTCGCCAAACGTGGAGAGCAAACTTCCAGTCTCCACTGTGACTTTATGGGGCGTGTTCTTCATATATTTCCCACACGCAGCCTCTTCCAGGGCTGTGTGTGTGTAAAATGTCTTTTTTTCCATTTCACATCTTTATTTATGACAAAAGATGACTAAACTAGAGAGGCGTTTTGGGGGTTCAGATAGCTGTAATGCAAATCAACACTTAATAATGTCATGTGTGTGTGTCTGTGTCGGTTTAGACAGTCGTTGTTGTCTGGATCAAAGGGTTATTTTTCTGTGCCACAGAAAGAGAATAACTACTCTAATGTGGGTTTTAAAGGCAACTTTACACCGGTTTGTTCATAAGCAGGACAGCCATGTCGGATGGGTGCATGTCTGGGATACGAGACGTTGGAGACGGTGGCGTGTGTGTGTGTGTGTGTGTGTGTGTGTGTGTGCGTGTGTGTGTGTGTGTGTGGCTGAACACCGTGTTTTTTTAGGGAGATTGGCTGCTATTTAACACTGTCTAGACGCTCCACTTTGTGTCCAGTGATAACTAGGGGGCTCAAGGAATAAAGGACACCCCCCACCACCACCAGTCCTCTAAAGATTCTTCTTACTTTTTTGGGTTTGTGGCTGCATTGTAAAGGCTGTCAGTCACAGATGGGATAGGCAAGTGTTAATAGTCTGGCAGGAAAAAAATCAGACAAAATACTGCCGGGAGGGCGAAAGGGAGGGAGGGAGCGTCTCGGATAATACGGGCTGCGTGTGTGTCTGGTGCGTCTGGGTCAGCGGTTTCAGACGTTCAACATGCGACAATCGGGCTTTCTTTTTAATTATTATTTGTTTGTCTGTTTACAGCCGGGAACTGCTGGCTGCAGCAGGGGAAGAACGGGAGGTGCCAGGTGCTCTACATGCCCGGGATGAGCAGGGAGGAGTGCTGTCGGAGTGGAAGACTGGGGACGTCCTGGACCGAGGAGGACGTCCCCAACAGCACGCTCTTTAGGTGGATGATCTTCAGTGGCGGAGCCCCCAATTGCATACCTTGCAAAGGTGGAGGTGCACTCATTTCCCTTCGTTTTTTTAATCACAATACACATCCTCAGACGCGTCGTGTAATAAATCCCACTGATTACCCGACTTACGCGCGCCAAGGAGTGCGTAAACGACTCCCTCAGTCTCCTTTTTGTCATTTTTACGCACAAGGCCAAAATCTTCTCCAGCATCATTTAACACAGAGCTTTTTTTTATTCACAGAGACCTGCGATAATGTCGACTGCGGGCCTGGAAAGAGGTGCAAGATGAACAGGAGGAGTAAGCCGCGCTGCGTGTGCGCGCCAGACTGCTCCAACATCACCTGGAAAGGACCGGTCTGCGGTTCAGACGGGAAGACCTACAAAGACGAATGTGCACTGCTGAAGGCGAAATGTAAAGGCCACCCCGACCTGGACGTGCAGTACCAGGGAAAGTGCAGAAGTAAGTGAATATTGTATGAATAAAAAAAAATAAAAAAAGAAATATGCCCACTGATGTGATTCGATGTGTCTCGAGAAGAAGAATCCGGTGGCTTGTTCTGATTTCGTCTTGTATTTCGTGTTATTTTTTTTAAACACACACAAAAAGAAAAAAAACAACAACTTCCAATTTCTTTGTCTCCACAGAAACGTGCCGTGACGTCTTGTGCCCCGGCAGCTCCACGTGCGTCGTGGACCAGACAAATAGCGCATATTGTGTGACGTGTAATCGGATTTGCCCCGAGGTGACGTCGCCCGAGCAGTACCTGTGTGGAAACGACGGGATCATCTATGCCAGCGCGTGTCACCTGAGAAGAGCTACCTGTCTCCTTGGCAGATCCATCGGAGTGGCATATGAGGGAAAATGCATCAGTAAGTCTGCAACAGGAGACAACAGAGAGAGAGAGAGAGAGAGAGAGAGAGAGAGAGAGAGACTTTACTCTGAGAGCGCCTCCAGCCACTGACTCTGAATATTGTTTGAGTGCATTCTTCCTGGCCAGCTCTGCAGTTATTCACTCTTCATTTTTGCCAACATTCCACTGAGGAGGGGGTCTTAGAGAGAGAGAGAGAGTGTGTGTGTTTGGTAGTTGCTTGTGTTTGCTCAAGAAATGATAGACATCTTATTATTTCCTGATGTTGGCAGCACTATCCCTTATGGGAGAGCGGGGAGGGGAGGAGGGAGCGAGAAAAGGGAGTGAAACAGGGGAGTGCTGGGGGCCATGAAGACATGCTTCAAGTTAATATTTGAGTCAGATGGACTCTCATCCAAAAAGAAGTCAATCTGAGACATGTAGTTTTAAAAAAATCCTAATTAAAACACAAGTTTGTGTTCTCTGCCACAAGACCTAAGTCTATAAAAAGGGATTCAATTTTTATTCCTCGCTTAGTGCTCTGAAAATGCAGCAGTCATCTGATCCTGCTTGAAAAGCATTCATAATAATCCATCTAATCAAAGATTTCCCCTGTGCTGATTTCTTCCCCTCTCCTTCTAGAGGCCAAGTCGTGTGAGGACATCCAGTGCAGCGCAGGGAAAAAGTGTCTGTGGGATGCTCGGATGAGCCGGGGCCGCTGCTCGCTGTGTGATGAGACCTGTCCGGAGAGCAGGACGGACGAGGCGGTGTGTGCCAGCGACAACACCACATATCCCAGTGAATGTGCCATGAAGCAAGCTGCTTGTTCAATGGGGGTGCTGCTGGAAGTTAAGCACTCGGGATCTTGCAACTGTAAGTAAACAGCAAAAGCAAAAATATGAAAAGAATGAAACACAACACCCTCCTCCCTCTCCGAGCAAAAGACAATATTCCATGTTGCTGCCCCAACAAAAAACCTCCCCTGAAAGTGCCCCCCCTCCCCGTCCCAGCTCTCCCCAAACTCCCACCCCAGCCACACCACCAAGCACAGCTTAAGCAAGCAGAAAGGACTTGGGAATAGAAGAACTTGCATGACGTTGTCTTTGTCGCTGGCTTTTGTTCTTGTGTTCTTGTTGTTGTTGTTTTTTTTTTATTTTAATTTGACTTTTTCTCCCCGATTCTTCTGCAAATCAGAATAAGAGAAATACAAATGAAAAAGCATAGATATATATCACCAGACTCCATCTAAGAGTCTGACAAAAAGGTAACTCCATTAAACTAATGCGAATAATAAAGAAGACTAATGTTTGCAGTGGAACAATCCTGATATTTAAAAACCTAGTTAAGTTTTTGGTCATGTTAGTGATCTGCAGGAGCAGGTTGCCTTAAATTTCATGCAGTTTGTTTAATCAGTCACGACTTTTAAAAAAAGATAGTGGTCATATCTTTACAGCTTGTAAATTCCATGGTCACATTGCTAATTTCAAGTTAACTGTGTACTTGTGTTTTTGTATTATTTTGTCCTTTTGTTGCTTTTGGCTGTAATCAATCAATTCATAATGCACTGCCTCTTGTGACATACACCACACTGCCAACATGTCAATAAGAACAGAAGACTTTTAAATATACTCATATGATGTGCATAAGGTGATTGTAACATTGGTGCCATGTTAGTGACAATGACGATGGATCTTCACGCTGATATTCATGTCGACTGCTTATCCGTAGACCCGCCGCTTGTCTGCCCACAAATCAGTGGGTGAAAAAAAAAAAAAAAGAAAAAAAAAACACAATATTTGAACAATAGCCTGAAGGAAGTATCAAATTCACATTCCAAGAAGAGTGTCTCCTTGTTAGTTTCTTTTGACTGAGTACCTTACTGTGACGTGCCTAAGGTATGCAATGGAATCCAAGGGACCAACTTTATGATCACCTCATGAGCTATGATATAAATGTGATACTTCACAGTGTGCAGGATAAGCAGAAAAAGCTTGTAGAATCACGCCTCTCTTACTTCTCATCTCATCATTAGGAAAGAAAAAAAAAAGTTAACACGTATCAGCTAACTTTTATTGTTCGTGCTATTTCCAGTGAATGTGTTGTCTACCAGAATATGTATCAGAAATGACAAATCCATTTGGATTGATGAGGGACTGCCTGTTTTTTTTTTCTTTCTTTTTTGTATTGTCACTCTTGCTCTTGCTTGTGTGCTTTTCTTTATTTTTTCTTCTCCTTCTTCTTCCTTTTTTTTTTTTTACGTGTCCGATGTAAATCTCTTCTGTAAAAAGAAAAGAAAATACCTCAGAACTGTGTTGGTGATCTCTGACCTGCTTGCTAAGGCCAGGCTGTGACACAGAGTCCTCCCTCCCTGTACGTTTGAGCCAGAAACTTAAAAACAAGAATCCGAGTAAAGAAACTAGCAAATCTGAGAACACAAGAGCACTTTTCTGTGTTTTGTGTGTCTGCTTTCAGGAATCTGCCCAAAAGAGACCCCAAGCTACTGGAACCATCAGCCCCTGTTCCCCTAAAACAGCCACCCAGCCCCCACTACCCCCACCCCCCTCACCCCAACCCACCTTATGCCCCCTCCAACCTGTCAACCACCCCGCTTTACCATCATCCCACTTTTTTTTCTCTTGTTGCAGCCCTGACTTGCTAGATTATGTAAATGGAAGTTGCATAATTGGGAATGCCACACTAATTGTTGTCACACAGACCCTTCATCATGCACACACATGCAGATACATACACACACAAGCATAAACATTCAGTGATATTCTGCGCTGTTGTGGTCCATATTCATACAACAGCTACCATATATTCTCCCACATAGCCATTACAGAAGACCAGGAGGAGGATGAGGAAGATGAGGACTCAGACTACATGCCCTATGTCGATATATCTTCTTTACTGGATGGATAGGCCCCCATCACTAGGGGAACAGTCCTAGGGCAAGGAATCATGTCCATACTGTACATTATGTGTATGCTTATTTATTTTTTACAGAAAAAGGAAGTATACATATAGTTCAGTCTGCTAGATGTTTATTTATACTTTTTTGTGTTTTATAATTTATACATTTACAATGTCAGGCTTACTATCTACCATGATATATTGTGTTACCACTCATTTTCCCCCCTTTTGTTGTTGTCTCTTTTACTTTTTTCTTTTTTTTTATCATGAAGAAATATATTTGTCCAAAGAGAAGCAGTGTTATTTATTTGTCATGTTACCGTGTAAGTATAAGTCTTCTACAAGCTGTAAATTGCATTCCCTGAGCTGTAAAAATCTGCTTGTTTCTGTCAAATCTCTATCACAGATGTTTATGTCACACATACGTAAATGCATGTTTAGGCTGTGTGTTTATTTATTGGGAATATATCAATCATTTTATGTACAGAAGTGTTTCTGGTTTGTTTACAACTCATAATAACTGACCAAAGGGATTCTCTCAATGGTTTTGCAAAAGAGCATTGTAAAAGTTGCAACACAGCAGTGATGAAATGGAAGAGAAAAAAAAGAGCCATTTGTTTTTCTTTTCTTATTTTTTTGGGGGTAACTCTTCAGTTTTAGCCCTTTAGGTATGTTTTCACATGGAGATGAAAACTTTAGACATTATTCAATAGCAGTTATTTTGTCTCACCACATTAGAACAGAGGTAAGTTTTGGACGATACTTGATTACTTTGGAAACAATGTGCCATTAACATTTGTGTGCTGTTTTCTTGCCAATGTGCTCCATATTGCTCTCGCAGAGCTAAAATAGGACTAACATACTGCAGTACTCGACACTATATCAGACTTCATCACTTTGTTTCTTCCTTTGTTTTTTTTTTCTCAGAATGCATTTTTATTTTCAAACATCACAAGAGAAATACAAAATTCTGTTATGAATATATAGTTTTGTATTTTTTATGTAAATGTCATATGTACATACAAAGTTTGATGGTATTTGTACAGATATGAAGAGTGAAACAATAAAAGTTTTTTTCCTTATACTTTTTCTGACTATGTTGTGTTATTGATTTGTGAATTACATGTAGATAAATGCATTCAATGCTAATGCATAGGTTTATTTCAAAGCTGGATCTACATCCAGTATTTAAACCCACATACAATAATGGGTTAGGCTATGTGATATATCTATATTTATATTGTATAGTATGAGATATGTTTATCTACCATCAGAGATTATAATTTTTGAAAATGTTTTTGGGTGTATTAGGTTATTTTGCTGTCATCATATGACTTTTGCACTAATTTGATAAAGTATTTAATGCTTTTGAATTAGTGGAAAACAAATAATCCTCTCATCCTGGTGATTTTATCCACAAACAGTAAGTATATAGTTGCTAAACCCAATAAGCATTTAAAATGTCACATATGTGTGGCAACATTAAATGGAAAAATCCTCAATACATCAAACCATTTGATACTCATCAAACCATTTAAAAACATAACAATATGGGAAAGCTCAATAAGTTCAGATTTAAAATTGGGTTTTCGGTCACATCTGAGGCACAGTTTAACCACAGATAACTTTGATAGCCACATAATAACGTCATATTGACAACTGTGTCGAGTAAGAGAGGAGAGAAGAGAGGAAGAGTATTAAAAAAGAAGTGAAATATAATATTCTGGGAGTATGGATAAAGTACTTCAAGCCACAGGCAAATGTGTGTTGAGTTTCTTTCCATTAAAGCCATCGCCGTCGTTATTTGTATGAAACAAACATAAATAGACGCTAGATGTGTCTGGACATGTCTCTCTGTATGTAACACATCCCTGTAAAGTAATCTCAGTTGCTGGCATCACTCTCTGCCAGCTGTCTGAGTCACACGCTCGCACCGTTTGTTCCTTCGCGGCCGCCGTACGTCATTGTTGACAACAAACATGGCGTCCTCAATGTCACTCCTCGGCTTGGGACGTTTATCAATTATCAATGCTGCCTCTAAATGGGCCCTGACGCCTATCAGGTAATTTTACATCAGTTATTTATCAGTTTTATACCCGCGTGTGTGACTGTGAGTAACTTTGTCGGGCATATTAAGCTGCTGTCCGACCTTAAAGACGAAGAATGGAGGCCTTGTGTCTCTTGCTAGTATGTGACTCTAAGCTAGTCAGCGTGGACGAATAAAGCACTAAAATAAAGCCTATCGCTCTCTATTCTGGCACACTACATAGTTTCACACGCGTAACCACGCCCTTTCTCGCACACTTAGCCTTCAGATTGACGAAGCCATTAGCTAATGTCAGTGTTTTCCCGTGTCCTCACAGCTCTCGGCTAGCCGGCTAATGAGCTAATTCGAGGTCTGGTTATTCGACGTAGAAATCAGTTTAAGAGTTAACGCGATTAAAGGTTGCTCGCTGCTCCACACAACATGTGCTGCATACCTTTACTAATATCCGGCGAGACAGGAGCTTTATTAAATAACAGACCTCAGTAGAGGAGCACTCACCACAGCTAACTTCAATGCAAAGAATAACCTTAACGGCACTTGTGACTGGATGGTGCTGCAAGAGAACTAACAACCAGCATCAAAAGAACATGGCTGGGCATAATCTGCAGAAACACACAGCTTGCTTTGCAGGTTAAATGTAGTTTTAGAGGTGACATTACAGGTCACGTTTTGCTCCCATAATTCTGGTTTGTTCATAATGTGTATAGACTGTGTACTTTCACATCAGAATCAAAGTCTGCCTTGGCCAGGTATGTGAACATGTACAAGGGCTTTGCCTCTCACTGTACATACACAGAATTTGAGATACATATATTTAAAAACAAGGACAATAGCCCAACAAGATAAAAATGAGCAATGCAATAGATATCTAGAAATGTCTAAAGAAATATGTTTAACAACAACATTCATAACCAGACAGTGATAATCCCTTGAATTTACTCACTAATGTTAATTCATATTTTCTTCTCATACACCAATATGTTGATATCCAGTCTGCTTCCACCTGTTTTCCTTGTTTCCTGTGCTGCTACAAAATAATACCTGATCTTTCCTAATTTCACAAATTTATCAAGAAATATGTCATCAAAATCTTGGCCGACCACTCAGAAATCTGAAACAAGAAGTGTTTCTGCCTTTAACTGCCTATATGCGCATATGTTAAACTGTAATTTTCCAGTCTCATTTAAATCATTTTACAAGTTGAAGGGATGGTTTCTTCCTGCTTGGCTATCATTTAAACATTCCCAGTTATTTTCTCGGCAGTCCACATATTCACCATTAACATTAGCCACGCGATTGCCAGAGTACGTTGAGGTACTTGGTCAAGAATATTGAAATATTTTATTTTGTCAGTATTTCGCAGCTTCATGTGGCCTCACAGATATCACACTATGTGGCAAAATTCCCCTTCATGAATTTATGAAGCAATGCAAACTTGCCTGTCACTGGTAAATGGTCTTTTAAATGTATCCATTTAAAGTTGTATTATATTATAAATAATATAAATGAAATAGATTTATGTACATTGTTTCGGTTCTTCACCTGGTTCAGAAGTTGTGGTCCATTACATGTTTAAGAGAGACATGTATTAAGACAGTTCACTCTTTTAGTTTTTTTTTTTTTAAAGAACAAATGAAAACAGGTGAGACATGGTCTTTGCAAGTGACAGCCTGCTCAGGCTCTATACTTAGCCACTGGCCTTATCAGGCACACGATGAGGTCATTAAATAATTGATGACAGGCTTGATTATATTGTTAACCAAAAGAAACAAGGTTTTGTCCAAGGGAAAATTCATCTGTGAATTTGGAATGATTTTTTACAGCTTTATCTTGAACTGATAGAGATACTGATGATAAGAAATGGACACATTTATTTTCTAAGACAGTTTGTTGGCTAAAATAGTTGGCTTTCTGGAGTGAAGTAAGGGAAAAGGCAGTAAAGAGTTGGACAAATATTTTAGCAAGCTGTTGCACATTGTTTTCATCTGAAGAGTAATCAAAATGACTTGGGACTCCAACTAAAAATACTATTTATAATTGATTATCACTACATTTTGCAGTCGTGAATTAACATTTGCTTTGTCAAATATTATAAGTGACCTTTTAAAATAATGTGTTCAGTCTGACCATCGGGAAAAAGCTCCAGGCATGCCATTAATAAGTATTTTGCATTTTTACACGATTAATCATTAAAACTAATAATGTGTTAATCCAAAATAAAATTTATTTATATTAAATCCTTTGGCTAATCTTCTCATGAACAACATGTTTCAGCACTGAAAGGAATTTTGGGTCAACCTTCATCAAATAGAGCTGCACCTATTTGTCTACAGACATTCTCACAATGACTTAAGAAACAAAAATTTTTTTTTGTTGAACCTTTCCTCAGAAACCCATACTGATTAAACACTTGATTAAAAAAATTAAAATATAAAAAAATATGAGGTTATGAAATAATGAAGGGGAATGTCTGTGTAAGGATCATACATTTGAAAGAAATGTAAAATTGCTATTATGTGAAATGCGATTACCTACAATATCCCCTTGCTGGCTGAGCCATGATGGCACATTGCTGTTTTGTGACAGGACACGGCTGCACATTCACAAAGAGCTGCACAGTCCTTGCCTGACAGTTGACCACAGCCAGCATTAAGCACGTCCTGTCATTAGGATGAGAGCGAGAGTCTGCCAGAGATTCACCAGACAGAACTAATAGGTGGCGGGGGGGATTCCCTCCTTGTCTCTTCCTTTTCACTCTATCCTCGCCCTACCGCTTCCTCCAAGATAGCCAGAGTGCAGAGTGTAACTTGTCTGCGTAATGTACCTCTTTGTTGCTTGTCTGCCTTTGGTGGTTTGTGCTTTGCGTGTAACATCTTCCTAATGGTTTTCAGGGCTACAAGCACATCAACATCGAGGCTGGCAGAGAAAGGGGGACAAGACACGCAACTTATTACGGTTGATGAGAAATTGGTAAGGATCCCTCTCTGTTCAACGTGACACACGGATTGGTTTTTGTCTGATCTACTGTAGTCCAATTAGCCTCCTGGAAAAACTGTTAAAAAACCTTGCTAACCCTAATCCACTGCCAAAACGAGCCTGTATTGGACAGTGGGCTTTTGTACCACTATTATGGTAACTGCAGGCATTATCATTGGTAGTTCTATCTGTGGCAGATATTCCCATCCTCTCTTTGCACTAGTAGGTAACTATATAGAGTATAGGTAAACCTTTGTTTGTATATGACCATTTTTTTATGCCGCTAAAAGTGTGATCACTGCAATGCACACCCATACTTTTCAAGGTGTTGTTTCCACTAGCCAGAACCTCCAGTTACATATATATGTGTATGTGTGTATATCTATGTATTTTATATGTGTGTACATATAT
>JAOXYL010000086.1:16634889-16676797 GCA_028564955.1 Terapon puta | reverse complement strand
ATTGAATATATACTGTAATTGAATCAACAAATCTATACAACATTTTCAGTTATTCAAGACATCGTAGCTATGAGCAAAAAATGATATTATATATTTCTAAATATTTTATTTCCATATTGTTTTCTTAGATACAGTCACACAGAAAAAGTACAAATATCCTCCAAGATAATATTAAGGGAGAGAGTAAGTCTTTATTGCTGCAACATGGTAGTTGTATCCTGACTAGGATGTAAGACAGTGATCCTTAATTCAAATTATTAAATACTGACTGAATTTACAGTAGAAATTAGGATCTATTGCACTCTTTCTAAAGTTCAAAAACTTGGCACTTGCTTGAGGGTTCTTCATTTGGCATCAGCGCCAGTAGGTTGATTTGCATTGCATCTACGTGACATAGCTTGCCTGCTGTGCAGGTCTTATTCAGCTGTGTTATGTTCTCTATATAAAAATCCATCATGTTTCTACATTGTCAGTTTTAAATTATAGCTCACAGGTTGAAGCTAGTTATCTCTGCTCCACCCTCCTCGAGCCAGTTTGCATACGTTAGCTTAATCTGAATTTGGTGAAGCCTAAACTGGTTATCTGGTTTGTAACTTGTTCTCCTCATCTTAAGCATTATAGCTGTTTTTTGTACTTATCAATTATGAAAATATGATCAAAAGAGTACTTCACTGATTTAGTTTTTCACTGCTGTTATAAACTTCTATTACAGGTTAATTAATGACAGAATTTTAATAATCAGTTAATCATTTTAGTTATTTTTCCAAGCAAAAATACCCAAAATGCATGTATTCCTGCTCTTCCTTTGTGATGATTTACTGCTTTAGTCTTGGGATATGAGACCACTGGTCAGACAAAACAAGCAGATCAAGGTCATCATCTAGGGCACAAAGAAACGGTGATGGGCATTTAATCACTTTTGACATTTTGCACATAAAATAATTAATTGATAACATAATCATCACATTAATAAAAAATGAAAAATTATCATTTTTGCTATAGTTCTGGCTAAGTTTGTGTTATAAATGGTTTTTCTCATCTGGAAAAATCAGATTTATCTAATCCCTTACTCAGATTACAGAAACAGGGTTTCTCAGTTTCCCATATACGTGAAGTGCAGAAAGCTTACTGTAGCCCAGTTATTCAATATTGTTTAATAATAAAACTCCATACTGAGTAAAATTATGTATCTTTATCTATTTACCTTGTAGTTGGAGATCTGTAGCTTTGTTTCTCAACTTTGTGTGAACAGTCCTCTAAAGTGGCAGTTTTCAGTCTAAAAAAGCTTTACATTTCATAAGGAAGGGTCTTTCCCCCCCTTTTTGTATTAAGCCTAAACAGCAATAAGCATGCATTCGGAGTGGCCAAGGTTAGAAATGTACAACTGCACAGAACAAAGAAGGATCTTTTGAAGTGAATCATTAAAAGACGAGGGAGATAGGAGATAACGGAGAAAGAGGGAGTTTGGGGAGAATGTGGGAGTCTGTTGTGGACTTGTGTTGGGGGGGTTTGCTGTGTGTGGGCAGCGTCAGTGCGCTTTTGTTCCAGACCAAAGCTGACCATACTGGCAGACAAACCTTTGGCTGGGCGGAGTGTCTGTCTCTGTCCTCTCAGTAGGGGCCACTGAGAGGAACAGCAGAGGAGAGGAAAAAAAGGGCCTCTAAAAAATGGGGAGGGGGTGAAAGAAAAGAAGCTTGCATGGAAAAAAGTTTGTGAGACACCCTGAGACTCACGAAAAAGACAGTGGCCACTTCAGTGTTGTCAGCCACAGAGGTTCCTTTGTGGCATGCCGTTGCTGGCGACGGCGGGAAGTACTCTAATGCTCACCCAGACAGGCCAAAAAGAGAGGCCCTCAGCTGTTTACAGTACAGTGGTCTCCGTCTCACATGAAAGAGGGCAATGAGAGCACTCTCCCTTTTGGGCATACAGCGTATGTCAGCACGCTAGACGTTCATCAGGCTGTCGATAAGTGTGAATTGCTTTCTGGTTAGACCAATCAAACAAAGGGCTTGACCCACCGAGGGGTTATGCCGGGCTCACACGTTGTCTCTCCAGCGGCTCGAGGAGAAAGTGGTGTGCCACTTGTTCCGTAGTGAACATTTCTGAATAACCTCATTTAGATGAGGTTGCATTTTGGCCGGGGCAAATGATATTTTGAATTCACTCCAAAAACTCTGTCTGAATGTTTGTGTGACACTCATTATTTTGTCCTTAGTTCTCGTCTGTCCGAAAAATGCTAACTTTACAGGAACTCACGTCTGTGCAGTCTTTGCTTGGCCATCTCCATTACAGGCAAATTTAGGCTATGAAGGGCAAGAATATACTGCCGGTCAAAAATATGAACTCATCCAGCGACAGTTTTACCGAAGGCTGCAGACGGAAAAATAACGGGCAGCTGTTTTTCAAGACTGATCAGTCATTAAAGCAACTTCAATCAATTTGATTCAATATTATAACAATGGTCAATACAACACAAAGGACTGTGTGTACAGGTGTCCGTCATTATAAAACAAACAAATAAATAAATAAAATCGAATATCACCAGACTCCATTCTGAGCTTTAAAACATCTTTCTTTGTCATTTTTAGCAGTGGAAGCAGGAAGCCTTTTTTAGCAAAAGCCCACTGTGTGATGTCCAACAGCAAACGACTGACAAAGCTAGCAAATAACTGGTCAACAATGTGAAACAGCTAAATATTTCTCTCAGACGTCAGTTGAGGCAAAAAAACAGAGCTAAAAGGAAAGCTAATATCACATTGGCATTTACTGGACAGAAACCTACTAATTTATGATGGTGTTAATCTGTATCATATGACCTAAAATATGGTGATATATTAGTTTTGTGTTCAGCTTGCTTCCACTGCCCCCAAGTGGCCAAAAAAGTAGTTATTTCTCACTTAAGGTCGCATTTTAAGCAAAAATGACAAACATTCCCCACATTCCTACTTCTGAATTTAAGAGATTGACTGTTTTTTTTATGTTGTACTAAGAAATCTTTAGGAACCATCTTATGCTTCAGCAATGTAATGTGAACTCTTTCAGGTCACACTGGTATGGTCAAATGACATCAGTTGCTCCAGGGCACAGTGTTGAAGTGTAAAAAAAGGAGATAAACCTTGTGTTGTCTTATAATATATACCACAGATTGGTATGGTATGCATGCTTTAAAGGCAAAATGTGAAGTATCCTCAAACCCAAGATCCCTCAGGGTCAAATCAAGGAAAAAAAAAAATTATTGCGTTTACGTGACATTACGTGAAAACTGAGCCTGAAGTTTTAGATTTGTATGAACAAAACGTTGGGGGCCTTGTCTGAATTTCATAAATAATGCCAGATGAAAAGACCTGCGTGATGGAGCTCCGGAGCCCAGAGCTGTTCCCCAGAGCGCCCATGCCAACCTGCTTTTGTTTGTAATTACTGTTTGATTAAGCATGCTGGGCAGCTCCCAGGGTCCGGCTGGCTGGCCACTGATACACAGCTTTACACGGAATGTCTGCAACCTCCCTCAATTAGAGTCCGGCCTTCGCCTCACTCTCTGGCCCTTTCGCAGAAACGGCCGCGGTTATAACCTTCGCAGCTGCCTCAATATGCGATAATACAACATCTCCCACTCACGCCTGAGAGTCTGAGCGTCTACTCCTGCTCCAGCCGTGGCCAAGTGCACTCCCTCTCTCCACATAAAGACAACACCATAATCTTAAAGTGCTTGTGAAGCCTTGTTATAGAGTTCTCTAAAGGCACTAGGGTTTTACGAGACAGAGGAGGACAGTTATTAGAGTGTGGGGAATTGGGGGGGGAGAAGGAGGGTGGAGGACGGGGAGAGGAAGGGAGTATTAAATTGGTAGGACCATTTGAGGCATGGCACGTTGAGTTTGCTAATTCGAAATCTTTGCAAATTTAGAGGCCGGCACTCGCTTGGCAAGTAACATCACATCTGGACAGAAGATGTGGGCTTTGATTGAAGTAAGGTAGTTGAGTCTAAAGGCAGGTTGTTGGTTGTTTTGAAAGAGCTAAATTGAAGTCAGATTGAAAGATGTCGAGTCTGTCAGTCAAGATTTATCACCCAGAGCTATCCGGAAACTCGCAGATACAGAGGTCATTTCAAGGAAGCTGGTTAACACACGATCATCTCAGTTCGGCATTTGAGCTTTTCAATTGGACACACCTGTTTTCTTTATGACACTCAAGAAGTCAATTTCTGCAGAATTGAAGGTGTGTCTGAGAGTGTTATTGGGCAGAGCTCCCTCAACCACTGCAACCTCAGGCAGGTATTCGCTTGTATTCGCTTTCGCATTTTGAAATTGATCAGAAAGTTAGCGCGTAGCACGACAGAGGCGTGGAATCGCGATTAAAAAAGCAGCTATCCCAGCTATGAGGATATATTTAGCACAAGCAGTTTAAGTCTGCAGAACAGGGGTGTATATTCTCTAAGCCTGTCTAGCCTGAGACACACAGTGACCTACAGTGGAGCAGACCACATTCACCACCCCACCCCCCTTCCTCTCCCTCTCATCCTCCTCTCCCACCCTTCCTCCCTCCTTTGCACATAGACAACTTAAGTGTCTGTTTTGTCTGGTTGCCCTCTCATACGACGCGCTTATGCAAAAAAAAAAAAAAAATCTCTCGGCTCAAGTTTGGAGTAGTGGGTCAGAGGATGTTGGTCTTTGAGGAGTGCCAGACAAGAGGCTTTATTATGTATCATCCACTAAATAGTATTTCATTTATTAACACTCTCTTCCATAGAGACTAAGCCTCTTAAGAGGACTCCTCAGCCCTGTCAGCGCTGGCTAGTTTTAGGAAGTGTCTAGCTGCTAAGTGTTGTGTTTGCAGAGCAGATAAAAAGTGGCTCGCTGCTTCTGTTTGCCTACACTTCCATTTATCCATCAGTTACCAGCTAACAGCCCATTTTCTAATTTTACGGAGTTGTCTTGGTGTCTTATGCCATCATAACTGTGGTTACATTTATTTCTCCTGTGTATTTATTATAGTTATAATATACAAGAGTAGTTATAATAACAACAAAAAACATAATATAGCAATTCATTATCATTTATGTTGTTTTGAAAATGTAACTTAATAATGTTTACTTGAGCTGAAATCAGTAGTTTATAAAAATGATTGGACAAAATAGGAAATTCACTTTGATAAAAATTATTGATGATTTAAGTTATGTTTCATGCAAAAATGTAAATACGTGAAAATGGGATATTTTTAGTTTTTTCTTTGTCTATAGTTGTATATTGATAATTTTCCAGTTTTTGGACTGTAGATGAGACAAAACAATGATCTATTGATTGTTCTTTTCTGTTAATATTTTCAAATATAAGGTGCCTATCTAACCTGTCTTTCTTGAGGGATGTTATTTGTTGCATTTTTTTTTGTTTTGTTTTATTTTTTTTGTTTTGTTTTAGATCGGTGTCATTGATAAAGCATTTTTCCCTTTTAAAAAGACATTTGAACCGGTATCTTTGCAATGCGGTACAACACACTAACAAACAAGTGCGTCTGCATCCAACATATCCATGAATGGCCCCCTCCTCTACCTCTTTCCGGTCCTCACCGGTATGCGTAATGTGAGATTCGAGATGACCCTCATGCCAGCTGCTTCTCGTTCTCCAGTGTTGAACCACTCCCACACGTGAGCAAGCAACATAATATTTGTTTCTATTAGAGACGCCCCCTATGTCCAATCAGTAATTGGCACGCTTTCTCCACTTCAAAGACGTCTGAAGGTGGGAACCGGCAGAGGCTGATGAGTGAGGCTCTTGGTCTGGGTGTGGGCCGGACAGTGGGGGGTTAAGGGTGATGTGTTTGGGCTTTCACCACACGCTGACTCAACATGATTCAGCTCGGCTGACCTTGTGACCCCTCCTGGCTGCCGAGCTGCAGTTTTGGCATACGGGCGTTCGTGCTATGATTGGCTGGACTGTACCAGTGTAATGGCTGTCAGCGTGTTCACCATTACCCATAACAATGTGACCGTGACGCTGGAAGTGTTTTGTCTGAGCCTGTCATGCACACATCCTTTATTTGTTTGTCTGTTTGGTTACTGTACTAACAGGAAAATGCAGTCCGTGCCTCAGTTTACATTTGTAAACCCTAACAAGTCTTAAAAATAGGACTGCCGGTACCAGTGTGTTTAGACGATTTCACCCTGTATCTGGGCCATTTTCCCCAGATTAGCAGACACACGTATCTGCAGCTAATGATTATTTTCATCATTGATTCATCTGTTAAGTTAATCGATTACTTAGTTTGGCATCGGTGGCATCTTTAAATGTCTTGTTCTGTTCAACCAACTGTGCAAAATATTGAGTAATGTTAATAATAAAAGCAGCAAATCATCAGTTCTCAGACAGTTATTACCTGATTAGTAACTAATCAGTTGATCAACTAATGATTTCATTATGAATTTTATGAATGGTTTCAAATCATGTAAAAAACAAAGGAAGAAAAAACTCCAACTTAGTGAATCTGCTTTTACACATACCCCATGTTTTGTATGTCTCATCGCTCTGAATTATAGGCGAACTGATCATTATCACAACCAGTAATTGAGCCATTCGGGATCATCACAAGAACAGATGTGAATTTCCTTTTTATGGTTTATTTTAGGTTAAAAATAATCCTCTTCTTGTAAATAGGCGCAGAGGGAGTATCAATTAATTGAATGAAAAAGATGAGGCCATTCAGATCACTAAGTGAATGAACAGTAATGTGTTCAGAGGTCCTCATACACATCATCTCTTTTCAAGTCCTCGTCTACATTTCGCCAAACCCCAGGACGCTCCAAGTACCCCAGCAGGAGCCTCCCCCTGCAATTGATATTTTAATCAAAATTTTCTGGTTAAAAACTTCTCAAACACACAGCCAAGAGCGATGTCCGATTTTCATTACTGAGGGAGATTTTGTTACTGGCAAACCACTTTCACCTGCAAATAATCTGAAACTGACCAGATGTGCTAAACGATACGACGACAGACGTACGTGGCTGGAAGACAGTTTAACACGTACGGTTGGAAAGGAAGATGCTGTCTTTTATCCTGGCTTCTGCCCAACACATCTCCAGCTTGGCGTGGTGTTGTACTCGTTATCATCTGTTCCCCCGGTTTGAAGAACAAGAGACTAGAGCTTTGTAGTTCGGATTAAGAACAAGTACGTCGCCCGTCCTGTGTCGAAAAATGACTTAAAATATTTTTAAACAAGATGAATGAGATGGGGCAGCTATACAGGTTGCTGCGAGTCAACTTAAAAGAATAAAAGCTCTTAAAGGACTAATACTTTGTGCCGGTCTCATTGCCTGGCAAACTCACTGTAAAACACAAATCCAGAAAGGCACTGCTCATGGCCAAGACATAAAACCAACACAAAACTCTCTGTAAAACCACAGCTTGTTGCTTTTAGACTATAGTTTTGTGTTAACAAATGAGATGTAATGTGTCAATTACACCACTTTATAGCTGTGTTTATTTTTTTATTTATTTTTTTAACTTTGGGTCAGAGCTTTGGTCGCTGTTTCTGCCCTTTGTGCTAAGCTTATCCAATCATTTCACGGCTGTAGTTTCATATTTAACAGACAGACATGTGTATGTGTCATACAGTTCTCGCCGACAAAGCCAAGAAGGAGCACATTTTCTTTTAGAGACGTGATGGGGCAAATATGTCACCCACTGCTTGTTGGTTAGGGAGAAATAACAACCTGAACACAAAATCTTAACATGAATAGGACTTACTGAAGTGAAGTGGCAATTCAGTGTGATTATGGGACTAAAGTTGTCATTTCCTGAACATTTTGAAAGGATTCCCATAAGTAGAATAACAGAAATCATGCTTTTAACTTAGTTGATGGTTTTTGTTGTGTAACAGTTCAAAATGGAGTTGAATTTATTCCACAAATGTTTAGATTTTAAGCCATGTTGCACCTCAACTCACCCCCCAACAAAACTAGTCTTCATACTGCTATTTTTACTTTTTTTTAAACTTTCGAATACCTCATTATTTTCTTCAGTTTTTGCCACTTAAGCATGTCCAGGTCTTTGAATCTTGTTTACACAGAAACCCTCCATCCCAGGTCTCTGTTGGAGCATTAGGGGTACCAGCTTTCAGCATTCTGGTGGGCCCAGTGGCCCCACAGCGACAAGCCCCTATGCTCTTTATTTGGCACGTAGCCTGGAGGTGTCAGAAATATCGACACGCTTTCACGTGACGGAGACTTTGCCAGCCTTTTTCCCCCCGTTCTTAAGCCCGGCATTCTGCCTGCCCAGCCAGGTATTGTAGGGCCCCGTGAAGGCCCTGTGAATAGTGTCAAACTTGATAGTTCTCATTTTGCTTCCTGTACATGTGCAGAAGAAAAAGTGCCCACCGTGTGGGTTTTCCTTTTGTGATGGCCCTCTCTAGTCTTCCTGGGAACACACCACATTCCAGCCACAATCATTCCCTTTGTGAATCTGGGTATTGTGGGTGAGTCTGTTATGCCGATAACCCTCCTAGCTTTCAGTGTAATGCATGCAAGTATCATAGAAGTCTAGACTCGTATTTTTGCAAACAATGCCAGATAATGAGCAGAGTGTTTTCAGTGATTTGGCAGAGCTTTTTGTTTTGACACATCCTCCCTCATTCATGAAGGACCTTTTGTGCTCATCCACGCCTAAGATGTGATTTAAGGTCTGCTACATCTGGACAAATTATTGCACCAGTTTACCATACATGGGCCTCATGTGTCAGTTATGGTTTATGTAACGTACATACCCGTAACCATAGTCTGGCCTGCTAATCCCAAGGGTATAATTTCTAATGTGTCTCGGAGAGGGATTTTCATGCATCTATCCCCCAGAACCGACCACAGAGCTGCTAAATGTTTCTGACTGCAAATTTGATTTACCTCATCTGAGAAGGTACTTTCTGTACGTGATTTTTTTTCCCCCTCATATTGATTCACAACTCCAAATGTGTTATGGTTCATTGTGTACAAAGCACTTTAATGTTTTTTGTCTTTTCTCCAAAACACTCAAGAAGTTTTTCTTACCTCTCACTTCTGGAGCGCAGATCTTTTGAACATCATCCACTGAAAATAAAAACTTCCTGCATAAAGCAACATTTAAAACATGCAATCACCTGCTGCAGGCTCCAGGATGGAAAAAAAGAGCCCTTGGCATCTCATTTTGTTGCTCTCTCCCACTGTCTTGTGTGTTATTGTGTCATGAACCGTCCACCATTACCCCCTTCGGGTGAAGAGAACATGTTTTCTTCCTCTCTGTGACAAGAAGGAATTGTTAAGGTTAAGTAGATAGGGCAGCCGGAAATAATTACCAAGCACTTGTGAAGTTTTTTTTCCCCCCTTTGTTCGTCTTTTCCCTTTCATTTTAACAATCTTTTCAATGTGCAGATCTTGTTTATGATTAAATTCAGACTGGCCGGGCCTCTGAGCATGGCAAAAGATGTTTCGCTGAAACGAGCCGTAGTTCAGCAGTTGGACCTGTAATTTACTAGGCTTAAATACCATTGGAAGCTCCTTTGCCAAAGGAAAGGCGGGCTTTTGTGTGGGGTTCATGCAAAACGACCCCCTTTCTACAAATCAACTGGCAGATGACAGACAATGATGAAAATTTGATTCTTTGAAGTTGTAATGGCTATTGAAATGTGTAAAATTCTTGTATTGAAAGGAGAGCACCCTGGAAAGCCCTCAGTCTTGGGTGGCTGGTGCCTGCGTGCTGGGAGGTTCGTCTGTGTTTTGTCGCCGACTTCCCATTGCTTGTTTGCTAATTCCCTGAAGAATTGGACCAGATCCTTGATAGGAGCTTGAAGGGTCTCCAGTTGCTCAGGAATATGCATTTAGTACGCCCAAAGGCCCCTCCTCCTCTTGTCACGCTGGCCTACTTTCTGATGGTCTGGAATAAATCACCTCAAGTATTAGGAATTAATTTCATCCACTTCAATACAGTATGAATAACAGTATAAAGATGACTGTTATATTCTACTTTTTTTCTTTGAATCCAGTGTTGACTGTCTGTGGTTTCTTGTTGGTTCTTTTTAGTTTTAAAGCGCCGGTATTCAGTCAGTTTTATCAAAATTGCACACAAATTCAAACTGCTGACTGAGAAAAAGACCTGAGCCCACTGAACACTGTCAGACATTTACAAGCAACATATCAAAATCTTGACAGCTTAAAGTGCAGGAAAGATTCATATGTAGCTGTAACAGTTGTGTTGGCAGAGACAGAAATGCCCACAGAGTGAAAGTCAGATCATAGAAACAATAAAAGTACAATCCAAACCTTTAGTTTACAGTGCCCATAAAAGGTGTTCACTCCTTTTTGGATTTTTCGTGTTTTATTGTTTTTCTGACACCGAGGATGTATTTGAGCTTTTTCCGACCCCGAGTTTAAAAGTGAGAATAAATCTCTACAGATTGATGTGAAGTACAAAGAAATATATATAAAACAAAAAAGGACTTTTTATAGCCACAGAGGATTTTCCTAACCCCATTTTTCTGACACTATGAACATGTTGTCAGAGCGTAAAGTTGTATTTTTTAACACCTGCGCGCTAACATTCAGATGACCTTTCTCAGCAAACGCGTGTGCATATATCTTCACATGAACTCTTATTCTTTGCAGAGAAAGGCGCAGACATCAGTCACCAGGTCAGATGAAAGTCTGAATGTTTTGGGGTGACACCAAAGACATCTTTTTTTTTTTTCATACACATGGCAGCAGAGAGGAGAAGCTTAGTATTTACAGTATTTACTTTGCATATACTATTCATTTTATAAAAATTCATTATTCATTGGAGATTTAAAGATCTTTTAAGGGGCCAGTGTATTACTTAGTTTTGAAAATAAATTATTCATTTTGCCTGCGAGTATGCAAATCAGTATCTGGAGTGTGCCTAAGGATTTAGATTCACACGAACACGTGTTTGTTGCATGGTTTTGTTATTAAGTGCAATCAAATGAGGTCAAACTGGATTAAAGGACCTTTCCTTAAATGAGCTTTGGATAGCTACAGTGTGTCTGTAGGTTTAAATGTTATTATAATTCCTGGTGTTCTCTAGTCTGAAGTTCACATTAACTCTGGTACTGACAGCGGATTGTGCTTTATTTTCGTCTCTCTCATAGGACATCACATCTCTGACAGGCGTGCCAGAGGAGCACATCAAAACACGTAAGGTTCACATCTTTGTGCCCGCCAAAACCACCATGCAGTCGGGAGTCAACAGCACCAAAAAGTGGAAGATGGACTTCGATACCAGAGAGCGCTGGGAGAACCCGCTGATGGGCTGGGCTTCCAGGTAAGAACCTCCCACCTGTACCTGCTAATTTCTATGATTACCTTGCTCTCTGTGTCATCATAAGACATCTCAAATCAACTCATACAGTCCAAAATGGCAAATTAGAGTTAAAAAAAAATTATTCATAAAACATTTCTTATATTTGTTTCCAATGATGAGATGATTATGTGGCTTACAGCTCTTTCTGCCTTTCAGTGGTGATCCATTGTCCAACATGGTGCTTTCTTTCTCCTCCAAGGAAGACGCCATTGCTTTTGCTGAGAAAAATGGTAAAAGAATCTACGAATTTCCCAAGATTTGAAGTCTGTTAAAATGACATAATGGAGCAATTACATACTATATTAAATTAAATTAATGCAGTTTAAGTAATCTTAAAGATATCCTACTATTATCAGTTGTATTTGTTGTACTATTAGTAGAAGTGGAAAGTTACTGTTGTTGCTGTGATGATGAAAACAAGTGAGGCGGCTGCCAGTTCTGCTGCACTGACTGCGTCCGAGAGTGATTCGGTCGGTTCAAGAGTAATTAGATTTAATCTGGATCGATGTGTACTTTGATCCAACCTTACTGTTCTATCATTTTACATAATGCAAAGTGTCACTGTAGCACTTAATTGTCCACAAATCTAAAAAACGTTTTTTAACAAAAACACATTTTCAACAGTCATGTTATATATATGTATATGAATGATACATAATATAATACTCATACAGTGTATTTGTGCATATTCATGGGTATCATATAGATTGAATATGTAAGAAATTCAATTTTGTAAACCTGCCTACCCTCCAACCATCTGAAAGCGATAGGCTGCACTTTGATATCAGGAAAGATAAATCACTAATCAGATTCTTGAGGAGAAATTAACTCCAGCAGAGTTCAGCAGAAACCATCGCTTTCTTTGGGATGTTGACAATATTCTTTTTTATTTTAAATGTTCACAGCTTATTAAACCTTTAAACCATGATTGTCATCAGGTGCAATAGCACCTTTTAAAATACCCTTCACATAGACGCATGATGACAATGTGTTGGTGAACAAATCAAGTGATAAAACACGAAGAGAATATTTCTGATGGGATAACGAGATTCTTTGACAATTCAAAACAGTTCTGTGTGAGTCAAAAAGAAACGCGGCCGATATATTTTCTCTTTAGCTCAACAGAAAGTTCGCTTTGACTCAGAGAACTCAGCCATCTGGGAAAGTTTGTTGAAACTAAGCAAAGGAAACCGGCGTACTCTGTTTATTGCACCATGAAAGTGATTAGTGCAGTTCTGACTACACACAGCCTGTTGATGTCTCCAAAACACCTCATTGTGGTTGGAACTCGTCCAAAGCGAATATACGTGACGTTCTCGGCCCCATCGTTTACTCTGGTGTTTGTCCTTCAGGTTGGAGCTACGACGTAACGGAGAAGAGGAGCTCAAAGCCCCGGGTGAAATCCTACGGAGCCAACTTCTCCTGGGACAAGAGGACCAGGAGGTCTGCAAAGTAAACTGAAGACACCCATCTGTTAGTTGGCTTGACCTCAGTTTGTCCCAGACAGACCTGTATCATTCTTGTCAATAAATGCATAATTATATACGTGTGAACCAAACATTTGGGTCATTATCGCTTTATTCTTCAAACACTCACCTCATTACTGACTACCTAAAGTGGTCCACTCGATTAATGGAGTGTTTGTTCTCTGAGTAAAGTTGTGCAACAGCAAAACAAAGGGGAAACACATTATTACAATTAGAACCTGTTTAAACACAGGGATAAATATATCTGTAGGCCAAAACCAGTGACATTTTTCCTGCGTGAGTGTTTGTTTCCAGCCTGTTACCTGAATTGTTTCAGTGTTTGGAGAGAAGCACAACTGGAATTTAAATAAGACGAATTTGGAACAGATTTTTCTGAAAAAGGTTAACAGTTTTTTTTACTGCAACATCTGTGCAGCGAGGTTTCTGTGTCTTTATGAGCATCACCCTGAAAACTTAACCATCACTAACTTTCAGTGAGACCTGCAACACTAAGACTTGCAATTTTGATTTCTCGGTTTATGTGGAAGCACTTGGAGAGAGCGATTATCCACATAACAGTTTCTTGATAATGACTATCCATACAGTTGCAAGTGAAGTTAAAAAAGTAATGTGACATTTTGTAGGTGAAATAACTTAAACCTTAAAATTTTCAAAAGTACTTGCCAGTCCTTTTCTGATGCAGCTGAACTTTTCTGGAGGTCCACATTACAATCATATTAAATAAAACTTTCAATTTAACCAAATTCCAAATAGTATTTTCCTAAAAACACTATTTCAGAATAAGACACTCAAATAGTTAACTATGTTTCTCCTGCTGTTGGGAATAAGTTGAGATCTTTGGAAAAGCCATAAATTCTTTGAAATGCCCAGCTATTCACACTTGGCAGCGTACTTGTTGCCAGTGCTTGTTTACGGTCTTTGTGTTCAGTAAACAGTGGTGTTACTCTGCGCCGAGCCCCGAACTGCGTGACTGCACTGATATTCACACACCAATCATGGGCGCCTAATTGGTATAGCCCTTCGTTAATTAACGCACTGCATTGCAAATCTCTCACAGCCTTGCGCTCGCTATTTATTTTGTTGTGTCACTCGGCACATCAAAAGGGCCGATCTGATATGAGCGTAATGGTCCATCTGAACGGCGGGACATGAATGACAGCATGTGTTGCTTTTTCTCTTTGAAATCCCCTCGGAGAGAAGCGGCGGGGAAAAGTGCTTTTGGCACAACTTTGTGTCATAAAAAGTTGAAAGCATTCCGCCCGTCTTGGCCCATAAGCACAATAATGTATGTGAAATGAGAACGGCGGCGCAGTGGCATTGTTCAAAATCATCATTACAACGCAGACCTCGGCGAAACGGCCACTGCAAACAGTCAGAGCAAAAACATGGGATTAAAGTCTTTATTAACACGCCATCTAAATAGTTTAACAGCCATAGACTCAATGTTATAATGTTATGTGGTGTTGGCAGAGATACGTCATATTTCAAGTGCACTAACGCTGCTTATACCAAAAATGCTTGTCTAATATGTCTGTAATGATTTCAGTATTATCAACTTTCTTACTTATCCTTCCAGGTATCGTGCCATGTAGATAGTTTTAGACATTTCTCCTGCCACACCTGTACAGTGGAGAGGACCATCAGCAAATCTGACATTTAAAAGAATTCAACATCTCTTTCCAGAATCAGTGTCAGTGTTACTTTGGCAGATCCACAGAGCTCGCTGTGTGCAGTTTTCAGATGTTTAACCCCTCTCCCCCAAAAACAAGAAGTTCCAGTGGAAACTGCTGGCAGCCTGTTCTTGTTGGATTGTCAAGAGAAAGAGCAGTTTTCAGACTGTGTTTGTGGAAGCAGAGTGCGGCGTGAGGAACTGCACGTAATCCTCCAAAGCAGCTCGGCAGGATGCTCCATCAGATCAGATAAAGAAGTCATGATCCAAAATGTTCTTGTGCCAGGCCAGGTTTGACGTTTCTGATTCAGGTCCCGGGGTGATCAAAGAAACAGATTTTTAATCAGTCTGAGAATTCAAAGATGAGCAAAATGAGTTTTTCCTGCACAGTTCTGCACAGTCTAATATTCATCTCTTTAACTACCACTGACAGTCTAAGACAGAATCCAGTCGAAAAACACATCAGAATTGGGGTCAAGGTTTAATCCTGCGAACTTCTGCAGCACAACTTGGTGGAAAACCAACATAGTGCTGGCCACTGTGAATGTGAACACAGATACAAATAAAACACACAAACAAAAATCCCATTCACCTCCACTATAACAGATACAAAGAGGATTAAAGAAGGTAGTTCATGTGTACTTCCTCCTCACTGTATGCAATGTGTTTCACATATTTACACATAGTACACAGATTTCACATGTGCTGAGAGGATATGTGCAACATACAGTGTAGCACCTGCTCGTTATTACAGTGTTTTATAGTGTTTTCAGTCACTAACAGTGTCATAATGTTTTATTGTTTTATGGGTGAAGTAATAATTGGCCTCTCCAGCTGGAAGATACAATAAAAAAAACTCAGCAGCGGGCGACGCTGAAACAAACCACAATCTGTGTTACACTTCATCCAATCATGCATTCAAATTTTATGGAGCTGACAGGGAAATGTGGCTCCCAGGAGTGAAACCCTTTTGTAAAAAATTTCTTGTTTAAAAGAAACAAACCAAAAAAAGATGCATATAGTCAAGATAGAGAGCACAGTGGTCCCTGCTAGTTATGTGTCTACAAGTGGTGTTTTCCACTGGGGAAGACATTTTAAAACATCATGAATTGTTTTTTTTTCAGATATAGTTCAGACTCTTGTCATTTAAAAAACTACTCTGCTGGAAAGCACGAGGGCCGCTATCGAGCGGCGCGTCCTGCTCGCACTCAGCAGCTGGACAGAAGGCCTGATGTGAAAGTTTTAGTTTGAACGGGTGCCAAGATGTTATTTGTTTGTAGAGCTCCTCTAAATAACACACACACCTTCACTCACGCAAACCGCTTTCTGGCCCGCGATGACCTAATGATCACTGCTGTCTGTGGCCGCTCACTACTGTGAACTCTCCAACCCAGGCGATGAGGCACGCAACCCTGCTCATGTGCAGCCAAAGACCTGCTTCCCTCTGTGTGTGTGTGTGTGTGTGTGTGTGTGTGTTTTCAGCACACTCTGTGGACTGGTTGTTTTGAAGGGCACAGATCACAGATTGATGATGACTTCTGCTAACCCAAACAAAAAGCTCACAGCAGGCAGCACTGAAAAGAACCTGTTTACCTGAAGCGCAGTGTTTATTATCTTTGCATCATTTATTATCCTCCATGCGGTGAGACAACAAAACCGGTCGTGCTATAGTACATTTTAAAATTTTTATGGACGGAAGCTTTTGTAAAATACCAGCGAGCTTTCCAACTTTGTTAAAGGGTCACTTCACTCATGTGACACATAGAAGGCAGAAAAATATGATCTATCTGTGAGACACTTCATACTTTGCATTACAGTTTATGTTTTTTAATCTTTTACTTTAAATCTTGGTGGATGAGTTTGTCGTGGGCAACAGTACAAATCAACAAATGGGGATGATTTATGGCCTTTTCAGTTTTCATATGATTTTTGCATCAGTGTGTTGATATTTCTAACCTGACAGGTTGAATTTATTTAAAATATCCTCTCTCCAATTTTATGATCCATTTCCCTCATATATTCCAGAAACGTCACCATGTCATTACATACATTTATATATATTTTAAAAAGACATTATATAAAAAAATAATTTTAAAAAATCACCAGCAAGATGTTTTTCCAGAAGCGATGACCCAGTTAGACAGGATGATGTGAACTGTTTCTTCAGCGGTTCCAATAAAAACAGTTCACAGCAAGGTCAGCGGATTATCTTGAAAAATGGGGACACTGTTTACGAGAAGAAGATATTCCTTTTGAATTTTAAATACTTGTTTGATGGTTTGGGCACAACAAACACAATAACTTTCACCTCCATTGTGCTGTGGGGACAGGAGAAATGTCAGAGACTGATATCCCAAATCCTGAGCTAATAGAGGGAAAGCGGTGGCCAAATCTGACGAGGGGAGAGTCAGAAATAACATTTACTGTAATGCGGGTGAACAAACTGTTCACGCAGATGTTAAGGGATATTTTTCTTACTGTCAGCAAATCCAACAAAAAGCCCAAAATCAACAGTGTTTTTGCATGTTTCATAATGACTTCTGATTATTCTCTGTCCTACTCTCAGCCCCAAAGCCCAGTGGATCCTCCTGAAGACATAAATCTTTAGAAAAGGGCCGCTGATACGAATTTAGAAAAAAAAAACAAACAAAACAAAACAAAAAGGAAAGCTGGGCTGGACTAAATATTGCCTATGCTGGGGATCATGTTCAGCTATGGATGAATACACATTTGTTGCTCAGGTGATTTTTTTTCACACCAGCAAGACAATGGGATCGAATCAGAATAAACTACAGTGCCCATATTCATCATAATGAAAGAAGGCGACAGTTTTGCATGATCAATACTTGCCCATGGAAACAATTCATTTTTCAAAACCGTAAACATCACCAGACTTTTCCTTTAAAGGAGATATATTTCGACAGATTAGGTTTCCAGCCGTGTGCAAAGAGTCTCACCGAAAACCAGCAGAAAGTATTTGAAGCATGCTGCTCGATTTTAGCGTCGCTGTCTTCAAAGGAGCGCTGTTAGATGGCGCGACGTCCCCCTTTGCTTCTCAGGTCTCGGGGAGGAAGAAAGGTTGGGGTTAGGAAGGCCCTCTCCTGGGACTGAAGGCATCCACAGCATAACACCCTCATGTTCCGCTATTTAGCAATTGCTGTATTCATCTTTTCTGTTTTCCCATTCACACCGCTATCAGGTTGGACGGGACACCGCCCCCTCGGAAGGTCAGGATAACCCCCACCACACACACACAAACACACACACACACACACACACACACACACCACAGAGTTATCCTCCTGAAAGAGATCAAAGATGCTATTGGTCCACGAAGACAAAAGGTTGAGCGAAGGTGATTAAAACAGCGCAGTTATCGCTCTGATCCCTCGATGTCTGCTTCAATGGCCCTCTGACGTCTAAGATAAATTCCATTGCTGAATGTTAACATCTTATTAATGGGTGAAACAGACCACAGAAATGCCTCTACACACGTCAAACAGACAAGTTAAACGAGGTTTCCTCAGACATAAATCCCCTTAAACCATCATTTTTTAGCGTAATTTTTGCCTCACATGTCATTGGGAAGGCATTTAGGCTGATTATAAATTGAACCAACGTCCACACTAATCTCTTTGTTGCCAAATTAAAGGTGAGTTTTGAAAAAAAAAATGTCTGGAAAAGTAATTCATTTTGCCGGTGTTTGAAGTTGTCTGGCACATGGCGGGTGACGATGAATTGTCCCCCAAAGAGTTAATTGATGGAGAGGAGAAAACCTTCAGGGAGGGAAAAGTTCAGCTTTCTACCTCCCTGTCCCGTTTGAAGGAGATGTGAGTTGGCAGTGCAGGAGAGGCTTGAAGATTAATGTTGCAAAAGGGGGCTCTGACAGCCTCTCCGCTGGTTGCGGTTCTCTTGGGTGGCCCGATTGGTCTTGGATGTCACTTTTGCTACTTAATCTTGTGTATGTGAACCAGGCAGATTCAGAGGGGCTGAGGGGGGGTGGAGGGGGCTGTCCGCCGGGCAGCAACAGGAGAGACAGACTGAGGAGAATGCAAGAATGTCACTCCTTCAACTTTCAGTAGCTCTTTTCTTTTTACTCTGTTCAGGTAAAAATGAGTATTAAATTCAATGACTTAATGGTTGATTATTTGTGCAGCTTTGTTGTGCACCTTGTTGTACATTTGAAACTTTTTTAAAACATTGTAAAAACAATTTTACTGCACTAGTTTGAATCAAGCATGTTATCCTGCTGGTTATTAATGACTGTTTAAAGCACAAATCACTTATATGAGTCTAATAAATTACCTGTAAGACTTTATAAAGCTATATTATGGCGAATGCACTTCATTGGTTGGTAGTGACTAAAATATAATACACAATACTCTGTCTCCATTTTGCTCGCATGGTTGCTCATCGGCGGTTCAGATATTCAGAAAGCGAAGGTAGCAAGGCCATAAATAGTCAGGTAAAATACAAGTAAAAGGCCTACACGTACATTTAAATATTAATCACATAAAATTACTGAGGATTATTGGAAAACTATAGTTAAAGTTTAAAAAATCAAAGTATTAGTATTAGTAGCAATAGTATTATATTATTGGATTACTGATGTATTAATGTAAACGTTTACTGTTGTAGATGGTCAAGGTGGAGGTAATTTTAAATACTTTATATACTTTTGTTCATCAGTTCATTATAAAACAATGGAACATATTTTATGTGCTCGCCTTGTGTTTCAGAGGTAAAATCTTAATCTCCCAAGTAAGCGAGAATAAATGTAAGTAATAAATTAAGTAGTATGAAACATTCAAGTATCTCAAATTTTTGTGTGACTAAATGTACCAGGTTGGCACCAGGTATAAACGGATCCACAGAACATCCAGAATATTATCTGATGTAATGAGCGTATATAAGCTTAAATAAATATCTGAATACAGAATATTAGTGTGATTGCGTGAAATAAGATGGTTTTAAAGTCAGTAATCAACATTAAAGTTATTTAAAGGGGAAAAAGATTGGTTCAATTTGTGGCAATAAAACTTTATAAAACACAAATTAAATAAGTTTTACTTTGATTGTTTCATATTTAGACATGAATATTGAGTGTTAAAATGCTGAATATAATATAAAAGTTTTCAGGGGCTGTGGAGTGAAAATGAGGATATTAAAGGAAATTTCATGTTAAGGATGTACACTGCTGAAATACTGCTCCCTGGATTTTGCTTGTGACCCTAAAACCAAAATAGTATAAAATGAATCCATTCACATTTTTTTAACTGATGCAGATATGTGATCAGATCATTAAATGACCTTGAAAACTTACAATGCTTCTTTATGGTCAGTGGGATCCAAACTTGGTGGCATTTGTAAGACTCAGAGCATCAAAATTATTAAATTGTTATTATTATAAATAATTATTACAGTATTTTATTTAGAACATTTTTTCAATGTATTATATTTATGACTGAGCCAAAATAAAAACAAACTATATTTTGGGGGTACTATATGTTTTATAACTACATAGTTGTGGATAGAGGGGACATATTTTCTTGTTCTGGGTTTCTCCTATTGGCTAATCCTATTAGAGGATGTTTAGGCGTAATCCTCAGAAGGACAGTAAACAGAGAAGAAGAACTGCCATGTGATCCAAAAACACTGGACTGGAGATATTTTATATTTCTCAAACATTAACAAAGAGTCATGTGGAGACAGTTTATTACTACACATTTGTTTTTAAGACTTGGGTTTATTTTGTCCTGTACTTCATCAGTGTTGTGGGCGTTAATATGACTAATATGTTTTGTAAATCTGGACTTTATCACTGCAGTTTTTTTCTTTTTAATAAGTCCAAGGAAGTCAAAATAAAATGTTACAGATTTTTGAACTGTCTGTGTTTCCACAAACTTTTACAAAAAGCTGTAGTGAGGTTTATTTGCGATTCAAAAGACTGTCTACATTAGATGGTTAATACGCAGCATACCATCGGTTACTGTAAAAGTATAGAGAGACTCTAGTTGGCAGATGACTCTAAGCCAATCTAAACTGGTCTCTTACTTGACCTTTCTGACATTTAACCCTAATCCTCCACACCTTAAACACTATTTCCGGCCTCAGCTCTAAGCTTATTCCCACTATCTAACCCATGTTTGTGTACGCAGCCTGCTATTCCAGCAGATCTGAATCATCGCAGCACCACGCTGTCCACCTTCTCCTGTTTCTGTTGTTCACTCAGATCTTATTTGTGACTGACTTTGCAGTTTCCTGCCTGACTCAGGGTGCGTTTCGTCATCGCTGTAAGGGCAGCAGTAAATTTTCACTCGACCAAATATGGCTCCGGCAGTGATCAAGCTGCTCCGTGCCAAAACTTTGGTAAAACACAGGTGTTCTCTCTCTGCGCAGCGACCTTGTTTACTAGATTGTTCCTGTGAAAGACTCACTTTTTCTCCTCTTTTTTTCTTTTTTTTTCGCTTTCACACGGAACGTTTGTATTTTGAGAGCTGCAAGCTGCCCACATAGTGTCGTCACTCGAGCTGCTTTCCCCGTAAACTGTTTGGATTCAATGAGCTAATCCACCTACAGTGTTTGGCTCGGTGCCACACAGCACACCAAACAAACCATAATGTATAAAAAGGCAAAATTTATAGCCAACACTTAAATATTTACAACATATTAGCGACTGATTAATCACCTGTGGCTTCTTGCAAAACGTCGTTAATAGGAGTTATCAGAGGCCAAAGCTCATAAAAACTATGATTAAAGACAGTCATTGAGGTAAATGTCACTTGTTAGTGTAGAAATAATGTCACCTGGGGCAAGGCTCTGATTTCAGCTTGTGTCACACAAGAAACATTCCCTTCAAAAACATTTTCACCCAGATCCGTCCTTTCTGATGTACTTCACTTCACAAAGCTGCACCACCTTCTCAGGGTGCAGCCAAACCACAGCTGTACTCTGCACATGTTCATCTGACTCTCCTGCAGAGAGAGGCAGTGCATGTCCGAGCCCTCCCTTTTGTTATTCCCTGCTCTTCAGAGCCGTGACAGTAAATTCTACAAAGTCCACAAAAAGGATGGTCAAAGCGTCACGCTTGTCCGTCTTCAAAGAGTTATGACAAGACAGGATCACTGGTAAAAAGCGAAAAGTCTGATAGCCATCAGCGGGACGGGGACTCTAGTAAACGGAGCGCCGAGTCTAGACCATTCGAGACGGGCATGTTAAGGTCACACTCATAAAAGTCCCCTAGACACGGTGCTCCTTATAGGCCTGGAGGGGAAGAGCCGGAGCAGGAATCACCTGCACAGATGGGTCAGGGGCTGCTCCACTGTGAGCTGCTACTGGGCCGCCCCCTCTCCCCCCATCACACGGCCTGAGAGAGCAATAGGTTTCATATGCGGCACATTGTGAATCAGGCTCAGCTTCAAATAACTCACACTAGACTAAACTGGGCTGTGTGTGCGGTAGGTATGTAGGGTGGGCAGGGCAGTGAGCTTCAAAACATGGACTGCAACGTGACAGAGGCGTCATCATATGGATGGATTTAAAATAAAGAAGGAAAATCCTACAAACCTTTACACCAAGGAAACAACACTAACTAGATTGGATGATCTTGAGGAGAAGATTTCTTTTGTGAATACTTTTAAACATGCAACATATTCTTCAGTGGCCACCACTAATTGACCTCTTGCAGGAATGCAACGCCTTCTCCTTGACTGACATTTGCTTTTAGCGGCTCCTGTGGGATGAGGCGGAGGGCCGGTGGAAGGCGATAGCGGGGGAGATCCTCTGGAGATAAACCGCCGTGCCCCCTGTCCCTCAGACAACAAAGAAAGTGAGTGATGTTTGTCTGAAAACCAAGAGCCGCGATCCCTCTTGTTTTGATGTGTGGGCCACCTGGGATGCGGGTCTCCATCAGCACTCGGGCCGAGGAGAGAGGAAGAGAAACAGGACTCACACAGATCTCGTCCCCAGGACAAACAATCTGAGTGACAAGCCTGCTGGAATCCCACGGAAGTCACCCAACAGACGAGGCATTCAAACACGCAGAAAAAACAAGAGGCGTTTAGGTGGCCACAAAGGGCCAGAGTAGAATTGCACAGCATGGCTTCCTCAATTTTTCGAGGACAAAAGTTTAAGTCCTTTAATATCCGAATATAGGATGAAGGACACCTACGAGGATCAGATTCCTTTCCTCTCAAACCCACAAATAGCTAAAGATGTTTAAGCAAAAGCATTAACTTGAATACTTTACTTAAGTATAAGTCTGAGGTACTTTTCAGTATTACAGTATTTTCCATTTACAACACTACAATATTATAATATTGTTCTTTCTAGTTTGATTGAGAGGTTACTACTTACTTTAAAGATCAAAGTTTAACATTCAAGATTCATCTGATAAAATATGATGCAGTCTTATATATGAAAGTACCTAACAGTATATTAACAGTATATTAAGTAAGTTAAGTATTAAACTTGCTGCATACACAGGAATGCGTCCATAATAATTATCATATTTCCGGTAATACTTTTCCATGGGACTTTGAATGCAGGACTTTAACTTGTCATGGAGTAGTTTTGTCTCGGAGAATTGTTAGTTGCACTTTCACTTTTAAGTAAGAGGACTGAATACTTATTCCACCGCTGTTTAGGATGTAAAAATCCTACAAGCATAGAAAGTCTTTGTGATCAACAAGTTAAAGCCCAGAATATGCTCATAAAATTTACAGCGGTCATCATCTGCAGGTGGTAAATGATGAGTTATCGTTTCATAAATAGTTTTCAAAAAGGAGAAAAGGAAGAGGCAGAAGATGTCATGTGTGGAACTTCACATTCACAAAGATTTACCTGCTGTGGATCAGTTGCAGCTTTTCTTCACTCGAATCCGTGAAGATCCTGGTTCATAAATCTGAGGGAGTGAGTGAAGTTTGGGAAGCTCACGAGTTTCAGCAGGTCAAATCTGTTCCAGAAATAGACAAACCTGTGAGCGTTTATGTATCCCTACATTAAGAAAAATGTTTTTTTAAGTGATAATGAGAAAGTCTGAGCCAGCAGTCATCCTAGACTAATGGGATTGATTGGAAAGAAATGACTGTGGCAGCTGTCTGGTTCGGAGCCCAATATCCTCAATTTCCACTTCTGATTGAATTAAAATATTCAGACTAATTTCATTTACTCAGATGTGCTTGTGTATCATGATCATTAAATGATATGTAAAGAATCTGAAAAAATACACAGAGACAAATCAAAGCTCACATCGAGTTTAACCTCAGATGAAGCAATGTTTAATGAAGTTGGAAAGAAAAAAAAAAGCCTCAGTGACTCATAAAGCACCATGGAGGTAAAAAAGTCAGATATCAATAAGTGATAATAATCATTGTGGCGTGTTGCTGCAAAGTGCGCTCACTCACTGCTCGGCGGGGGAGGATCTCGTTGAGATTCTATCAGGTTTGAGCCATGTGTCTGTTTTGCAGCTCGACCACAAAGCTGCAGGATCACATGAGCGACAGGAGGGATTCCTCCATCTTTACACTCAGCGTCAGGGACGTCGGCTCGCAGGAATTTCCTTCTGCATGTGTGACAACACAAAAAAACAACATGTGAGGCACTGGTAAATCACTGACCATTTACACACAATGACAAGACCGCTGACAATTTGATATTTGTGAGAGGAAAGCAAAAAAAAGAAACTGTCATCTGGATTTTTGTTTGGCTTTTTTTTTCTTTTAGAACTGTGTATGACTTCCAGGCGCCTGTTCTTTCGTAATTCAATATTAAAAACATTCACAAAGTACAAAAGTAGATTAACGATCATTTAAAACTTGTCACATTGTCTTAGGTGGAAATCTTAACTATGGTTTCCACTTTAAAAATGCAACAATTCATACACAGCAGATTTCCAGTGTCTCTTAATGCATTAAATAATAAAGCTGACATGAGGCCGCACCAACTGGATGATTTGGCTTTAAAAACCTTTAACATAAACAAAATTACTTTTCTGTTCAGTTTAAATAAATTCAAATATGTTTAGTGACACCAGTCAGTGTGTCAAAGCGCTGCACATTTAGCGAATCTCAGGAACCACCGTCACATATCTGGAAATGATTATTTGGTCCAGGCAACATTTCCTCACCAGCTTACATCACATCGATGCATTTCCGTCATTTGTGTTTGTTTTCCAAAGGGGTGTGTGTGTGTATCAGAGCGTCATGAAGTCAGGAGTGTTGAAACAAAGAGGAAACACCTCAAATGACCCCAGAGGTCCCTTTTGATAACTGACTGCTATCTCAAAACACACACACACACACACACACACACACACACACACACTAATACACACGTAACATGAATGACGGCAGCATCGAGGCAGATTTCTGTGTTGTGTCACTACTCGAGTGTCCCGAGGAGGGGAGCTCTTTCTGTGGGGGCAGCCCCTCGCTGTGAGGGGCCGGGAATGTGGGGTGTCCCGTGTGGAGCATCGGCAGCGGGAGGCAGAGCAGGGGTACAAGGCCCAGATGGATGTTGGGGCAACATCTGTTCCACCTCCTGGCCGGGCCTTATCAGCAGAAAAGCTGCCACACACGCTGGATGAGAGATGGGAGAGGACAGAGAGAGAGAGAGAAAAGGGCATTCTTTGGAGAGTTTAAGAAAACATGCCTGCTTTTGTTTGTCTTGTAAACGAAAGTCGGGTTCCCTGTCGGGTCGCGCATTTGCATTTCACAAAGCTCACAGGCTTCATTTTGTTGTGTGTGATCGCATTTGTTTACACTTCTGGTAGGTCGTTATACTTTAATGTGACACACTTCTGTCTTTATAATTATATATAATTATATACTATACTGTACATGCAACATTCAAAATCTACATCATTTACATGGAGATTCCTCTGATTTTGCTTTAATAATAAAGTTTAAGTATATTCAGTTATGAGGCATTATTATATATTAGATAGTGAGATCTTACTATCATAAGATTAAACAAGATTAAACAGTTTGTCAGATCAAATAGAACTTAAGAATATTTGTGCATGTGATTTCTCTTATTTACAGACTGCAGCTCAAACTGAGGCTGTTTGGATGGTGTTTGGTTTAGATTCGTATCTGTCACGTAACATTTAATCTGATACTGCTAATAATCATTTTTATTTAGATATCAGATGCGATTGTTTTTCTTCAGGCGTGTGAGGGTTTATCAGATGTTTTTGATGATCACATGCTGCTTATACAGTACAGACAGCAGATAATATCCAGTGCATGTTACTTTTATTTTATAATGAGGGAAAGAAATGCAAAGGCAGCTACTGTATTATTGTTTAAGGGGTCATACAGAGATAAAATTGTGTCTAATGGCCTCATGGTGGATTTTCTGTGTAAAAATGCGCTCGCTGCCACACTCGATGGAAGATTCCCTGTGTGCTCACTGACTGAAATGCATGTGTACTGTACACACTGTAACCAAGGTGTGAGAGCAAAGAGGACTGCTAATGACGTGAATGCAGTGCTCTTTGTGTCATAAAATTAAAACCAGAGAGAGAAATGATTAATAAACTTGTCTGGAGCCTGCAGATTTGCATGTTGGGTAACTGTTTGTGGTTGGCAGGTTTGAACTCTGCTGCATGCTCTACGTTCAGATTGCTTTTGTGCGGTGTGCCCCCGCAGGAAAACACACACACACACACACACACACACACACACACACACACACCTCTGGAATTTCTGCATGTTTCGCCCTTTTGTCACAAATCACATCTGCACTTTATATTACTGCCAACAATTAGGCTTGCCATAGTTTGTTAGATTTTTCAAAGTGTTTTTCCTCCCTTCCAGGCAGCCATTAATTGCCATTCATTTTAGAGAATTATAAAAATCAACTTGCAGAGACTTGAAAGTTTCTCGAGATACTGTATCCATCACAGTAAACAGTTGTTGCTTGGTAATGCGACTCTGAGAGCAGGCTTCTTATTAGAAAAGTCTGGACTGTGTTACCGCACAACAATAACACAACTCTACAGCTTCTTATCTGTAAGCCACGCTGAGGGTCTGCAGCAGACACGGACAAGAGAAAGAAACTCTCCCTCAACACTTCAGCCAGACACCAGCAATTAAACAGGTAGAGCAGGTAAAGGGGTCAGTGTGGGAGGCTGCACCGTTTTCAGGGGAATAAAATCAAATGTACAGACAGAAAGACAGAGTGAGGAGGAGTGGAAGAGAGAGAGGTCCCCGTCTCTCTATCTCTCTCTCTTTTTTCTCCCGGGAGGGCTGCTTTGCTGAGGTCCTGGCCTCTTCCCTTCCCCTGGGCATCCTGGATGCCCATGCTGAGGGAGGGCCGCTTCGGCGTGACCAAAGGGAAGCAGAGCGAGTAAGAGAGAGACAGAGAAATGGAGAGAACCTGAGAGAGGGAGGAAAAAAAAAGTAAGAGCGTGATAGAGAGGACTCAAAAAACCAGAGAGAAAGTGAGAGCGACAGGAAGAAAAGGGGGGAGCGAGACGAGCGCAGCAGCCCATGGTTTGTCTCAGGGCTGCAGCAGCTTCCAGAGCTGGTGTGCAGCAGACTGAAGAGAAGCACGTCTGCCCCAGAGGCAGAGACTGGAAAACAGGATCAAAGAGTCGCCAGGGCAACCTGCATGACACACATTGTATTAAAGCCACACGGTTAATTTGAAAGAGATGGAAGAAGGGCAAAAGGAGAAGAAAAGGGGAGGCAGAGGTAGCACAGAGTAGAGTATATTTATCAGGAACTCCTGTCTCACTCGGTTAACTTTCCACTCAAAACTTTCCTCAACTGCTACACTTTGACTTTGAGGGCTTTTTTTTTTCCTTTTAAACTGCGGCTCGACCTCCACTCGCTCATCTGCGTTTTACCGATTATCTTCCAATGTCTCGGATTTCCACAGGTCACCTTAAATCACAAATCAGAGACACTGCGAAGAAAATGTTTCCAGAAACAATGACAAACAGTGAACTCATCACACATTTCATATAGATATTTAAAGTACAAATGTTACTTCCACGTTCAGATATTTAAGATATTCACTTAAAACAGTCTTTGAATTGATTGAACTGAATTTCTACTTTCACAAACAGATAAAAGACTAGAAGCATGAACAACACAGTTAAATAAGAACCAAACGTGTTCACCCCTTCTCCCTTATAAAGGCTACACATTAAAAAAAATACATTGAGGAATTTAATGTGACATTCAAATGTGAAATATTATATATCTTAACAAGCAAAGGAACTCAAAATGTAAAGAACAACAAAGACAATATTCAAATTTTTCAAACTTTAATTGCCATTTTTGACAAAATGCATGATTGAAAAAACAAAACAAACAAAAATACAAAAAAGAGAAGCCTGCAGTGAATGTTTTGAAACCTATCTGTGAGCAGAGGATATGCAAAGTCCATCATTGGTATAACCCCTAATCCAGATTTGTTTTGCCTTAAAGCGACTGAATGCACTGATTCGTCCAGATGGAAAAAAAACAAAAACTACCTGGTAGCTCTCACATCAGGTACAAAAAGTGATTAAACCTCTAAAAACCCTGACAAAATACTGAGCAAAAGCAACAACAAAAACACAGAGCACACATGGAGGAGGCGTGAACATTATCCGTGACTGACGCAAATCTTGGGGACAACCGCGCACCTGTGGCATAATCAATACGACTCATTTTAGAGGTGTGCAGTCCTCAGAGGGCAGCCGGGCCAGAAGATGGGCTCTAAAACTCACTCAGTTAATGGGGACAGGGAGCGGAGCTGGAGTGGAGGGGCAGTGTTGGCTGGGACGGGCTGGGATGAGGTGGGGCAGGGGTCCGCGATAAACAGCAGACAGGGAGGGGTCTTCACAGACAGTTGGAAGGCATTAGGGTGTCGGACAGGGACTTGTCAGATGCAGCTGTTGCTGTGGCTGATTGATAGAGTTTGTATTCCACCCTGATGGGAGACTGGAGTCGCTCGTCGGAGTTGAGAGGGATTATGCCAATTTCCAAAGGAAAAGAAATACAGTAAAAATGTAGAAAAACAAAAACAAACAAACAAACAAAAAAAAAAAACACGATTTGCTTAACACTGAAACAAAACTAAATCCATCATTTCTCTACTTTGTGGCTACATCAAGCCCGGTCAATCATCGCAGTTGTTTTTTTTTTCTTTTTTGGTCTTTGATTTGAAAGAATTCATAAGTGTGGTATGATATATATAAAAAATCTGAACGTTGCTCTACGAGGTTAACATACAGAGCTATAAAATATATCCTAAGTTGCACATTTATAAAAGCATTCAGACTTGTTCCCACTTTCTCCGAATGGACTCTCCATAAAGTCACGTAGCACTTAGTCACATGATTAGTAGTACTTGTGTACGGCTGCACAGGAGGGTACACGGCAATAATCTTGTTTGCATGTACATAATACTCCATGAGATACTCGGACTACACTATTCAGATTAGATATTCAGACACGGTGCGACACACCGATATGTAACTACCGTACATAACACAAGGCTTTGGACTAGCACTCCAATCACACAACGACATCCGTTGTTACCGAGTGAAACGTAGAAGCACACTTGACAGCCATACAGTACGTCTCAGTGGAACGAACATCAACAGTGCCCACCCAAACATCCTGTAAAGTAATTACTGGAGATGTTAAACATATCTACAGACGACCTGGGCTCCACTTTGTATGTGACAGTGTGTGTGTGTGTGTGTCTAAGGGTGAGCGTGCGTGTGTGTGTGTGTGTTTGTGTCAGTGTCCAATGATGACTGGAGGAATGCCATACGTCCCACACGCCACTGGTTTAAATCACAATGGCACAGACAGTAGTAAACAAGCTTTCCATTTCTGGCAAAGTTCAATGATTTTTCTTGACAAACTGCTTTACATTGGGGAGGCTTTAACGGCTGCTCTCCTCGGGTCAGGCTGTAGTGACTGTGCACACTCTTTCGATTTGAAAAATGAGAGCGCAGTGAAGGGAGGGTAACATACAATACACTTCTCAAAAAGAGAGAGGCCAACGTCGGCTCTATTTTATTGTGTGTACATGTTTGTGTCTGTGCATGAGTGCGTGTTTGTGTGTTTACATGGGCACCAGCAGGATGTGGCATTTCTTTTTGTCGTCAGCCGCTAATGTCTCTTCCGCATTAGCAGCGTTAGCATCATATCCTTGCGGGCTCTGTGTCTTTGTCCTCCAACAGGCTAATGAACTGACCGAAGATCTCCTTCACTGCCTCCATGTTGTCGGTGGTGCTGCCCTCCAGGATCCAGCGTTTCCCTCGGGCCAGTGGCTCCAGCTCGAAGTACTTCTTAATCTGCAAAAGCATATGAATAAAGAATTCGGTCAGACCAAATGTTCAGTTTTACCTTGTTTAATCATATTTACTTAGGGGAAATCGGAATAAAAACAAAAGATTTTAACAACTGAAACACCTTTGAGTGTGTGGAAGAAAGAGTACCAGTACCATCTTGTGCTTTAGCGACTGGTGGGAACAAACCTGTTTTTTTTTCTCCTCCATGGTAAAGCTCTCATGATGTTTTTGGACTAGAATACGGTTTATTTTGACCAAAGTGTGAGAAAAGCCCTGGTTACACTGCGGTCCACACCCTTCGTCCTCAGAGGACAAAAACATTAAAAAGATAAAGAACAAGAACCCCCTGTATTATCCCCATCCACACTTCAATTAGTTTTCCATGCGTAAGCGCATTTTCTTCACATAATCAGTCACAAATACATGAAGGCGCAGCCATGAGACTGTCCAAACAAAACTTTGAATCCAGAATACAACCATAGTTAAGAAATAAATAACTAATATACAGTGAAATATAACAAACTCAATTAAATAAAACAGCTTTTTTGACTGAGAAGTATGTGGCTTGGCGCTGCTCTTCGGAACAGTTGATTATAAAGTTCATATGTTAGCTTTCAGCAGCTCATGACGGTGGGGGTGCGGTGAGGTTGAGGGGTGGGAGGGGGGAGAACCAGAACCAGCTGTTACGTAAAAACAAATCTCAACTGAGGGAAACAATGTCTTAGACCTCCACTGAAGGTACTGCAGGTTGTTAATGTTTCTGACATTTTCAAGCTTAGAGTAATGGAAGCAATTTCATTTGCCCGATGTGAATGAAGTTCAGCCACCCCCCCCTGTTTGTCTGATAGCCAGTAAAGAATGTATAAAGACAAATGTGTACTGTCAGCAGCTCTGAGGAAAACAAATCTAATGTCTACTAATGACACTGATCTAATCCAGCAGATTCTCCAACACTTACATGCATTTAGTCAGTTTCATGCTCAGTTTGACAGTTTATATTTGTATGTAAATACTTAATCACACTGATTAAGAAATAACAGGCACATATGCAGGAATAATCATTAGTAATTAATCACAGGATGTAGATTAGCTATTCGTTTAGAAGATGATAGAAATTTTTAAAATCTAAATGGCTCTTTCTCAAGTTACCTTGTTATATGAAGAGGTTTGCTACATTCCCAGAGTAGACTTTTTTTTAACTTGGTTTATTGTAGTAATTACTGTAATCTGTTTTTCACATTTAAAGGACACAGGTCAGAAAGGGGACATTCATCAATCACTGCAGGAATACCTCTGCCGTGAGGCCATTTAAAACATTGAACGACCATCAATTATGACCTTAATCACAATCTCTAAATTGTATTTTTACGTACTTTAGCAAATATGAGACAAAGATTGATGACTGAATAAATTCTTAAAACATCAGAAAATCACAGATCCTCAGTATTATAGAGTTTTTTCCCCCAAATACAAGAAGACAAATACATCGGTACACCCTGTAAACTGCACTGAATGCACACAGGTGCCCGTCACACAGTCAAATGACTTTTCAACTTCAAGTGAAATTGCTTTTGTCTAGACCATGCTGGGCTGTCTAGCTGTGCCATGGTGTGTGGCATGAAGAGGATGGGGAGCAGGAGGAGGAGGAGGTGGTGGTGGTGGTGGTGGAAGGGGGGGGGGTATTCTTTGTGTCTGCTCAAATCCAGCCAGCCATGCCAGTGAGTGGGAGAGTGAGCGCTGTCTCTGCCCCTGAGCCGATTCTCTGTCCGGGTGTAATGTGAGTTTAATGACAGATTAAGTCACCTCAGCCGCGTTTGGCTCAGAGGCCTGGCTAGAAAGCCGAGCGGACCCAAACAGTGTTAACAAATCTGTCTGGGTAACTTGAGCTGCCCTAGTCCAGGCTCTAGCCCCAGACCTAGACTGCAGACGATGCGGCTGGCTGCCTGTCTGGCTGGCTGGCTCACTTGTCTGCCTGTAGCCAAGGCCCTCTTCTGGAAGACTCTGGCCCCTGCACTGGCAGACAGTCAAAAGGCCAGCAGTGACCTCTGTGCAAGTGCAGACAGGCTCAAGCTTCTCTCACTTCCCCTCCTTGCCTCATGGGCCAACAGAACACACCCTGGGGCATCTCACAGTGTGGCAAATGCCTTCTATCGTTGGTAAGATCAGACAACTGATCCCACCAATGATACCGTTTGACTTATGAAGTTTTCAGTGCAGCTTCACAGTCTTGCTGCCCTGATAATAAGAGTAGTCTGAAATACCAAAGAATCCCTACATTTATTTAATACCGAGTCGTAGGAATGGCTTCACATGTGCCACATTTCATTGACGAGGCACATCCAATCCACAGATTATAATCACACAACAGGCGGACAGGACACGCTGCCAGAAACACTGTCTCAGTGTTACATGACTGAAGGAACCCCATGACCCATGAACAGCCGGGTGCATCCACACTGGCAGTCAGCAGTGTGGCCCAAACCAGTTTCTCTGAGATTAAGTCCTCCTAAGCACACTTATGCTTGCTTAAGGAATTGCGTGAGGCAGTGGGAAGGGTAAGCCACACAAGACCTGGGTTGCCAGATGGCTCCTAGGATGACCACTGGGTCATCCAGTCTAGCTTCTTCTAGGTCATACAGACTGGGGGCCTCGCCTTGTGCATGGGAGAAAGCGGCTTATACATGCAGAAGGGTGTCAAAAAATCTTTAATCACCTGAGTCTGTGTCAACTGTATTCCCACTGATGGAATCCAGCCATGTTAGCCATCAGGGGGGCAGGAGGGCTGTTGTGAGAAGAGCTATAAAAACTCAAGCAGAACTCTTTGGCAACAGGCCTGAATAGTTACAGTGACTTATGGGCTTGACTAGTTGTGCAGAGTGAACAGTGCATTAACTGAGAGTTGGCATGGGTTGGACTTTATGTCTGCAGACAATTATATCCAGCATTACTGCATGGTTCATTTTTAGATTAACTGTGCATTTGAGAACTAATTTAGCAATTTCTCCTATACAGCACACTATATCATATATCTAAAGCTTAAAAAAAAGCTGGGGTTTGGTTATCTGCTAATACCCACTGGTTCACTTTTGGAGCAGCTCTTTCTTAACAAACAAATAATCAATAGAAAGCAAACATATAATTTATATTATCCCAAAGTCAAATAAATTTATTAAGCAGTTATATCAAGTTAATTTCATAGCACCTCAACTCTGCTAAATATGAGAAGATGAGCCCAGCTTTGCTTCTTGATGGCTTCTAGACTAACCACAATGCTAGTAATGCTGCTGAATCTGCAGACTGACAGTGCTACGGGGGAGATGATGTAGCAACAAAGTCCTCCTGTGTGATATTGTGGATGATAGACTTATGCTTTCTCAGTTAATTCTGGAAACAAAATTTGGTGTCCTTGGCAATATGGAGGCTGATGCATCTATTTCCTATTCCACCACCTTCGGGTGGGTGTACTGAACTCCTAATAAGAATACAGAAAAAATCTGCACTAACATCTGACACATTCTTGCACAAGGTGGAGATGTTTTTTAGTACAAAACATCTTTTTAGGTAATAGCTTGCTGTCAGTTTTAACAATGACTTACATTCAGAAACATGTAAGTGAGATTTGACGATAATTTGAATGATGATGGAGGATATAAATTAATCCTCAAGTATCCATTTATTGCATGATTGAATGAGGAGAGGGCAAGGGTAAAGTTTGTCAAAACGTGGGAAAACGTACAGTATATAGAGGAATTTCTAGGTACATTTCACATCACTGTTGGAAATCAGTATCTAGGCTATTTGTGGGACAGAAACCAAAATAAACTTGGCCGACAAGACTAAAAGCTTCCAGTGGAAAGATTACATTCTTTCCAACTTTTGTCTTTTACGAACTGATTAAAAGAGACACTGTAACAATTACATTCTGGAAAATTAGTCTAAAAGAAATTGGAGATACATCGTTAACAATTTGTGAATTAGTGTCTGCAGGGAATGGCTGCACAGTTAGTCAGTTAAGCTTAAGCTCCAACCCTGGCAGGCCTACTTCCTTCAGGGATCTTAAGACAGTGGATGGGCATGCAATGCACGTGCATCCGGCTGCTCCCTGACCTCTGCCAGATTACGACATGTGATGGTCACTGTTGGCATCGTGTCAAGTCAAGAGGATATCCTGGTAGAATAAAAAGAGCTTTGGAGGCTGTCTGCTGCCAGCATAGCCCTGCTTTGGCCTCCTGACCAGCTAAACACACCAGGGAAGCAGACAGAAGCAAAAAAAAAGACTGACTGGACGAGAGAGAGGAGAAAGATGCCTGAGGCCAAGTTCTAGTCATGGAGGTGAATAATGTTGGCTACTGAGAATATATGTGAGAAACCCCCCTGACAAATTTACATCCTTCGCAAATTTATGTTCTAATGCTCGGCAGTGTTCATTTTAAAAACAAAATATCACAGTTGCTATTGTGGTCAAATGCCCCATTGCTTAAATGAGTAGCTATACTGAAAAACAAACAAAACAAAATTAAAATCGGTTAACAACAGATTCCCTCTTTTTTTCTTCCTTGTGCTTATTTCACCACGACACAAACAGTGCAGCAGCCTCACCAAGCATGTACTGAAAACAGGTTCCCAGTTCCATACAAGGATGGCAAAAAGAAGAAATGAAACAAGCTCACTCATGTTCACATTCCCATCTGCAGCTCAATTCAGATGGATTTGAGTCCAGTTATTAGTGTACACAGTGTGGTGAATTTATTAACAGCTAAACTTGAGATTTAAACCACTGATACTAGCAACTGGTATGCAGCCTAATATGACCCACCTTTACTGTGTTTGCAATGGTGATTTACTAACTTAAAATTTGACATCATTTTCCATGGAGAATTTATTTGTACCCTGCATGTTTCCTACAGTCCTTTTGGCAGCCGAGTTTGTGCCGAGTAATTCATGTTAAGTGCCCCTCTCAAGGGTGCAATGGCAGAAGTCCAAGGCAGAACATGGCATGTTCAGAATCTTTCTGATAAAAAGACTTGCTGTGGTTCGATGGTCCTAAGCTATGTACACGTATTTGGGAAATCTCAAGTCCGTTCTAGCATTCTTGCAGAGGTTAACAGCAAAGCCAGATGGAACAGATGCAGATTTGCTGGACACACTCCTACAGCAGATCAGTATCGTAAAAGAAAGTTAAATGACTTGCGCTGTCAACTCTCAATTTCTCATCTAGGGTACTTTTTTTTTTTGTCAAATCTGGCTCTTGCAGTTGCCCCAGGTTCCAAAAGTCTGAGAAAAATATCGAAACTAAATTCAATAATATCAAATAATACTAATAATCTCTTCCTGTTTAAGTAATAAGATCATAAAAGGAAGAACAGGAAATGTTCACTTGAGAAGATTTTCCCTTTAAGCCATGTTTAGAAAAGCCAAAACATAAAGAGAAGCTGATAAAAAGACTTACTCAAACAGATAAGCTTTCCTGCAGGCAACTATCAAAACTCCTGTGTAGCAAGAAGAGCTTTACTCAATAAACTCATTGGAGAAGATTTCAGCCTTGAGGTTTTCATTTGGATAAACTTCAGCAGGGATCCTTTTTCAACCAAAAAAATCCTTTGTTTAAAGGCTACTTAACAACATGTGTGTAAAGTGACCTATGGGAAAGGCAGCAGAAAGCATCCAAATACATCTTTATATATATATATATATATATATATATATATATATGTATATGTACATATATAGGCATTTTAGAAGAGGATTTGAAATGTTGTATTAGGTATAAAATAACTATGCTTCTGTCACTCAGTGTAAGATATGGCCTCCAATGCCCTTGTCCTAATAAGTACCATGACTGCATGTCTATCCTGCTTCACTGTCATGTGTCAAAACCTCACCACACGAGTCAGCTATATAACTGCAGAAGGAAGCATTAGGGGGTCTCTGAACTGGGGAAAGTGGCATACTCAAATATCCAAGACAATCAATTACACCATCCCTTGACATGTTGGCCCCTGTGAAAATATCAGTCACTTGAAAAGTGGCCCACACTGGCGACTGCATTGAAATGGGAGGGTAATGTGAGATCCACTTAACATATAATAGATATGCCTTTGTTTGCTTTTCCGGCTTACCTAAAGAGCCTTAAAGACATGAGAAAGCCTGGAGGTCCTCAAAAGAGGAACACTTGGGAAGCCTGTGAAAAAAACAAACATTGCACTGCAAACTGTGGGAGGTGTCAAATGAAACAGCCCACTTGCCAGCAAGTAAAACCTTAAAGCCTATTTAAGCAAGGCTGTAACACCTTGGGCAATGGACCCAAGGTTTTCCATCTGAAGGGATTACTGTCCTGGGCCTTACACAAGGTAGATAATTACCTGATCACCTGTTAAGTGAAAGTATTACCTGCAGGTGAGGCACATGACACGACTACCTCTTAATTTTTACAGATTTTGTGAAGTGGGGACTTCAGGAACTCCACTCTGAACTGTCTTGTTGATTGTGGTTGGCACAGCACAGAGAAAGGTACATAAAAGGCTCAGCATCGCCCTGGTGCCAAAGCTTGCCCCATCTCATGTCCTCATCAATTTGTGTACAGGTTGTACCGTCCTCCTTGTGGGAGTTGTCATCTTTCTGTCAACACTGTGGTGGAAGTTGTGGATAAATTTACAGTACACAGGCATGAAGGCTGATCTTGAAAACATCAACAGCAAAAAGAGCTGCACATGTCACCAAAAGTCTTACTCCTAATATCTTTCAAAATTGCATTGGCTGTTGGCCAGCATATTTTTGTAATATGCTGAAGATGAGGGAATCGACTGAGGGGGACTCAAGACCAACAACCCAATCCTCAATAAGGAGACCCTACATTGTTTTAAATTTTTCAAAGTTAATTATGCTGGTTTGTAGGTCTGAGAAAACCCTTGCTGAACCATGCAGCAGGGCCTGCAGACAAATGTAGGAGAAAAGGTATGTATTTGTTCAAAAGAAACAATGAAACAACCGAAAAATTGTAATTCCAGAACCATAAACCTAAAGTCCGAACATCGGGATTGGGAGTGGGAGTAAGACAGAAGGATATGGACTTTCAATTTAGTCCTTTCATTTGCTGTGGAAACAATCCTGGCCAGCACGCAAAAGCGTTGAGGCCACCCTGGAACCAAGCCATAGTTGTAGAACTGTTGGAACTGGGGATTCAGCAGGCAACAAATTCAGACCTAAGTCCCTGTGTCACAATGCAAAAACTGAGCTGCTTTTAGATTTACTGTCCTGTTCCACTCAGGTGGGACTGTGGGTCTCCCTCAGGCTCAGCTCAGTGCAGGTTCAAAGTGATTCACTTGCGGTACACTTCTCTTCAAAGCCAACTGACCACTGCCAGATCAGAGCCATCCTCAGAGGTGTTGTAAATTTAAGCAAGACTGCACAGGGGACATTCTTCCTGACCCTTTCAGGAGAACAGAGGCATTTATTTTTATTTTTCTTGCAGCAGATCGGATGACTTCCAAAAACACTGGCTGCTCTTACCTAGGTAAATGACCCATGCCTCGAGTCTGGTAGTGACAACAGCAGATGCAGGGTGTGTGTTTGGAGAACACACATTCAAACATACCTAAACACTGGGGATTAGGGCTGGCTGATAATTCAGTGTTTATCCACTTACAGGAGGACCACATGGTGAGGATACTGTATGGTTGTATTGTGTTTCATGCCTGTTTTCCAAATGAATAATAAAATCTGTTACACAAAAAAAATAAAACAAAGTAACTGTTTGAAAATGAGTTTGATGACTGTTATCCGATAATCACTGTCATTAGACCCTTATCAGTGTTGCGATAAGGACATAAATCGCATCACCCCCTTCTATTGGGGAGTAGTTATCAGAATAGTCTGAGAACTTAGGAGCAACTCGAGCCCCAGAACTGGACACATAAAACACGTAAACCTGATATGCACATTTGCCCGAACAGGATTATTAAACCTAATGCCATGAGTTTCTGTTATACCAAAACATCTCAAAATACATTGCTCCTTGGGTCAGGTCCCTGAAGGAGATCAAGGACTGAAGGTCAGGAACCTGGTGATGTTACAGTCTAGAGGCATGAATGACATTTTCTATAGTTAGAGTGTGGGTCGGGGGCAAAGGGGAAGAAAAACATCCGTCCTCTTGTGTAGGTTGGAAAGTAATTGGCAGTTTCAGTAGCTGGGACATGGCCCCTTCACCAGGGGTTGACCTGTAGGACACTAAGAAAAGTCTGTGAGGGTAGACTATCTGGGATATGTGTGTAGTGGGGAGGTGGGGTGCCCATGTTTGCCTTGCCTTATTACAGATTTACAGTAACTCAATTTATTAAAGGCCAAGAGCTCCCTGACAAGGAACATCTGGTCTGTGGGACATGAACGGGTGAGCTGGCGTCCTGCCCATGCTCCCTGCTGCAGGGGCCAATGCGCCAGCACCTTCCCTCAAGCCCGCCCTCCCTCTCTTCTTCTTGTGAAGAGGGCCGCCTTGCTGTGGTGGCCCACACAGAGGGCCCTCAAAGCCCAGGAGGTCCGTTACAAGCCACCCCTCCTCCTCCAGGACCCCCCTAGTGGGACCCTCCACCCCTTTCACTCTGGGGCCCCCCTTTCACGCTCCAATCCTGACAGTGGACCAGCTTTAGAGCTGCAGCAGGCCCCCGCTTTAGCACACAGCACGCGGCATTACAATCAAAGTGCTCCCCTTCTGCAAAAGATTTAAACCATGCGTCAAGTTGGAGTCTGTACACACACTCACACACCCTCTCGTCCGCAGATGAACAGGGACCCACACACTCTCTCATATCCCTTGGGACCATCATATTTGAAATTCAAGGTTCCTGGGTTTTCTTTCCTTTTCTGTCTAGCACATTTTCTCCTATTCGTAATCACGACCACATTTTCACACTGTTTCACTGTGTTTCCATGCGTGTATACATATTTGTGATTTTGTTCTGTAAATCAATCAGAAAAAGGTTTCTTACAGTAGATGGCAACAGAACACACGAATAGCACAAAAGGCAGAAAAGAAAACAAAACAAAGAAAGTTGAAGCAGAGGAAATTACTCATAAAATAAAGGATGTAATTAAACCATTACTTCTTCCTCCAAAAAGACATAACACAACACATATTTTTCAGCACCTCTTACAGCTGTTGCAAGAGTGTTTTAACTTTTAGTAATCATGGTGTAGTTCACTCTGTGAAGCTGAAAATTTAACTATCAATTCCCTCTGTTACAGAACTACCAGGAAATCAGGAGTGTACAGCCAATGCTGTAGGCCTGCCCAAGCAAAAGCAGCTCCAGCCACAGCACTTACTAATCTTTCATACCATAACTGTCAAGCTGTCCCATGTGCTCCTCTTTTTTTGGTTAATTATGCATAAAATCAGTGACAGTGAGGTATTTATGAAGTGAAGAACAAAGGAGACTGAAACAAAAGTCTTCGCTGGCCACTTATGTAGAGCCTGGATGAAACTTTTTCAGGAGTCCCACATTTGTAAAACATTGCCCTGCCTTCAAGGAAACTTTTTAGAATATTCATTTGTCATTTTGAGTTTTGTCAAAAGGGTAATTTTCAATGGATGAAAAACTCCATGGAAGAGAACCCCCAGAGACTCCGAGCGTTTGATCCCTGTGAGTCAGCAACGGAACCTGGGGGTCAAATCACATGCTGAATAGGCTTTTCGGAAGTCTTGTCCTGGCTAGTGGCGGCCGGTCATCCGACCCTGCTTGACCAGCAGACAAAGGCAGGGCACTGACCACAATTGGGATAGGGGAGGGGGTTCTCCAATGGAAAGTCCAGTCCTGAATAGGGTCTGGTCTAGTTGAATTGCGTTCCACACCGATTTTGTGAGTGAGGACCCACCGGGGTCAGGGTTCAGCAGCATTTGACGCGGGCTGTGGGAAAAGGCGACCACAGTGCCCACACAACCTGCCGACTGCCCTCTCACCCACAGTGCCCCTTAACCTCCCAAAGGGAGGGACCACCAGTCCTGGGATGACAAGATGAGAAAGGCTGTATGGGTGGGAAAAGGAAAGAAAGCGAAGATGAAGGTGGGCAGGAGGGCTGCACTAGTGGGATAGACAAAGATGTAAGAGAGATAAACCATCAAAGAAACGAGAAGTTTCTAAGTGGCTTCACATATTGCGCTTCGAAGGTCTAGCACACATTCTCTAGGGGGTAATCAATATGTGCTGCTTGACTGGTTTTCCAACCTTCGCCTCCCAAGGTGGAATGGATCAAACACTGGGTACACGCCTGTGAGATCTCTCCTGACACTGAGGGTCTGCAGTCCTTTTTTTGCAAACTCAGCCATACACCACACTCGCAAACAGAGGTTAATGGGCACTGTGGAAATGTATGTTACAGTACCTCTAAACATAGCTCAGCATTTATGAAAGAGTCGGATATATTTACTAGCAAAAACATCTGGACTTGCAGCTCTCTACTTCTTGGTACTGCAGTCTAACTTGAGGCCACCTTGCAAGATTTCATGGAAATATAAGTTTAGAATTTCTCTGCCAAAAATGTTGTCAAACACTTGTCGTGACTGTTTCCTGTTTTCAAATCTAATGATTGGAGAGTGACAATCGCAAGACCTTTCCAGTCACAGTGACAACTTTCCATGGTGCTTCACTTGTTTCCATAAACAGCAAAAAGATAAGCTAACCCAAAAGATGTCAGCCACTTTGTCCCGCATTCAAAATGCAAAGGTGTTGATTTTGCAGGCACCTCAGATAATTCTCTGTTGTCCTGTTTGTTTAAGACACAGAAAATGTTTCACAGAGACAGACTTTGTGGGATAAAGGGCTGATTATGTGAGCTTCAACAATACCTGTTTATCAACGTCACACTGACAAGAAATATTAATGATACCCGTGGTATTACTTGCATTAGCCTGGGGTGGTAAAAATGATCAACTGCTGTAAACCTGAGAGGATTTGTTGGGCTGAAGCCGCTTTCAAACATCTCTGCATTAAGTTACATTATTAAATGATTAAATCACACAATGAAGAGCGAAGGAAAGCACACTGTAACACGAGATTGAAAGGCAGACGCTGGCATCTAAAGACAGCTTAATTGTAACCGTTTAACATTCTGCTGGAAAATCAAGCTGTCAGTGCTGCGTTTTACCAGGGAGGATAGAGTCATCTTACTGCACATGGCGGGGCCACTGGCCGGCTGGAGACACCTCTTAAAAATCTATCACGCGCTGCTTTACATGGAATGTCACACTTCGGGGTGCCATACAGTACACCTCATCAACTGACAGGAGGGAAGTGAAAAAACGCTCACAAACGACACTGCATCTTCATCAAAGTGTGTAAATTGTTGGGAAATTGTTCAACAAGAAAAAAATTCTTTGTTAAGTACAATGTAGTTGATGTGCCACAGCATCTTGACTATTTATAGTTTACAGATGAAAATAATGGGGAGAACAATGTGGTGTTTTTCTTGGTATTTTTCAGATTTCTGTAAGCTGATTCATGATGTAGTTTCCCAACTAAATGATTTGTTTGTGCACCGTAAAATAACAAGAGCCACAATTATGGCAAGCATGCGTTAACAAAATCAGTTAGTGGCTACTGGCGTCCAAAACAGGAAGTTAAAAATTACTCATAAAAACGAACATCAAAAGAGTAACAGGCAGCCAAGTGGGAAGTTCACTCTGGCAGTGGCATTTGTATTTTATCTGGAGAGTGTGTGCCTTCATTTAAAAGGCTAACACCTTGTAAAGAAAAAAAGAGGCACCAGCCTGACTTATCTTGTTTACATGTAAACAGCAGAACACTGTTGTGCATTTTATACTCACGCACTGGAAATAATGATTCTATGTATTCAGGACTAAACGGTGTTGCACCTCAGCAGTTATCATACCCTATAATATTATTATTACTCATTATATTAGTGTGTATTTCCTAAACTATTACAGTGAAAGAACACCTCATTCACAGTGGCGACATGTTCAGGGCCAAATTGAGCTTTCAGTGCATAGTTACATTGTGGTCAATATGTTTATATAATGTGGCCATAGAGCCGTTTTGCACTCGGGTAGAAGTGAGGGACAGAGCTCAGCAAGGTCACCTGCTCCTCATCCGTTTTTCCACTGTAGCTAGCAACTCAC
>JAOXYL010000086.1:16600797-16634843 GCA_028564955.1 Terapon puta | reverse complement strand
TTGCTGACCGGCTTCAGTCTAGACGGCTCAATACGCAGTTGACTTTTTAAACCCGCTTGTCTGGAAAAAGAGCAGACGTGAGGTAAGAGGGGGTGAGCTGCAGCAAAGAGTAGGTGGTGCATTTTGGCTGCCACAGCCAGCAGGCTAGACTCGGTACAAGAACAGGATGATAGAGGGTGGATGAGAGAAAAAGAGAGAGGAAGAGAGAGAGAGAGGGACAGTGAGAGAGAGAGAGAGAGAGAGAGAGAGAGAGAAAGAGAGAGAGAGAGAGAGAGAGAGGAACAGACAGTGAGGCAGAGAGCGAGAGACGCTATCGGAGAGAGCCATCCGAGTCGCTGGCTGTGGCTCCATTGTCAAGGTCAGTGAGCCGCGGAGTAAAAAGTCACGCCACCTGACCCCCCCCCACCCTTCCCCCCCCACACACCCCTCACCCCTCCCTCTCTGCCTGTCTGCTTTCCTGCTGTTCATCCCGTCCTCTCCCTCAGTACCTCCATCAGTCTCGTCTGCTCACTCAGCATACACGGAGAGAGAACCTGATCTCACCGACTGCGCAGAATATTCTACAGTTATACCACCATCACACAAGAGTACTTTGTAACGCCTCTCTTTGTGTAGTTTGATAGGGAGTTTAAAGCACGAGCATAAATAGTTAAAAAGACCCACCCGGCTGCGGATGATGCAGCTGAACATCTGAATGCTTCCCCTTCTCTCGTAAAATAGATTGTTAATTCTCCCAATCAATGAAAACACTATGGTGTCTCTCTGCTGATGCTGTGTCTTAACGCTGCACCAGAAATATTTATGCAGCAGCTGGACCTTTAAAGTTTAGAGCACATTCATCTTCATTTGGCATCCTGGAGAGAGGTTTTAATGGGAAATTAGCAGGTTTCAAAAAAGAATGTCTGTTTGAAATGCTGACTGCACCCAATTTGCAGTTTTCATTAGTCCCAATCTTTGGCAGTCTAGCTGATAAAATTATTTGACATTGCGCAATGATCTCATCTTTACAAGACTGGCAGCGGGCCCTTTTGGAAGTCCTCTTAATTATTATTCTGCAGAGAGAAGAAGAAAGATTATATTGGCTCACTTCTACTTTTGCAACATTACTTAACTCTCTTAAGGCAAAAGCAACCCAATGAAGGATACTGACATCTGCTGAATCATTTGACGGGGCTGCAGCAAACCGTTACTGATTGTCTGGTGGGTCTGAATGGTTACTACTGATGATTAAATCTAGATGAAAAGACTAAGAGAGGTTATAGCTCACAGACTGGCCTTATGATGATTAAGCACCGACTGGAGCTTATTCCGGCGATGAGGTATGTGGAAAAAAACAAAGGGCAAGCCGACGCAACAGTGACACGCTGTGCCGCGATAAGCATAGCATCACTTTTGTCGTGAGCATCGGTGTTTATGGACGAGCCGTCATGCCCCCCTCCAGGCCTTGTAATATCACCCGCCCTTTCTTCCCTTAAAAAAACAGAAAAAAAAGAAAGATTTCAGCCTGCGACAATCAAAAACAAGCAGAGGGAGGACAGAACACACCCTTCAGGACCCATCACGACTTGTGGTGGTAGAGTCAATCCACAGACATCTGACATTATAATCATACACAATAGCACCACACACTCATGACTGGATCAACATTTTCCTTTACAAAAGGGCCATGCTGGTGTCATATCACAGGCAGCTGTCAGAGCTGTGTGTGAAAACAACAATTCTGGTGAGAGACTGACATTTATCTTTTTGCTTGTCACTTTCATGATTTCACTCTGTTTGACAAGTGTCCTTTAGGGGCCTCTCGTTTTCTTTCTTTTATTAGAGTCAAGTCTTTCTTGCAAAAAAAAATCTTTATCTCAATGACAAAACCTCGTCCAATTGAAAGTGAGAATAATAATCGTCTTGTTGATTTGTTGAGACTACATCTCCAAACAGGAAATAAAAAGTTAAACTAGGATTATTTTAGGACTTCTTAGAAAAAAAGCAAATAACGGAAATTCTTTCCTAAAAAAAAAACTAAAAAAAAAAAAGATATCACTTAATGTTCGTATTTGTGACTGATGTAAAACTTTCATCCTGTTGATTATTCTAAATGAGCTGGCAATTATTAGACATTTCCACTCAGCAATGACGCAAGTGCAAGGTATTGTAAGGGTGATCTTAACAAGTTAGTAAAAGCCATTTGGTAACAGAGTTGCTCACACTGTGTTGTTTCTCTCTCAAGGTTCATTGATTGGCCCTTACCTGTGCCTCATCTTGAGCACAACCAATCAGCAGCCACTGGGGAATTTAGAGCCACCACCGTCACAGGCCACAATGACACACACACCATGTGCCAGACATTTGACGAAAGTTTCAGACACTGGGCGCCACATGAGTCACCGAGCACAGCCACCACCCAACGTGTGCCAAGACCTGAAAGTTCACCATGTGCAAAATGTGACAGAGGACAGTGGTTGACTAGCCACTTCCGTCTTGGATTAATCCCAACACAGTTTGATCAAAAAGTTATCATTGCACTTTCTGCAATGTCAAGTGACTGCAATGGGCACTGAAAATAGAATTACTTGTCCCAGTTAGACGGGGAAGTCAAAACCTGTTGGGTTTCACCGCAACGTCAGTTCAGTGTTATTCTGAATATGGGAAACAGATCGTGGCTGAATTTAAGACCCGCTCCCCACTTCACTTTTTTACCTATAAGACTTGTTTTGTTCAAATTAATTTTTCAGTGCCCTTAGGCTGTGACATTTCCTGTGATGTGTTATTAACTGTTTATCAACAATGATCTTCTAAGTTCGCATTTCTGAAATACAAGTATTTACACCTATCTAGGATAATAATCAAGCCCCTCAACAGATTCAAGTACAGTCCTGGGTGTTTTAAATTAAGGGAACAGTTCTAGTGAATTTCATAGAAGTCTGAACAAGGTTTAGAAATTCCTACGATTCCAATTACCTAAACATGATATACTGCATATGCTTATATACCGCCTGTCAGTGTGCGGGACTCAAGATGAATCATCTTGAAAGCCTCAATCCTAACAAATTACCTGTTTTGATCATAACTGCCAGATCGTGTGCCAACAACTATTAGGGACCTTCTCACATTTGGATCGCATTAATGCACTATATACTGAAGGTGCAAAAGGGGCAGGCAAGATTCGGCATGTGCTGAGCTCCATAAGGTGAGCAGGGTAGGACACGCAGCAACGCATTACACACTTGGCAGTGTAACTACCTACGTGCGACATGCTGAGAGAACTTATGAACTAATTAATGGCTAAAAGCAAGTGGTCTACCGAATGTAACATTCAACTAGCCATCTGGATGTCTACCACCTGTCGAGGGTGAGTAAGAACATTATGTGGCTAGGAAAGAAATGCGTCATATTTCAAACAACAAGTCACAGATGAACTTACTAACTTTATCCATTACTACAATAGTTGAAGAGAATTTCTGATCAATCAACTGATCCCGCTACCAATACATCTATCATTAATATACCAATCATCTGTGTCTTCAATCACACAGGTCTCTCTAAACCTTTGGTCATTATCTTAATTTATACAAAAAGAAGAAACGTTAATCTGATGCATATAGACAAATGTTTATGGAGTCATATGATGCACGCAACCAATGTTAACAAACACAATTGCAATAAAACACTGTAGGAGAGGGAATACTTTTAAATCTATGAATCATCTATGCAGTGAAAAAATCTAAGGACAACAGACAATTTGGGGAATTATTGCAAAGGCAAAATTAACCTTTTTTTGTTTAAATAAATAAATTTGACTTGTTTGCAGTGCCACAACACATCCATCATTGACTTTGTCCTTTCAGAGTACAGTAACATTTTTAGATTTTTCTTTAGGTAGAAGAACTGATCAACAGGTTTAAGACAGACAACAGTGTGCCGTGCATAATGAATATTTTTAAAAGTGAGCCAACTCTTTCAGCCGACACACAAGCAGCGGGTACACAGAGCCAAGTCTGTGTTTTCTTTGAGCGAGGGGCACAGGGGGACATGTGACATGTGTGCGAGTTGTCACACTCTCAGACAGGCAGCGAGAGAGAGAGAGAGAGAGAGAGAGAGAGAGAGAGAAAGAGAGAGAGAGAGTCCGCTCAGGAAGATCATCTTGAATGAAACGTGGGAGACGCACGATAAGAAGCAGAAACGATGGCGTTTATTATTAGATGTTAAAGATTTCTGGTCAATAACACCGAGGCCCAGCACAAGCTGTTGGAGCTGATGTAGCCCAGTGTGTTCCTTTCAGATCCATGAATCATCACGCCACGAAGCTTCAGTACACACGGCTCTGTTTTTCTCTGTCTCGTTTTCTAAGAAACTGTGAGGTTTCCCTGACCTGGGGCTAGAACACCAATCTAAAACTAAACTCAGTAAATAAAAACTAAACATAATTGAGACATGGCTTGAAACACCGCTTTGCATTTTGTTATGTTTCATTTATTTTCTGGACTGCATAATATATTTATGTGCTGATTGTTTGTTTAGTCCAGGAGTGAATAACACCTGACTGTAAGTCCTTTTATTGACATCTTTTTGGTGAGTTTGGATGGGGTTTCTCACTAGCACAGAAACAGATGTGGTGAAGTGTGCAGGCATAGTTGAATGAACTGGGACTACAGACAGATTCGTTTAGTTTTGTTTTCCTTTGGATATGAATTGGATTTGAATTAGAATGCATGTCATCATCATTGTAAATATGTGAAAAGCAAGCTTTGTGCCGGCCTGCATGTGCCAGTAGTGTGCTGTTAGCATTTTTATTTAATATCATGCTGAAACTGCAAGTTGAAACTGCATATGTTGTTATAATAGTGCTATAGTAGAGAACAATAGTATAGCACCATTGATTCTGTCAGAGGAAAGTCTGGGCAATGTGCTAAAACACATGATGCATGCTGACAGCAAGAAATGTCTCCAGTTCACGGTGTTTGAATTCTTCTCTGTTAATGAACCACTGAGTCAAACAACTGTCTAAACTAAAAGAGGTCTTCATACTATCACTTCATTGAGATTTCCGTCAAACACAAACTGTCAGAGCTTTGCTGGGAAGCTTAAAATCATTATCACCAATCCCAGGGATCTTGGAAACTTGTTATAAACAAATGCCCTGAATGTGTATTAAACTGAAGAAAACAGGGAAGCTGTCTGTGATATATTAAAATAAGACTGTGTCATTTTTGTTGTGTGTTTCACCAGTTTCTACAGTACCAGAAGAAAAACAGCTGAAGGACAGTTTAAGTGTCTTTCATTAAATTAATTAAATGTACATTTCTATCAAATTGCTCTCATCAGATTAATTAGGCATTCATGAAGGTGATTTAATGCCTTTGGAGACAAGGGTTATCAGCTGAAGGCAACTGTATATACTGTAACACAGCACAGTTGATCTCTTCAGTAGTAGAGGTGAAACCCTTGAGAAAGCTCTTCTCCAGTGATATTGGCAGATTACCTCCAAGGGATTAAGTGAAGCATTCCCCATGGGGGGTAAATTGGTACATTTTGGATAAGAGTCAAACGTACATAAATTACTAAATCAAAGTCAAATCAAATCAAAGCAGATAAAGCACAGTTTGCTGAGTGAGCATTGTTGTGGAAGCTGGACCTGTTCCAAAACTTGGCAGTGGCTCGTTTAGTTGCACAAAGAGCTGTTCATTTTCATTGTTTGGCTGCCTTTCCAATGCTTTCATCTTTCTTTATTAAGACCCTTTGGGTCTGTCTGTTCAGACCAGAAGTACTACAGGGGTATCACCTGCATCTTTACAAAAACTGATGAAAATACATATGCCTCAATATGATGCTTTGCAGATGTAGAAAGTAACTAAGTACATTTATGCAAGTGCTGTATTCAAGTACAATTCTGAATTACCTGCACTTTAGTTACTGTAGTATTTAGATTTTATACTCCTTTATACACTTTTATACTTTATACACAAAGAGAAATTGTACATTTTACTCCACTTGATTTATTTGGCACCTGCAGTAACCAGTTATTTGCACATTAAAATACAATGTATTATTATAAACTGACTAAATAAAATATAAAACATTAAAAAATAGTAAAATTAGCTCTTTAGTATAGCATAAAATAGTATACAACAAAAAAAGTAACAGTGTGTACTTAATCTAAGTTAATTTTCTTGATACTGCATGCATATTTTTCTGAAAATGTTTGTGTTACTTGTAACAGAGTATTTTTAAGTTGTGTTATTGCTTCTTTGACTCAAATTAAAGCTCTTCAAACGTCTTTCAACACTGATGCTTTGTGGCACAGTGACCTGGAGGTGTGAGAATACTGTAACTGTTTGGTGTGCATGTCAAGTAAACAATACTGGCCCTCAACACCCATGCATTACTTCAAAAGGTCTCAGTTAGAAGAGATCATTACACATAAACGTTTCCGCTAAACACGCCATTGTCCGGATGTATACAGTTTTCAGCAGTACTCATGAGAGGTGGAATGCCATCCTCTCCATTGTCAGTGACTGGCAGTTTATTTCCACAGGTGAAAAACTGACTCTATATTTCCAGGGGCTAGGATTACCAAAGAAAATGGGAAACAATATCATACATTTTGTATAACGGAAAGCCCCTTCTGCACAACAGCCCCTAAAGGAGTAATCTAATTAGAACAGGAAGGGGGGGCCTTTTAATGTCTTGCACCGTATATTTGAAAATAAAAGACTTCTACCAAAATAAAAGCAGAGGACGTATCCTGTTCACCCACATCCTTAGAAAGCAGAGCTATCGCAGCCCTCATCTGGGGGCGATGACACAGCTGCTTCTCAAACACGCAAAATCATTTGATTCACTTCCAGTAAATGCCCAAATCTAACCAGCATTCTCTCCTCAGTGCTGAGAGGATGTCAGCACTGAGGACTGATCACGCCACAGGATGCAGACATTAGGCAGACTCCCTGCGAGCCAACTCACCAAGGGTCATTCTGGTCATATCACATCAGAGACCTTTAACATTTCAGCGTTAGCCCTCCATTAGATCTTAGCGGGCTTAGTCATTTCCCTAGACATTTTGGTGATCCCCTCGCAATCACCGGGTGAACCTGAGGGGCAGTGACTAAACCTCAAGACTGACATAAGACGCCACGTGCATGGAAGATGCCTGCAGAGACCCTGGTCTAACGTAAACTGCTTTTGTAATTTTGAGTTACGTAAGTTACGTTTTTTTTATCTTTACTCAAATAAAACACTTGTATAGTTGTTAACACGTGTATGTGCCTGCTTCAGAAATTGCCTCCATTCTGCCAACCAACACCAAGAAAACAAACCATACTACCAGCCCACAATTCCTTCATGGTGTAATGCATAATGGCACACTGGGGGAAATGCTTTAAAGCAATGCTCACGTATCCACAACGATAAAAAAGGATGAATAGGTGGTTTTGCAAATCTGGTACACGTCGGTGGTACAGAGACAATTATGTGCTATGCCCACAGTTTAAGAGGCAAAATTGACAACAATTACCACCACCCACTTGGGGACTGGAAAGAATAATGTGGTGTGTGGGAAACGAGACACATTTTCTTTCATATTTGCACTTAGCAACAGGACAAATTGCATATTGGGCATGACAAAACCTGCGCTACCAAACACAAACACATCATTAGGATTTAGACTCGGATGTACGTTACCGTGGCTCAGCAATACTTTGATCACATTCTGGATGAGGGGGTGATTATTTAGAAAACAAAGTTCACCTCAGAATGACACTTTTAAAACCACCAATGCAGATGCAACACTGGTGAAATCTGCAGCTCCTCAGGAAGTTAGCTCTGTAGTATAGATTCATGTACGCTTTTAACAGTAAACCAGGAGCAAGCAGGAGCAATAATCACAGATCAGAGATAAACAAAAATTAAATTTATCAGTCTTTGGGACAATACAACCATTTAGTTTTGGATGCAAAGTGCACAAGCTTATTTTACTTACAGCATGTGACTCAGTTATTTAACAAAAGACCATTGAGTTTTCTCCATCAGCAAACTTGTTATTTCAGGATATATAAACCAAACATGCAACTACAACCTTTAACTTGCTAACCCTATCAACTACAATGTTTTCAGTACATAGAGACAAGATTTGGGGTTCTGGAAGAATGATGCTTTCAAGTCATAATTTTGCTCTTTCAATTAAAAAAAAAACAATATCAGATAAACAGGGTGGATCACAGCCTTTGGTGTGTATGGGTAAACAAGTTGATCAAACACACTGTCAGAGCCTGGTTACAATAGACCTTTCCGCAGCCTTTTTTGTTTGAGTTAGGAGATGTTTGCATATAAGAGTAGGACTGAGATTCAGGTGTAGGCCCCCAGGCTCGACTAATCCTACTTGAAGTGCCCGTCCCATTAGACCGTGTAATCAGGAATGTGCTGCAAAGCAGGTGTGTTAATAATGCTTATTAAACAAACGCCCGTTTACTGCTGTCTGCTTTGGATACCTGATGTTGGTGATGTCATGACAGACATGAGATTGGAGGGAGAGAGGAGGAGGTAAGGTTAGTGAGGAGTATTTTCACAGACCGGCGAGTCCAGACAGAGAGGCAGAGCGAAAATAGCTCAAGGGGCAAACAAGGTAACCTTTTTCAAAAGACGCTTCAGGGGGTGTCTGCCAAGTCCCACACAATACTGTCTGCAGTGAATGTCTGTGTTGCAGTTGTATTCCACTGCAGAACAAAATATCTTAAAACGTCTGGGTGCATCTTCTTAAGGCAGACCAAATCTACTGAGACAGACCAAAGGTGCACATCTGAATGCCAAAAATGCATCACCACCTGATGTGTAACTTGATATGTTACTTGGAAAACACAAATTTTATCCAAAGACTGGTAACTTGTTAAGACCCCTACATTTTGCCCTGACAATGAACAAGACCTGACGTTTCTCTCCTACATCTGTCTTACTGTAACTCACCTTTTTCCTTATAATGATTACAATGTAAAAATACAGCATACAACAGTCTAATCACAAAAGATCAGAAGACTTTACAAAAAAAAGATGAATAATCCTTGCTGTGCATGTAAACACATAATCAGGTATGAAAAGTTCAAATACACTGCCTTACTACCTTAATACCAGCTTATTACAGGAATTACACTGATGTGTGATACACTAATGTGTATGTACACTAATGCAGCCATGCCCACTTTGGACTATGAAGTATAGTGCCATTATCAACCATTTAGCTGAATTGTGGCATCACATGCACTCAGTCAGAGGGAGAGATATCAAAGAAGTTCATGGATTCTTTCCAAACTCTGTCATTTTAGCCCATTGTTCATCTTCAGCTTCTTAATTTTTATCATTACTGCTGTCTCTTTTTTATGATGTGTAGTAGTAAAAATGAGTCAGTTTAACCACTTCAGAGAAAGATCACAAAAACACGAATTAGTACCTCTGTACTCTTACATGTCTTGAGATCATAGTGCACATATAGAGGAACGCAGACCCTACAGTTCACGCTGGTGCCATGGATTAAGCCAGACGCACAGACACTGTTGCACTGAGGTCATGGACACGGTCTCTTGTGTTCATGACATCATAACCACAGAATAAGCCATGAACACCCAGTATAGGGCTATAATCAGATCTCCTACATGGAAACTGTTGTCAAGAATAAAGCCCAGAAGACAACCCTGCCCAGTTTACTTGAAAGATGAGCATATCTATTCCAAGGCATCTCCATGATTCATGGGGACGGCCCCTGTTGTTGAGCGGGGACGGAGGGCTAAGGTTGTGCGACAAGTCTGGACACACCCATGCCAGCCGGGACATCCCCATTAAGGGGCCACTTGGTTCTAAAAAAGGAGAGAGATGGGGCACAGGATCGAATGGCCAGTTGTTCACAAGGTGTTTGCCCACTAACAAAGATAAGACCTCTAGGGACAAGAAAGCGGTTGATACTCGGTTTGACACAAAGATCAGGGGAGGTAAAAAGACAAGATGACATGAGAGAAAATAAAGGGAGGAAAAGGCAGAATGTGCACTTCCTTGTATTTGGATGTATTTTAATTCATTTTTCTGATCATTTTAGGTTTTTTTTAGTATGTTATCTAAGATATCAGAGAACTCTTGTTAAGTAAAATTAAACGGATCTTGAAGTTTAAAAAAAAAAAACTTATGTTTGATTGTTAAAGAGCACAAGCACTAGTGCTGAAATATCAAAGGGTCACACACTTGTTGAGAATGTGACATGGGTCCTAAAAACCAAATACGCAGTAATGACTGAAGTGAATGATGTGTGGAAGCAGGAGAGATGGATTTAAGTGCTACAAAGTGACTGGCCGTGCCCTCTCTTTGTGTCCTAAGGCCAGAGTGCATCCTCTATGAGTCCCCTGACGTGCTCGGGCCTCATTCATGGGTAATGTACCAGACAGAGCAGATTACTCCTCTTTCTTCATTCTCTCCGCTCAGCCGAGGAAGCCCTCCCTGGCCATACCTTTTCACCCACTTTCTCTGTTGTCCTGTTTGTCAAGTTTACGGAGATGCCACTGGCATGCCTGAATTCAAAAGTGGAAATGTGACGTAAAGAAAATCTAGAATGTAGAAAAAAGATCTTAAGTAATACGACGGTGAGTCACAAAAAGTTTAATAAATTTGAAGAAGGTCAGCTTGAAGCTCTTTTTCATTTAAATATACCTCACAAAGAACACGCAACCCACTGTTTAACAAACAGTGAGTAAGAAACCTTGCTCAAATAAAACAGGACAGAATGAGTACAATCTGTTCATTTCTTCCTGCCCCATAACTTCGGCCCCCGGTTTCTCTGTGTGAACTACTCGGCATCAGGGATTGTTTGAAGTGATGGTTACAACTGGATCTCAGACTGAGTGATTGCTATCAGTGAGACTTCTGTTTCCTCAAACCCTTCAAGAGCAATCTGAAGATTTCCACATTGGTTCTGCCCTGTGAGCAGTGCTGGGACACTATGCCGTGTTTACATACACTCACTCATCCATCCCGCACACAACAGTGATGGAGGAGTGTTGGGCAATGAGGCATTCACGTCTAGTCCATGGCCTATTTGCCTCCAATGAGCAGTGGCAGCTCAAGTGCAAATAGCTGAAAAAATATATTCATTACTTGTTTTTTGGCTCACCCGGGTAAGAAATACCACCGCTGCAAAAATGAAAAAAAAAAAAAAATCAAATGAATTTTAAAGCAATTATACATGACATTATTTTTGGATTTCATTTTCCTAAAAAATATCTGGGAATTCAGATATGTAGAGTATGACTTAATTATCGAAAAAAAAATATAATATAAAAATGCTAGATCCAAGGCAAGAATGACTGCTGAAAATGACCTATGGAAGATTTTGAACAGACTGGTTGGGCAGTAGTGTCTACCACCATCACCAAAACACCAAATGAGGTCATATCTTTTGGAAGAATGGTGTTCATCCCTCCAGTAGAGTTCAGACACTTGTAGAATCAATGTCATGGCACTTTACTAAGATACTTTAAGTTCTTTTTTACTTTAATTTCTCACCTGTCAATAGATATATTGGTCGCACATTAGAAAATATAAAAATTACAATATAAGATAAACCACAAGTTGAGTACACCCTGTTTTTTGGTCAAACTTTCCATAACTTGCAGAAAAAGAAGCCCTGACAAGTCATGTGATAGTGACAGCAGCCATTTTAGCATAGCATAGCAAGACGTATGCCTGCTTTCAAAGCAAAAAGGTAGAATGCAAAACGTGCAAAACACTTTCTCTGCTTTAGCAAGAAACACTGGACTGAACACTTCCAAGCAATTACGAAGACAGCAACAAAGTCAAGTTGATAGTGACTAGTGATTATTGTATGACTAACCGGAAACTTACGTATTTCTGCTGGTCTGATCTGATCAGGACATTCTTCAGCCATTCACTCACTGCAGCGGAATTTGCTGTCCTTCAGTAACATCTAATTGTGGCGTACACAGTGCGATAGGGTTCACTATTGCAGGGCCACACAGATGGCCCCTTCTCAGGACCCTCCACCACTGACTTAGATATTGGCACTGTCGCAAACTCAGGCAGACAGAGTGAAAGAGAGCAAAAGAAAGGGAAGAGCTGGCATATGAGTAAGGTCCACAGGTTTGGCATCCAGCGGGGCTGGCAGAAACACAGCTAAAGATGGCTGAGTGCATTCCCAGCCCTGGCAAAACAAATGGAACTGTTGTTTGGGTTCAGAGGAGCTGGCCCTCAGAAAGGACACCGCGGGAGGGAGGTGGAGGGGTGGGCAGGCCAGACAGGGACAGACGAGGACACTGGAGCAGGGTGGCAGGGTTGCATGGCTCACACCACCCACATCAGCCCCAGCAAACAGCATCGAACTGTTCCCAGAGGGGAAAGTTTGTGCAGAAAAAAAAAGGTCAAACTCTGTGGAAGTCACAAATTAAACACAAAAGATGTTGTGTTGTATATGAGAAATCATTTAAATTGAGTCAAGAGACTGTCAGCAGTACAAGCACGATGAAAAGACACACCATGAAGTACAGTTTTCTCATTATCATCGAGCGTTTACACTGCATTGCTGCTATCAAAGGGTTTTTGTCGATATTTTCTGATGAAAGTGACGGTGAAGCTCTGGTGAATCAGACACTATTCAGCCTCATGTATTCTGTTATTGTGATAACGCCATAATAAGTTTCTGCCTTCTTTTGAGTCTGCTCTCAAGCACTTTGGGAGGGCACATGTAATCCTGATCACAGGAAGCTGAGAGGGGAGTGTCTTATGTGGCTCAGACGGCCCAGGGGACCCGTCTGTCATTTGGCGCATTTAAGACGCAAATCGAGCTGAAGCGGTGAAACCGCTCACTGCAGCGTGCACTAAAAACAGCGACGGTCAGACGTTGAGATGAGTGTGGAGTGACTTAGGAGAATCAGACTGATGGCAGCTGACTTTAAGTAGTAGTTCAGGAGGAGGAACGACTGCGGAAGGAGGTAGTCCTTTTTTGCATTTGCACCATAAGAAGTGTAAGATTAGACAACACCCTCTCTCTAAAAGATTAGAGAACTCAAACAGAGGATTAAACATCAACTTTGGTTTGAGATGTTGAATAATGTAAGTAACAACATAGTTATTGTGTTCTTTACAGTTTAATGTGATGTGACTGTTGTGTTTAATGCTTTAGAGGGGAAACTGTCAAAGATTACTTTGGTCTTTTTTTTCTTCTTGTTTGTTTTGCTTTGTTTTCTTTTCTCTTTCTGTGATACCAATAAGTTTGAAAAAATAAATTAAAATGATGTCCAGTGTTGTCATTGGTCTTGCTAGGTCAGTCCTTGCTTAAGTGTCTCTTTCCCTGAGAGTCAAATTATTCTATGAACTAATTATGACAAGTAAAAAAAAGGTAGTGGTGAATTATGTCTCCTACATCTGCCTGGTTGAATTTTTTCACAACACCATCTCCCGCCTCACCAAAACCGAGCGCACAATCACAACACGGAGAGCATGCAGAAAACTCAACACATAAATAACACGAGTAAACACATGTGGCATGGTTGGATTAATGATTATACAAATAGCATATCCAGACTGCATTTTAGTCCCGAGGGTGTGTGGGGTCCATGTGGACTGGCCAGATGAAAACAAAAAACACATGCAAGTAGACCACACCGAAAGTCTTTCTAAATATAGGAACATTTCTAATTTTTTTAATCAAAACCTACATGACACAATGCTACCCAGCCTACTCACCAACTGGGAATGATGAGAACTGGTTAATGGCATACACACTCAGTAAGTAGAAAGCAGTAGTCAGTATGGTTCAGTAACCCCTTTAGCATGATATGTTATCTGGCTTAAAGAATGTTTGAGATAATGCTGTGGCTTTAATCATAACCAGGCAGGCTTGTGGCGCAGAAGACACCTGGCTTCCAAATCCTGTTGGTCACATCTCCATGTTTGGTAGACATTTTTCAGAGCCATTAAATGTGCCTTAGTGTGTGTGTGTGTGTGTGTGTGTGCACGCAGACAGGGTGGCCATGGCTGTTTACCAGCTTTGGCTGGGGCATGAGAATGAAAGAATGCTGTTTTTGACAAAAGACTGAATCAGAACTGCCAGTGATGTTTGGTGAGGAGATGCAAACATTAGCTCCTGCACCACTTTTACTTGTGTAGTGATAGAATTACAGCATTTCAATATTACTTCTGCATTTCGTTCAATCTGCTTCAATATGGACATCTATGTGGTCAAAAATAGCAAAAATGTAGATGTGCTTACATGCAATATTAAAAAGAAAAAAGAGATTTACTGTTATCTGCTCAATCTTCCTTTATGTTCTTCTTTAAATTCTTGCATATTCTTCAGAAGAAGTAGTACATATCATTTAAAGACACTAGATTAGGCTATTCCTTTGAGAGGGTGAAAACCAGAAAACCGTAACGTGGCACCGTATTCCCTCAGACTGAACAAGAGCGGCTGGCAAACACAACTGGACCATTTTTTAGCTAACTGAAGATTGAGACACAAAAGCTACGTGGCCTTAATCAAAACAAAAATCAAGAACAGACAAGCAGTGAACCTGTAGGCCTATTCAAATGTTTCAAATGTCTAATTTGTATTACCACAGAAAATTTTACTCCACAAACAACTCCATTTTTTTTTTTTTTTACTGGCAAACACAAAGACATACCCCGATCTCAGTGACACGTGTCCCTGTTGTGTGGCATGATTACAACCCTGACAGATGTGCACACAGCCCACTGAATCCCAAAAAAAAAATTTACAGGTGTGCAAAACCCTGCGCACATGCACACATGCCTCAACATCTGCTTGCTTCCACACCCAGCCTCACAAACCACCTCTTCTCCCTTTGACAGCTACAACAGGTAAAGCCATATACTGTTTACATGAAAGACAATGCTTGCCGATGCAGATGAGCACCACCCACGCAACTACCTCACTCCCCACCTCCCTCTTGGCAGAGCATACCAATTTCCACCTGGATGGTCTTCAACTATGTGCCAAGAGGATATCACGGCAGCTCCATATCCTCTGTGTGACAGTGTAATTCCCTCTGCCCTGCAGCAATGTCTGCAAAACTCAGACAGTTTACATGTTCATGTAGCTACATTGCACTGGGGAAGAGTGACTTGCCAAGTATTCTGTGCATTCATTTGATTTCTGGCACACACAGTTTAACCCCTCCAACACGAGCTGTCACAGGTGTAACAAAGTCAAAAGGGGGAGCTGCGTTTGATCTTTCTCTCCGTTGACCGCACATGGCAACCAAAATCCAACACTCTCAATTGATTGTCTTCTGCTTTGTTAAATTTTAATATTCGAGCATTGGTATTTCAGTTGATTGAAAGTCCTTCATTTAATGCAGAGCGGCGAAGACATGACCGTGTTTCGTGGCTGAATGGATATGGGGTGCAAGAATATATCAAGTTCCAGACATTATTCAACCCAGGTATGCAGAGAAAAATCTGCTATAATTAGGTAATATTGTATTTCACGCTTGATTACAGTACAAAGGAAAGCAGTAAAATACATTTCAATCACTTAGATTCAACATTTAATTAAATCCTCTGCAACTCCAGATCACTGACAGCTGAGGTTTCTTTAATCTGTGATGATATGTAACATGTTTTCAATCAAATACAGTAAAGTACAGTAAGCCACACCATTATTATTTAAGATTGTGAAACCCTCTGGCTAAGTGCCAGTATATTACAGTAACTCAGAGTATAATGCCACCTACACTGCAGATGATAAAAGTATAGACAAAATAAATACGCTTTCCAGAGTAGACGGCTAAATTGTTCATTGACTGGGGAAAGGTCAGGCATGATAAGAGTTCATTTACAACTTCAACAACACGAACAACCCCCAGACTCCATGATTTTCATGCGAGTCATCTCAGCTCAGTGGAGTAACTCACTGTTTGGGTTCTGGGCTGCCCCCTATCGGGAAAGTCGAGAGTAATCCGTCCCTGAGTGTCTGTGGGCCTGAAGGGGACTGACGAGAAACAGAAAGTTAAGTGGTGTGTGCGTGCATGTGTGTGTTTTGGCACACTGGCTTAGCTAGATTAAATGCCAATCAGGATGTCGAACAAGAGTGAAACACGTCGTGGCTCACCTGGTTTCAATCAGCGGCACAAACTACAGCGTGAGTCATCAAAGCATTGACCCCTAAATTTCAGGAATGTAATGTATGTTTAAATGTGAACAGAGGATGTGCTTTATTTTTATAGAATTTGGTAAATCCACTGTACTATTATGGGATGATTGAATGTTGACCAGAGTGGATACACATGGGTGTTGTTGGACATTTTATTATAACATGATTTGGAGTATTTGTTTCCAGTATCCATCAATAACAAAGCTGACTGTCATAAAATGTAATAAAATTACAAATTACACTCCAAGTCTTGACTGAACCTCCGCAATCTAATTCATCTGACAGACTTGTTTTTAAAAATGCAGTCTTCTTATCTTTTAAAGATCTACATGGCTGTCAGACTTCACCTCTCTGTCTGAGCATCTGTCAGTTTGTCAGACTCTCATTTCCCAGTCACATCTACGTTTCTTTTTCTCTGCACATTCACGGCCAGCTGAACGTCTTCAGTCAGACTTGTCTCACGCTGTCTTAGCGCTATGTGAAACCCTTCAACAGGTTCCCAGACAGTAAGAAAATTGACGATGAAGAACCGTCGGATGACATAGGATGCTACAGCCGTTAGGGTGAGCTTGAGACGACGAACAAACAGCTGAGGGAACAAACAGAAGCATATGTTCGTCAGTTTTTTAAACCGATTCTCCATCGTAGACAGCCAACACCAAACACCCCCCACCCTCCACTCCAAGCTAAGGCTATCAGACAACTAAAGCTGCAAAAGTAAAATGACCTGGTGACTGTTAAAGCCCTTGGGAGAGTTTGTCTGGTTTCTGGGCTCATCTATCAATCCTGAGACTGGATTATAGACTTCAGTGTTTTCCACAGACAAAAACATAGGATTGCCTTCAGATGCACACAAGTCAGAGAATGACTTTGACCAGACCAGGGTTTATAAATATCTGTGTGCTATTAAAACTTTATGTATAGAGCAACAGAGGAAATATTATTAGTTTCATACCCAAGCTTTAATAATCTCATTTTTATCTCTAGATACTGAAGTGTGGGAAGATCCAGTCATTGATCCTCCACTTAAATGTGCCCTGTCCTTTTTCCTCTCCACACACGGACTGGCCGCAGCCCTGTGGTCCTGCCCTCCTGGCCTGCAGGTCAGCGGACGCGCCGATTACCCGCATGTCCTTGACACAAGACAAATCTGAGCGCTTTCATCTGTGTCGGTGGGTCGCCCCTCAAAGCCTTGTTACAGGATTGGCGCTTGCCAATTAGCACAATTAGCTTTTGGCAAGCCGCCGGGGGCGTCACATGGCTCCAGCTTTGCACTGATGGTACCTGACAAGCTCGCAGATCAGTCATGTCTGCCATCACAGGGGGTAAGTTGGTTGCAGGACTGAGAGGAAAACAAAGATGTAACTCTTGAATAAAACACACATGCATGCATGTACACAAGCCAGAAAAGTCTGATCATTTTTGCATCAGTGCTTTCTCTGCGTCAATGCAGTCGCTCTGCATTGTTAATAATGTATTCAAGTATTTTCTTTCTGCAAAGTATGACAGAAAACCTTGAAGAAATGTCGGCCTTGTGATGGACCCGTTCAGTTTTCTCTTGCTTTTCATAAAACTACACAGTCATATATCTCAAGCTGTCATTTGTCTTTTTAGGAGAGAGAGAGAATTTGTTTGTGAGGCCTGGTTTCCTAATGTTTTATCCAGAATTCACTGCTGAGGGGCTCACATGTCAAAGCTTTTTGAAGAGATGAAAAACATTGGCAAATAAAGCAGCTTTACGGGGGGAAATCCAACCCAAGCAAGGATTCCCTGCCTTTCCAGAAAAATGTTGTATGTGGGTACGGTATAGGAGGATAACATCTGGAGGTGGTTGTGCCATGAAGGAATGCAGATGTTAAAACACAGAGGCTTTGGAGAGAGTAAAGAGCATTATTATATCAATGCGAGTGTATCTACTGTACGTGTGTAAAGTATGCATGGGAAATCAGCTTGGAAAACAATACACTACTAGCAGTCTATTGGAGGAAGCCAACACAAATAGTCTTTGTATCAGCATTATGCAGCGACACCTCTGGGAGACCTCAATGTTGTTCAGATGTTTGATTTGTGGTCAGGTCATGGACCAGCTGAAGACAACTCTTAACAAAACAGCATTAAGATAACATCAGAGTGACACTCAGAGATTTCTGCATCTGTATGAACAACTGATGAAAATTTTGAACGTCCAGAACTAAGAAAACATCACCCTCGGTGGTGTTGAATGGGAAAGGATCCCAAATCCTGAATCTGAGCTTCAAATAAACATCCACAAAGAGAGAAGACTCAAGTAGTCAAAGCCACTTTTGTGGTTATCAAACAGACTTCCACACCACTTCCATACACTCATAAACGTGAAGACTGATGAAGATGAACAGGAAAGGGAGGCACAATATTGATATTAATATATTAATATATATATATATTGATATAACCAGGTAGGCTGGGTAATCAGTACGTCCCACAACGCTTTTTTTTCTTAAGGTGAACTAACAGTGCTTAGAATATACGCATATGAATAAAAAAGGGCTGGAGCTGTCAATCACTTCCTCATCACTGATCCGACACCTTGATTAGACCGTGTTCAAGCACATCAGCCCAGCATAGTCACGTATGAAAATACAAAAAACACGTGGCCTGGATACAATTGGTGTGCTGATAAAAGAGCCCCAGACGATGGGCAGAGAGATAAGCTGAAGGGGAGGTCTGGGGCACCGACGCTCTCATTTGCAGCTTTGTGTTTCCTTGGCCCTCTCGCTTTCCCTCAGCCTCGTCAGTGTAACCTCTGTGCCTGGCTATACTGAGTATCTTAGGTAACGCTGCTTGAGATCTGTATCTCCCCTCAAAACAAGAAGCCAGGAAGTGTCCCGTCTGTCATTATCACAATTCACCCAGCACTGTGGTTTTCCTCTTCACATCAAATCCATTCTTTATGGTTTCCTTCCCAGGGATCTTGTGCAAGTTAGTTGTTTAAACCTTTCCAGCTGAGGACAGTAAAGGAGAGGGAGACCACAGCGTCTGTGTATGTGTGTATCTACGTGTGGTGCAGTCGGAGTGCAGCTGCATTCCTGAGGGTGAGCAGTGAATTGACCACATAACACCAACCATGGTGTGTGTGGGAGTGTGACACAGCGAGGAAGGGAGATTACGACGGACAGGTTTGTTGATGTAAAACACAACAGTTTGATTTCCACGGGTGCGCACATGCATGCACATCCGCACAGCTGCTCACGGATGGACGTGTTAGAGCGACACACCTTGTCTGACAACACTCGGGCGCATCTGGAGGTCTTGAAGAAGAGACAAGTTAAAAGACCGACTTAATTATCTGGCCTGAATACCAAAGACACTCAAATGAAAACATTCCCAACTCTTCTCTTCGCTCTTCCTGTCATGGTGTTTCTTCTCCTCACGAAACATGTAGATGTTTGCAATCCACATGAAAGCCTCAAAATAAAGAGTACACCAAAACACCTTATCATCAGTTGCTAATTGCACCGTGAAGGAGCAGTTACAAAGAAAGGAAAACATAGTGACCTCAATAAACTTTATTGCAAAACTGTGATTTATGCCAGCAAAACAAAAAAAGAAAAAAAAAATCAAAGAAAGGAGGCTGCAAACTCCATCTTTTCTCAGAAGTCATTACACACAAAACTGGTTTCAAAACAACTTTGTGTGAGTTAACTCCCTGTAATCAAATCAAATGGACCACCTGAATCAGTTGCTCCAACCCTTGGGTGTTTTGGACGCTAATCTGCTGAAGTGATTTTAAACTAAGGAGACTGCTTGAGAAATAAGTCACAAACAGTGACCTCATCCGATGCCTGCTAGAGGAAAGACTTCAAAAAGCACTGTGCTAATTACTTTTGATCCCCAGTACCTGCTGAGTCCTTTGCTCACCTACAAGTTGTAGTTGTTTTCACAGTTGCAGCTATTTTGTTGAATCCTGCGAACCGAACACAATAACATGGCCCTGTAACGTCGGGTCCAAGAAACACACCATCTTTCATAATCGCTGTTTAAAACAAAGTTACGGCTGGATCATTAACTGTCCCTTTCCAATGTAACTTTGGTTTAGTTTTCTCATGAATAAATATCCATTACATAACATTAACATACTATATATCATATAACTTTAACATATTGGCTGGTTTAGTTTGAGCTTAAACATATTTAAATTGACAAAACAAAGTACCTTGAAATTGCATAAAAGGAACTGAAGGCAAAATGACTACTTATGGAGCCCATTTAAACCTTGCCATTTTATTTATTAGGGGCAGATCTGATAACTGTTCGATATTTTAAAAAAAGCAAAGTGTAAAATGCTCCAAAAAGAACTCGACTTGACTGACAGTTCAAACCACCTCAATACGGCGTCTATCATGAGGTTATGGACAGCACCGATGGTTTAGCATGCGGAGCAGCTCATTCATGGTGCAGATGTATGTGAAAGGGTGCAGTCTGGTTGTCTTGTCACAACATTTGGTTTGAGCCCCGAAGACAGAGACAGCGTTATCCTCTTATTGTCATGGAGAGTGGTGCCTTGGAGACTTGAGGCACAAAGGCTGAGGAAAAGTTAGCCTTAAATCTTCTTTGGGGATAGAAATAGACATTTGCATGATGGAAGAACATCCTCAGAGGAAGGCTTCATCTTCAGTCAGTTGGGTTAGGACGGAAAATCAACTTTATGTCGGGTGGATATTAATAACTTCACTGGTACATATTTTTGGGCTTTTTTGTTTCATATGGAAGGTTTCTAATGATACTATGCCTACTAGTAGTACGACTACAAAGAAAAACTGGAAAGAACAGGGGAAGGGAAAAGGGGTTATTAGTCAAAACAATGTGATGCAGATCAGTCTATACAAGGGATTGCACAATAAAACTCTGCACAGAATAGGCATGTTTGTGCTAGAAAACAAAACCATGAGTGTGGGTGAGCTAGGCCTATGTAAACTTTGATGGCGAAATTTATGGAGGTGTGCGTATCTGTGGTTAAGCATAGTTCTGTATCTCAGATTTGCTAACACTTGTGCATGTGCACACGTGTGTAGCCACACACCTTCCAAGCTCATTATACCCCTGTAACTCAGCTCAAGTGGAAAAACACCCCCATCACTTTCCCCAAAGCATCCTTGCTCTCTTGATAGCTTCCCAGTCAACATCCACCCTTGTCAGCCTTCCTCAAAAAAAATCCTTGAGGAGGTTAACTGAGAGATTAAGACCCTTCAAAAGGGGTCATGGAGATCAATGATCAAACAGAGAGCCAAGCGCAGCCCCCTCAAACCCCCCACTCCACCTACTTTATTTCAGAAAGCCTGATAATAGAGACAAAAAGGGTGGCAAACTACTTCCCAACACCATGACCCAACCTCTTAATCTCCGGCGGTGGCCTCACCTTTGGCTGTCACTGACGGTTCCACAAATTACTGATTAGAACATCTCCATTAATTGGGAGTGAAGTCAGAAATGTGAGGGACACATACAAATTTACTCTGGTTAGCCAGTGTTCACTAAATCACAGTGACACTGGTGAAACAGAAGGGTCCAACAACATTTTAAAATACTCTCTGCAGTTGTGCAACTGTGCAATTATAAGACTTGGCAAAAACATGCAATCACACCTGTCATACAGTGATCTATTTCACCCCCCTGCTGTCCAAGTGCTCTCTGATTTTTATTGTGTGTCTCCCAAAGGAGAACGCAGGCATTGGTCAAATAACATGGGAAAAACTATTTGTTGGTTGTGGGTTTTCCATCATTGTGTGAGCCGCATTCCTGTCGTCCACAGGAGAACAGAACAGGCTGCGGAGAAACCCACTCAGCTGAGGGGCTGGCGCGGCTGTTCCCTGCTGAAAACACGCCTTCGAATGAGTTATAGGTTTTCACATGCTGGAGATGGTTCAACATTTTTAGAGGTAAAAGCTAACAGCTCTGCAGCTATGTGCACTCTATGGGGAAAAGGTACAGAGTTATACCATTTGTTACTTGTGCTATGCATTTGTGACAGAAAGTTCTCACAGTCAAGCAATTGGAACAGTTTAGAGCCAGTAATTCACCACAATGTTGTGAATGGAGCGGCGTGTCTGTCAGTCTGGGGTAAGCATGACTGGGCGGATGAATGAATGCTAAAAAAGAGCAAGACAAAAGGAGCGGGCATAACGAGAGAGAGGCCAGGGATTTGAAACTTCTCGTCTCCAGTATTTCATCAATGAGTCTAATAGTATTCTAGCTCCTTAGCTGTGGGGGGAAAATGGAGAAAAAGGGGAAAAACACTATTCATCAATGAAGTGGCGTGCCCTGTTTTCTACAGCTGCAATATAAAGAAGCTAAAAAAGCAATAGTCACAGCTCAACTATTCTTACACTTAAAAAATATAAGATGCTACAGGTCCACATATAAACACATTTTTTACTTTAAAAGCTGGAGTGGCTCTATAAGTCTCGATTTTAATAAATAGAAAAATGACAAATCATGTTACCTACTTAATTACCCTACCGATCAATAATCTATCGATCTATTAAGAAGAATCATGAGCAGACTGAAAAAACAAAGAGGGAAATAAAGGATGTGCACCACAATGCAGTCCGAGTATAGTATAAATGTGACAACCCCATCCAATGAATTAAAAATAATGTGAACATGTAAATGAAGGGTTAAACCCAAGGCGACAGGCCAACAGTGACTTCATCTATGCAGTGCAGATGCAGATGAGAAGTCTCACTTCACCACTCATCAGATGGCATTTCAGGATGTGTAATGCTTTCTTTCACTGTCTATCACCCCCCTCTCAGTGTGTGTGTGTGAGTGTGTGTGTAAGTGTGCCTCCCTGACAGTTTCATACATACACAGTAGGTAAGTGTTACAACATGGAACATAAATGCAGACGTGTTTAACTGAATGTAAGGCCACAACCCCTGGTGACAGCAGAGTGAAATTTCCTATACTGACATTCACCAACTTTATTTACACTTACATCCAGTTATAACTGAGATAAAGTAATCCAGGCACCAAGCTGGGGTGCTTTTATAGTAAATAAATGAAAAATTATAATTTCTTATGTAGTTGAACCTTTAATGGGTTTTCTCTTGGCCTGCTGTAAAAAAGCAAGTTTGTTTAAGCAGGTCTTGACAACAAATGAGGAGATATCCTCAGCTTGTGACAGCTGACAGCAGCCAAGAGAAAATGTGCTTTTGAGGGAAGATGCTTCTTTCTAGGATCAGCTGAAGGCAGAAACCATCACATACGAAACAAACAAAGTCTGCGTCAATGTGCTGTGTGTGTCTGAGTGTAAGTGTGTGTGTCTGCCTGTCTGTCTCTGTCAAAACATGGCAAATTGATGATTAATGATTGTTTGCATGCTGGTTGGCGAGAAGGTGAAAATCAGTCACCGTCTCATTCTGTCTCGATTTTCCGGAAATTGAGGCGACAAGAGCTGGAACAATCTTTAAAAAACAACCGACCAATTAACACCAAGCTTCTATAATCTATGTTACTATTTTCATTGGTGTGGCACGCAAAATTTCCTGTAACTATGTGACGCATTTGAGCGGCTGCGCGTCTGTGCGGTGTAACTTTGTCACAATGCATAAGCAACATCAGACTTAGCTTTGGTACACTGAAAACAGATGTTCTCCAATTCATACCAGGCACTGTTTTCCCCACAATGGACTAAAGCATAAAGGGACTGTTCAGGACTGGATTTACTTGAGTTTGAGTGTGTGTGTGTGAGAATGAGAGAGAGAGTGTGAAAGAGAGGGAGAAGAGAAGGAGAGAGTACGAGGGGGTGCTTTTCCCGTTCACTCATTTGGAGACTTTGAACACAATGTTTCAATGCTTCTGTCTTCAATTTTAGAGGGGATCCGTCGTCATGCTTCTCGGGGTTAGATATTGCAGCCTTTCCCTTTTCTTGTTTCCATTATTTTTCTTTATCTTTGTCTTTTCTTTATTCTCTCTTGTTTTCACATAAGACAGTTTCTCACAACGTCCTCCCTTTTCTTTCTTCCCCCTCTCTGTGAATCACTCCGGTGCTTCATTGTTTTTTGCACTCTTCATGCGGTGTATCATTGGGTTCATTCTGTCTTTTATCTATTCTTCAGATAACACAAGCAACAATAAAACTAAAAAGACCTCTACGTCTGTCCAATAACACTGACGGCATTTTCTAAAACAAGAGCCCCTCGTGGACGCAGTCCATTAGGCCCATCCATCCAAACAGACCTGCTTTGTTAAGGTGTTATATCAACAGGGTGACCTCCCCTCCACTCCTCCCCAGCTTCCTTGGGCCCCCCAACGGCAGGAGATTGATGTCAACAAGGAATTCTGTCCCACATTTCCTTCAACCTCCTCCAGACCCACCCTGCTCCTGAAAAACACTTGCACCAGCACAGAGGGCCCCAGTGAGGCCTTAACAGGCCCACTGAGCTGTATTACCCCACCGCCACCTTCTCTCACCCCTCGCTCTAGCAGTGCCAGAAACACCCTAAGTCACTAACCTGACACCGTAAACAAGGAGTGCCCCAGAAAACAGCACTAGCAAAGGCAAGTATGTGTGTGTGTTAAGGAAATGAACCACCTTTTTCTGTCAACAGAGTGGTTTCTGTGAGAAGAAGGCCAACACGGAAACGTCATTTGTGTATAGTGTCATCGCCAGAGGAGCTGCCAATAGAATTCAGACCAACTAGATTTGGGTTTGTTTCATGGGTGGTGCTTGTCAAGCACAAAAAGCAGGAACCTGCATAGCAGCTGCTGTCTTTGGAGGTTTCCGGAGTTCAGACGGAAACACATTGCTGGAGTCAGGGGTCTGCAGTGGGACGTTTGCAAAATCCAATACATGTTGCAATAAAACTCCTCAGCAATAGATAATTTAGTTCATCTGTTTGCCTAATCTAATTTTGCAATCTAGATCACATACAGACCTTCGATGACAGACACACTACATGGCTTTCAACCATGGTTGTAACATTATACACCGTATAATGATTGTCCAAGGCAAAGTGCGCTTTCATATTTCCATACAGCCTCTTTTTTGATTCCATATGGAGTGTTTAACATCATTTGCAGAGGAAAGCTTCAAAGCATGTCATTTGCGACTGAAAGTTGAGGTTTCTGAGAGGACATAAAAATCAAAACAAATGATAAAACAAAGAGTTAATTTTAATATAACATGCTTTAGAATATTCCTGTTTTAAGTCCAAGCGCCTCTTTGTTGAGTGGACTGAGCCTTAAACAATAAAGCTTTGATTTTCATTTTTAAGCATGTGTATATTAATTTCTGGTGATTTTCTAGTACAATTTTGACTGATTTATGATTTCACATAAACTTTTAATAGGTTATTATCCTGGATTATGTCAAATGTTGATAAATCCCCCCAAATACAAACTTTCTTATAAGTTTGCATGTAAAATGGTGGGGTGCCATTTCATTTTTGGTTTAAGCAATTCAATCTTAGGGATTCTTCATGAGTTGCTATTAAATTACTTCAAAATCAAAGCCCCTAAATCTATATAACATGTGGTCACTTGAAGTGGAGGTTTAATCTTAGGACACCTGAATAAACCCAATTTGGCCCACATACGCCTCTGAAAACAAGGATGGTGAAGCCAGTTCCAAATATCATATGGTCCCCATGAAACTGTAGTCCCATGTGAAAAGTACTTGAGTTGAAGGGGATTGAAGGGGAAAACTACGGTAAGACCTGCAGTATAATATCCATGCATCACATAAGGTATATACAAAACCTTACACATGACTTCTTGTTTTAATTTAGAGTGACCTGTCTAATAAACATTTAGACATGCTTAAATCGTTTAAACATTTCAAAGGGATTACTTAGGATGTAACCAGACTGTTTTCCGGAGCAAATTGTCAAGGTGGATCGAAGGTTATGACTCTTGTTGAAAAGATTATTTTCAAAGTGTTACGAATTACAGTAATCCTAAACATTATCATGGTCTATACTCAGGAAGAAAAAGTTCAATTGCAATTCTGGTGTAGTTAGTTATTTAAACATCTTACTTTCAAATGACATACACAGACCTATCGACAGAAGATGAACAAGGCTTTCAACCACACATTGTAATATTGCTCAAATTATAATTCACCACACCAATTTAACATTTACGCTTTAAACCTATAGTTTAAAAAGAAATCCTTGAGCGTCCCTAAAATGTACAGTATGTGTGCACCGTTACCCTCCTAACCTGGTGATGACCTAATGAACAGCGTGAAGCTTCTGTGAAGTAAATGGATGAATAGTAAAAGTGAAGTAGCTCCAATGGCCCAAAACATCTCAAAGCAAAGTGCACTGACCCCAAGAAGAACTTGTTTACTTAGGAAGAAAGCTACTGAAAATCTTAATAAATAATGAAAAACATGCATAACATACTATGTGTATATGGTGCTTCATATGAGATTCAAAGCATGTATGCGCATGTGAGATTGTTTGAAGGTTGAAACAGACCGGCTTATTCAGCCACTTTTTTGTCACTATAGCAACCTATATATTGGAGCTTTATACTTTTTGGAAACGTTTTGAGACATAACTTGTATTTTGGTGATGTTTTAAACTTTTTAAATGTAGTAACGGTGTTGTACTGTATATATGTCAACACTGGGAACACAACAACATTAAATATTTCATATGTACCTCATATAATACACCTCAACTCTTCAAGAAAATCAACTAAAGCTGCGACAAATTCAATCAGAGAGGTAATTCACAAGCGCACATGCTCTAGATAACCTAAATAAACACGTTACCGTATGTGATAAGTGTTTTCAGAAGTGCAGTTGGACACACTGTATATAACCTGACACTTTCTAGGGTTCACTCCGAGGCCTTGCTGCGATGCTGAGAACGATAAAATACTGGAAATAGGACGTGGCATATCTTTAATTGTGCTTTTATCTTCAGCAAAGGAGACACAGTGCACTTACACTGGATTAGCAAGACCAGTACTAAAAGTGGTTTGCCACCTGTTTCTGACATGTACCTTGGTACTTTTAGTGTAACTTTCATTTAATATTAAGCAACTCAGCTCTACAGTGGAGCATTCTGACAACCTTTATTAATAAGTAATGTCAACATATAAATATTCCCAAACTTCCTGAAGACAAACCATACTCAAGTTAGGGGCTAAAGGAACTGTACTTTACCAGTTGGCACAACTTAGTAAGGCCTCGTTTTTTTAGTAACTGCAATCTTGTAATTTACAGTTTGGAGGCAAATATTGTTCTGGTAAAGAAGGATGTGGTAGTACATGGTGACTGCTAACACATAGATAGAGGTTGTTACTGCTGCAAAGGAGTCACATGCTTAGAAAACATATTCTAAAATGAATTCATGCAATAAATGGTATTTCCATTTAGGAGATTCAGTATGAGAGTAATGTGTAGTCTAGTAACAAAAACGCTTAGAAATGTTCATTTTCTCTCAGGTTTGGAAAATACTGTAACTCTGAAATATCCACAGCGACCAGTGGTACAGAAATGAAAATTTTCGATCACCACAAATATTCTGTGGAAACACAAAAAGTCACTTTTGGGTAAACAGAACCATCATGTGTGCCTTCAAGCACCACTTTGCATGGACAAGTATCTATTGATAAATTTGTTATCTGAGGGTCTATACCTGTTTTTCATTTGCAAGTGTTGTTTTATCGTAGGTCATGCGTTTATTTCATTCCTAATATGTCTCTAAGCTGTAGAGTTGACTAGAGTTTAAAGCTCCTCCATACTCAACTAAAAGTGATAGCATGGGAACCTGGGGAGAACTGAAAATAAACTCCAGGAAGAGACCCCTGCGGATGTTGAGCAAATGTTTGGTTAACATATAGAGGGTTTGCCCTCTTGCACTCTCCAGTGGTTGAGTGGGCTTACCATTTCCACCCTGTTTTTCTGTTGTATTTTTGACAGTGTGACACACGATATTAGTTGAAGCCAGACAGCCATTAATGAGAACTACTTTGTTCATGAGTTTGACATACAATATAAAGGCAAAGAAACGACACATAAGAGAAGAGGTGGAGTCAATTATTTCTTTTATAGTTAGTCTAAAATTTTGTTTCATCTTACCAAAGATTGCTTGTGAGTCACTGAACACTAAGCTCCGTCAGTGACACAGCCATGAGTCAGACGATACACTCATAATGATGATTAATTTCAAACACACAAAAGAAGATGCAGACACTTTGCCAAATAAGAGTATCCCTTTTGTACCCACAACTGAGTTCAGTGCTGTGGGTGCAGCACTCTAGAGACCCTGTAAAATGCACCATTGTCCATCAGTGGAACTAAATTTAAAGATGTCTGTCACCTCTGTCAAAAAATTTAAAAGCCTCCTGCCAAGACTTGAGTTATGACCAGCTTGTCATAAATAAACTCAACAAGCATAATATGGAAAGTTAAATAAATTGAAAAATAATTGAAGATTAAAAATAAAATAAAAAAATATATTTTTGGATTTATTTAAGTGCATACATGACAGACAGTTTAATGATGCAGAAAAGATCCAGAAAATATACAAAATAGTAACATAGATTATGCATAAATGTCCACATCCCCGATTAGGTCAAGTTGATAGAAGTAAACACAGTATGAATAAAACATCTGCATCAGTAATTACATCAGCTTCGTCAGTCACCCTGATCAGATCACTTTATGTATGTCATTCACCATGAACTGAAATGGCCCTTCCAACACGCTGCAAATAAGGCCTTTAGGCAAAATTCATTTCATCCCTCCATCCCCAAAAGCCAGTCTCACGTGTCATCAGTGTTTGCAAACAGTTCAGAAAAGTCAATACTTCCAGAGACTGGTGCCATGATGGGTCAAATGTGGCTGGACACATCACGCTAAGACCAGTAGGCAAGTGTGGGCAACTCACAGACCGGATTAATTGGATATGTTATGAGGGCCAACAAAGAGACCAGTTGGGCTTAATGGAAGCTGTTGCCATTTAAAATATCAATAAGATTAGTGGGTTTCCGTGACTATGGTGGCTTGTGCTCAAGTGTAAACAATCCATAATAATTAGTTTAACTGCTTCAGGTAGAGTCATAGGTCGTCCTCAAATACAAATTAAGTGTGGGTCAGAGCAGAATCTGATGTAAAACTTTAGTTTGAGTGATATGAGAGAGAGGTGGGACCCATAGCTGTGCTGTATTTTATCCTTTCCTTCATAGGCAGTGATTAATTCAGTCCTTAGGGGAGGTGGTGACATGGCCTTCTACTCCATGACATGTTACATGACATTTATACTGTCTTTACACAGCTTGTCTGTGGAGTGTCAAGCACCATAGGATGCTCTACTAAGGCGACATACTCATAGGTTTAGAAGAGTAAAACCTTCCCAAGCATATGGAGCCTGAAACCCTGAAGACAACTCAGTCACAAAATATGGATGAGACTGGATTGAGTCTTCTGTCATCATCTGAACTCACGAGTGATATGATGTGTTTTTGAGAATAATCTAGAGTCACAAAGGCAGTTAGTCAAATAGATTAACTGATTTACTATATATTCAGTTTTGAAGATTAAATACCAAACACTTAAGGGCAAATAACAACAGAGCCCCCTTCACTAAGGGGGAAAAACACACAGGCTAAAAAAATTGGGGGATTCTGTGTTCCAGAGACTAAGAGCTGTTTCATGGGCCATTTACCGGCAAGGATAAAAAAGCAAGCATCTTGGAAGCACATGCCCTGTGTATTCTCCAACCCTGTGAAACAGATGAATGCATTACAAAAAGGGAGCAGAGACTAGAAAAATATGATTGTAGAGTATTCAGATTAAATAGATTAAAAGTGACAAATTAATACTTTTTAGAAGCAGATCACTATCCAGATCCAGACGTGGTCTCAGGCTAGGTGGAATCTGAAATCTGCCCTACTAGGAGTGGTTCTATGATGCATTGTAAAGCTTTTTGAATGGATTTGCATCAGTGCAGTAAAGTCTATAATGCCTTATCAGCACAATTTTCAATAGACTGACATTCCAAGAGTTTGGTGCTATGACCAAGTAAATGTGTATCTACATTCTAGACCACACAAAAATGGCTAAGCAGTGTCCCAATTTACAAAAGTCGGCAGTAATGCACCAAGCCAACCGCAAATAAACATCAAAGAAGAAGAAGAAGATGGCAAACGACAAAAGAAAGAAAGAACACTGCCGGCGTATTTAAGCAGATGTTTGGGCATACTCATTTATACTGATCAGTAAAAATAAACCATGTATAGCCAGAAATTGAGATGCATCGTGATTTGGATGCTTCAAGAATAGTTAAATAACTGAATCATGAGCCTTTCAATCGTAATCAAATTTAATTGTGAGGTGACTTGCAATTCCATCCCCTACACCCTAGCATGAGTTTACTGTGTGGTCTCAACAGATTGCTTCCACAAGGAGGTGTTCAAGGATCCTATAAAGATCCAAACCAGCTTAACTGGCTACTTTCAATTCAAAGGAGCAGTGGTTCATCAAAGCTCCTTCTGGATACTCAAGCTCCTTATCTTGTCCCTGAAGGTGAGCTAAGACATCCTGCAAGAGGAATACATTTGTATCTCTTGTATCCATCATTGCATTATTTTAGTCACTACTACAAGTGCTAGTAGTAGCAAGTAAAAGCTGATTTAGGATGACAATTGCATTAATCTGATTCCAGCATCTTTGCAAAAGTTTTTCCCCAGGAGGATGAGCAGTTCACACTCCAATAACTAAAGTACATCCATGTCGCAACACTGAAAGATGCAGCCAAAAATACTTTAAGAACTGTTTGAATCTCAGAGTGATTTTTTTCTATCTCCAGAACCATTATCTGCATATCATCCCAAAAAGATACGCAAAGCCTTACAAGTTCAGGTCTGTCAAGTTCAGAGGTTTCTCGAACTATTCCTCCCACACCACCCGATAGCATAGCCATAGTCCAGGTCAGTCCTCCTCCTATGCTGAAAAGCCTCAGTGACCTGGGACGGTTTGGCAGAACCTGTTGAGGCCAACTAAAAGTCTATCTTCATTAACTCTCCAAAGTCCTTCCACACTTCTGTTGCAGAAGTTATTGCCTCTGCAACAGAAGGTGCAGTCCTTTTAAACTCCACATTCCTGTGTGCTTACTCATTATTCATTCAGGCAAATCAAGCCTGAAATGATTCCTTCTTCAGCTTGACAACTTTTCTCAATGGTAGTGTCCACCAGCTGGTAATAAGTCTAGGGCAGTAATCAAGACCTTCTGGCCACAACTCCTGGACAACACATCAGCAATTTAGGATTTTACTTAAGGACTGCGTGCAAAGTGGTTTTGGTTAGACATACACAGTTCCCAGTTCACTCAGTGTAAATTTGGAATAAGCTTTAGAAAAAGTGATGTTTTTTTAGTCATAGCATCATTATAGGCAGCCATACGACCTCTCTGTTACCCACGTGTTGAAATCTCTAGTTGGTACTGCTTCATATCGCACCTTCTGGCTCACAATGGAAAGATGATATTTCATATTCAATAGATCTAGCTCAGGAAAAGGCAAAAAAAGCCCCTATAACACAGTTTTTGATGGGGTTGGCCCACATGGCATTGGTCCTATGTTATTTGTTGAGACTGAGCCTTACCAGGCCCATTTGATACAAGCAAGCCATAAGGTACTTGCTGCAAGCTCCTGTTCAAAGTCTGGATGCAGGAGGAGGCCTTGGTTTCCCTTTTCTGGGTGAAATTTCTTTTTTCCCAAAACACCAATTTTTCAACAATTCTTTTGATCGCTGTCACTTTGGCACCTCATTGATTGGAACTGAATTGGGAGACTCAACCTAGGAGGCTGCTTGCAACAACACTGCCAAATTTACAGGGGCAAGCATTGACCTCACACACCACCACCTGTAGAATGTAGTCAATTTATAAAAATGAAAGAAGTCATTCAGATAAATGCTTAATAGTTAAAGCTCAGTTCTGAAACAACTTGAACCAAAACACTCAAATTAGGCTCACTGTGCAAAACTTCGTAACATGCAACTGAAAAGGTTATTCTGGGTGTGTGAATATTTATAATAAGTGAATGTGACCGATTAATAAAGGCATTATTGATTTTTGAGTGAGTTTTTTTTATTAGTGAGACAGACACTGTTTTATCAAACAGAATAATTTCAAGTGCTTTTTTATAAATAGGCTACATACCTGGTTTGGCGTCCTTGCAGCAGGCTTGTCCTGGTGGTTGGCAAGAATGAGGAAAGGCAGTGTGCAGAGCTGTGGGTGCTGCAGGGCCGAGTGGAGCTCATTACGTGCCGCCTCAAGATCCTCATCTGATGAAGCGCTGTCCAATACGAAAACTACACCCTGTGACCCCTGGTAGTAACGACTCCAATATTTCTTGATGTTGTCGGCTCCTGTAGACAAATGTGGTGTTATTAAATGTGTCACCTTCTGGAGTGGTCATTGTCGTCATCAATGTTACCATTATCAGGTAAAAACCTCCTAATCTCAGTTTTTAACTTGTTCCAGTACAAAAACATTTTTCCTTTTTTAAATAAATAATTAATATTATTTGCAATCGATCAGAGCTCAGAATAAAATTATCATACAGTAAGAACAGTGAGAAATCCACAGAGGAACATTATAAGACAATACAATATAATACAAATTGCATCAAGACACTGCATAAATTATTTTGCAATGGCAAAGGCATTGTCTTTGCTTATTTTGCACCCTAGTGAAATTTAAGTGTACATTTTGAATTGGAGCTTTTGACCACCAAGATAATTTAAGGGTAAAAAAAAAATTCAAAGCAATTACTGCAGTACAGTTTGGAAGGGTATTTACTCATTTGAAGAAAATGAATCATGACACAAAAGTGATCTCTTAAGTCCTTAAAATAAATAAAACACATATTTATTTGGATTGTTCAAATAGACTCTGAGCTTATTTTCAGACCCATACTGACGTTGCGAAAACAACATATGGTTCCTTTTTTGCGTGGTAATTTGGAGCAAGAATGTCCGCTCTCAATGATTTAGTTCACAGCAACTTTATTTGTTAGCGTAAGTAATTTGAGGAAGAGACCTACATGCTCACAAAATGAGTCAGTCTTGTCCCTTTTGCCCCCACCTCCCTCTGCTTCCGCTACCAGCCGTCCTTTCGCTTACTGTGTAGGCAAAACTTTTACAAACATTTTTACAAACATCCTTTTCTGTTATTCTCATGACAAACTCTTGTGCATTGTCTCCATTGCAAGTGAACTTACTGAGGGTTGGTCCAAATCCCATCTGCTTTGTGGGATTTGGTAAATGCTAATCCTTACCAACCATAACCATAACTGTATCCCCTTCGCACCTGAAGCAAAACATTGTCAGGTGATTAAGCTTAGCCATGCCAGTTCAGGTAGCCTCATTTTTGGGAAATATCATCACTTTATACTTTACAAACAAAAAAGAAATGGTCTTACACTTCCTGTGCACTTCAATCTGAAACGTAGAAGTAATAAATCAGTCTATTACGTACTGATACTTTAACTCTGCATAACAACTGCAGCTTATTGTTTGGTCTGAAATTGGACACTTACAGTACTCTGGATCTGGAAATGCTCAGTCTTTTACAAGCACATCTATAGCCTTTGTTCCTATACCTAGAGGTAAAGAGAGAGGCTGTGTCTGCTTAGCATTTATGGCAAATTCTCATCATAATACTATTCAGTCCATAAAAAAAAAGAAGATGACAGCCTGATGACAGCTCCTGCTGTCACCCTCTCTTCATTGATGCTGACAAAGTCACTCAACACCACAAAACATGACATGCTAGTCATATCCTCCATGTTACTCATGCTCCTTTAACATTGGGGCATCTTGTGACCACTAGAATTCGTTGTGACTGACTGAACACAACTTGACTAAAGCTGCAGATCTCCTTTAATGAGGGAA
>JAOXYL010000086.1:16584713-16597736 GCA_028564955.1 Terapon puta | reverse complement strand
GAGTTAATAAACCAAACTTAGAGGCAAATGCCAGTAAAACATAAGCATGCAATTACATAGCAAAAATGAAAAGCAGATCGTCTTCTGCTTTAATTCAGATTCTCTTTCGCTCGTGTTTACTGGCTGGTGTTTCTGAATTCATCCGCAAATTCAAACAGCTTGTGGTGGTCTACTACTTTCAGAAATGAGTCAACACAGTCTACCCTATATTTCCATTTGGTCCAAATTAGGCTACTGTTGAGGCGTTTCTGTTTGTTGTCGGGCATCGACGCAGGTACGGTTTCACAGTCGGCTTGAAGAATACTCTGCCATTCACTCCTGCCTCCCATCGTTCACGCTTTTTTTTGCCGGCTTTTATCTCGAACAAAGCGCAAACATGTTGCTAATCAGGTCTTTTTTCACTCTTGAGAGTTGAAACACTGAGAGCAACCCTCTTTGAAGTCTCCCTAACGAAAAACAGACAGTGTTTTTTTTCCCCCTGAACAAAACAGCTACAATACAGTGATGGGAGGGAGCGCTGGGACGAGTGAGGGAGGCCTCCAGTAATAAAGTTTGCTTACTTCATTGAGGAATGAACTGGGGCTGGAGCTGGAGGGAGGTGGAAAACACTTCAGCTGTTGATACACCCATCAACCTGCAGTCTCAGCAGTGTCTGTTTTTAAGTAAACAGTTCCTGTGTGAGGCCTGGCCCCAAACACACGTCGGTCCCTCTCATATGCAATTGACAAATCTGGTGTCCAGATATGTGGCACCTCTTAATATTTGACCAAAAAAAAAAAAAGGTTTGCAATTTTGGCCGCATGTTCACCCTTTGACAAGTGTGGGCCCCTCCTTTCCACAGGGTGAGGCATTTTCATCGTGTGCCACTGTGACTACCACAGCTGTTTATAGTTAAAGAGAAGTAATGCGTTGGAAGTGTAATGATTAATCACCTCAGTCTTTCTATTTATATCCCCCTTTACCATATCCACATACAGGCTGCTGAGCCTATATAAAAAGATCAAGTGTACATGGATGTCTCAATTGTCACTGTGCTCTGGATGTGGTTCTTTATATTTAGATTGTTGAATATGTTTTATTCACTGGAATTTCAGGAGCTAGGTTGGCTAATTCACTTATTACTAATAATGGTTTGTCGCTTATAGCATCTGTGATGTGTCATTTATCCAGTACCAATAAAGAAAAATAAAAAAAAGCAACATCAAAAGGGGTAATATCCTTGAATGAGGCCTCAGACAGAGATCAGCTACACGTCTGTTGTCAGAACCCCAAAATCGGAACATCTGGGACTGCGAGCATCTGCTTTAAACCCGAATGTCAATTTACAAATTACTTCACTTCTGGTCAGGTCTTTCTCTATGCAAAAGGAAAAGCTTCCCCGCTGGGCAAAGTAACACACTCTGTGGTCCTATTTGATACTAATAAGAACCACATTGGGTCTGCAATGACTATAATGTAGCGGTTTTGTTCTGAGATGTCTTCACATACTTCCCTTGCCTGTTGGTGGTCAAAGACAACTGGTAAATATTCTGTGATGTTCTTGGATCTTACATGTCTGCTCTTATACTGTGCACGTGCACATGATGGGCTAATAATATATAATAAGATGGACTCTACAAATGTACCAAGTTCAAATTTGAACAAAAATCAACATATTTACAAACATCGCTCGCCTTGAATGCATATATTCAAGTAGTACACATATATACACCCTATTTGAAAAAAAAAAAAAAAACTCACATCAAAACTGACAAACTGAAGTGATATAAATTGTAAGCAAATACAAATTTATAGTGTACTGGAATATAAAAATGACAAGAGAACCCTGAGGACTAATACTGTTTAAACAAGGACACTGCATGTGCAAATATCCACTTCAAATGACAAGCCTCAACTGCAACGACTGGTGATTATTAGGAGCACTTCTTTATCAGCTGTCATTGCGTGGCATGAATGCACACTGTGAAATGGCCCGTCTAGACTTGACGTCATGTGACTGTCCAGACATATACGCACACATTCGCACACTCATCCGCACACTTAATAGATTTCTCCCTGTGTCCCCGGAGGTGCCCTTCCCACCTAATCCCCATACCTGGCACCAGCTGGGTCGCAAATAAATGCCTGTCAGACTAAAAGATCCCCAATGCAAAATACTCAATGTCAACCAACTGAAAAGACTTTATTATACTTTATACTTTATTCAATGCTGATGCCCAGTTTTGCTGCCGGTTGTCTAAATAAAAAGCAATCTTAGAAGGAAAATGTCTTGATGCATTTATTAAATTATCTTTACAGATAATTCATATTTAAGTCAATAAAACATCATACAGGTGCTACTGCCTCACTGTGCCAGTCTAATATTTTAGTGCCTATGACAGAGCACAGGATGATTTTACACCTTCCTCAACATTGTATTCATGTTTCTCTACCACACAGTGCATTACTGATATGTGACACTGCTGCTTAGTGAATGTTTTTGTATTTTTTTCTCTGAGCATTTGAACTAACGCCCTGCGGGAGGACGGGCTGTGTGACGAGAGACCACACAGTTTGTCTTTCAGCGTGCACATGTGTCTGATTTTTAAAGATAGTCTGATGTTCAGCTGTGGAGATCGATTTGTTTAGACTTATTTATTTCGGTTTAAGCTTGAGTTGTACTTTGAATTTAATTATTTTGTCCTTTCATCCTGCTCAACTGCTGCCACAGCAAGGTTTTCACTGTTTGAAATCTTTGTCATGCACATCCACACATGTACAAAACAAGTTAGTCATTCGTATACACCGAGATCTGGCTTCTCTAGGAAAAATTTAGTTGTATTAACTGTTCTAAATCCTTCACCAATTAAGGGAACAGGGTTTTTTTGCTTACACTCTATTTAACATCAGGGAAATCCAGAAAGCTGACAATAACTAGGTTATTTACAAGCATGTGAACACACTGAATGACAGGACAGACAAGCCCTGACTGATAATGAAGGAGGAGGTGTGCTTCATCAAGGCCAGACAATGTGTTTAAATCAATATAGCAAGGAGAGTCCGACAGGAGTGTAGACTGAAAGAGAGGCAAGAGGAGAGACAGAGATGGTACAAATGGCAGCACAATCCGGAAGCGATGGTAAACAGGAGAAGGGACGCGGGGCAGAAGGCAGAGGACGAAAACAAAAACAGAAACCAGACAAACAAATGAAAAACAAATGAAAACAACACTGCAGGGACCTCAATGACAAATGCATGAGTGAGGCAAACATATAGCCCGGACAGACTCATTACAGGCACCATATATCAGGGTTGCCTGAACATAAGCTGCTTTGTGCCTCTGGTTTAAAAGGACAGCTTGCGCTTATGACAATCTGCACAGTGCACTCGAGGCGGAGTTAAAAATGCATTACCAGGCCTAGCAACAAAACAAGTTACAGTTGTGAGTCAACTAACACTCGCATGGGTTCATAGCCTGCGATATTTTAATGACAGAGAGGAGACCTGGCTCCCAAGCTAACTCCATGTGCCACGGTAGGGTCACTCTTTTCTTCGCTGTGTGCAAGATTCTTCCGCGTGCCAAAGCTGTTGACCTTAACACTTGCTCGTTTCCCATGCGCCCCTTTCCTGTTCAACTTAAACCACTTTTGTCTCCCAGATGAAATGGGTTGAGCAATAATGAGGCCTACCCTGCCAAGCAAACAGCGAGGATAGAATAACTGCATATAAAAAGCGAGAAGGCTTGCGATTTTATGAGGAAGGATTTCATCTGTTTTAACTGCTCTACATGCTCCACCAAAAGGATCAAATGCTGACAAACTGTTAATGTACCGGTGTTAAATGTTCTTTCCGTCCTCCGGCACTTGAGGTCACCTGCACATGCACTTGCTTTACCATTTCTTACTGTAAAGGGAGAATATTGACATTATAATATTGACATTCAATGGGCTTTCCGGTGGGAGAGGAAGGAAATACATGGGAAGTGCTTCAGTTCTTCGCGCTTTTCAACAAGCGCTTCTGCCCTTGCCTTAGTCAAGGCTGAGTGAAGAGAACAAGCCACAAAGGTATTGTGTAAAACAAGATTTTTTGGGGTCGGGAATACTGAAGTCTGTGCGTCACATCTTGTATAATTTTTCTGCATCATTGATGCAGTGCAAAATAACATAAAACTAAACCAGGCATGTTTGCTTGTTTTAAAGCCACAGGGAAAGGGGAGAAGGAATAGTGACGGAAATGGGAAGTGTTGAGTAAGTTACAAACGGAGCAGAAAGAGGCTGCTTTAATCAGAAATTGATCTGAAAGGCTCCGTACGAAAACTGGACCAGTGGAACATTAAGCAAGAGCTCAAACTCTCTTGACTCCACATTTACGTCATATACGTTTGGAGCTAGAAGAGTACGCCTTCTTTGGGCCAAACAAAAAGGGTTGCATGTCAACATTTCATTGCTCCGGATATAAAAAAAAAAAAAAAAAAAAAACTGTCAGAAAAATAGAAGAGTCAAATAAATAGTCAGTAGAGGTGTCAAAACATCACAAGCTTGTTTTTACCTTCTCCAAACTATCCCTAAAGGATGGTACCATAAATCGCTCAGATTCTTGTGCTCTGTGCATTTACAAGAAAAGGAGCAGGGGTGTAAGGGTCCGCACGGGAGGGGGGGGCAAAGAGAAAAAGAGAACAGATTTCATCATCCTTTGGCTTTGGTGGCAGCCTATACTACATTATCTAAATCAAACGTGTCATCCGTGGGACCAGTGTTTTTCCAACCACAATAATGTCCCACCAGACTGGCTTTGAACCAATCCAGAAAAACCTCTTTTGAAAACCCCCTAATGCGCTCTGTCCAAATTTGGTAGCACCCTCGTTGGTGGTCCCCCGGTGCCTCTTTGTGTGTGTGTGTGTGTGTGTTAGTGTCTGCGTGTCTATGTTTTTCATCTTTTCAGGAGACGAGGTTGGGTGAAACTTCAAAACATGCGCTGCACCTGTCATGTGCCTATACGTTGCACAGACAACAACATAAATTATTTCAACTCTCAACAAAACAATAAATCTTCCTGGGTCACTAAGTTGCTTGTAGGAGACAGGGTAGCACTGATTTATCCCTCTCTCATGGCTCCCTTTAAGGACTGGAAGCCTCCCGTTGCATTTGCTCTGTTTACGTATCTCCACCTCAAGATCCCTCATCTGCAGCTATTAAATGGCTTCCTTGAGTGCTGCAGATTTCCAGGAATAACAGAGCGCAGGTTGTACAGCCACTTCAGGAAAAAAAAAAAAAAACACTAAGAGGTCTGACGTCTGTTCACCAATGTTAGTATGTGGCTGAAAGGTGCGATGCTACAGGAGGTAAAAAACAAACACACTTTTGCATCCTTGGCGCACACAGTTTAAACAGCTAATGTTGGGAGATGAGATGATAACAGGACAAGGTTTATCATGTAAAAGAAAAAAAAACACTTGCAGATGTTTTACCAGGAAAAATATGCATTTGTGTAATAAGGTAAATAACTAAACTAACGCGGATTCGTTTCATGATGTAAAATTAAATAAACCACTAAAACTTCTTTGTCTCCTAATATCTTAAGCTGCAAACGAACAACATACATCAAATAAGGATTTCATTTATAAAAAGGTCTTTTTTTTTTTCTGTTGTTTTCCAATCCAAAACTACACTCATGTAAGTTATTCAAGACTGCAGCCAATGATCATGCTAACTTCAGGGTTGACCCACAAGAAAAATCGGTGCTTGTTTCACCGCGCGCAGATTCACGCTGCAGTTTTCAATTGACAAAAGAGAAAGATTGGACGTGCGTCGCTTACCTCCGAGTTCTTTTACATTCAAGATGGCATTGGGAAATGGCACTGCTTTGATGCTGAAACCTGAGAGGAGAGAAATGAAAGTACATTATTTCAATGACCTAAAGAAATTGTGCGCGTATGTGTGGACGGCACATGTTAGGAGCGATGAGAGTCAACTTTTAGGAATGTTGGCTGGATTGCCTCGCAGTAATGAAATGGAGAAAATGGATAAAACAAATCTGCCTTTAAAAAAACAAAACAAAACACACACACACACACACAAAAAAACACTTTATCATTTAGTTTCCCCAGGATATTTGGTGTACCTTTTTCCAAACCACCAGCTGGTGAATACAAAGAGGACTGACAGCATATTTGTGTTTTAAATACGAAAGAAAATAACACTTTGTGTGGTCCGGGTTAGCAAAACAGAAAAACAAGAAAAGCTAAACAGAAAAGTGTTTTGTTCTATGCTGGAGTTATTGGAGGATAGAGCTCATGTCTGAAGTGCCACCATGTATTATGAGGTTTGTGTCTGTGGTTGCATACGGTGGGAAATAGTAAAGAAACCCACTGAAGGAAGAGATTTAATGTTGCTCAAATTATGCTAAATTGTCTTGGTGGGAATTCCTTTCCTGGAAACGTTCACAAACAGGAGGAGAAAGGGGATAGAAAACCGATTATGATTTTCTAAACATCTGAATTAACTGCTGAATGTGTTTTTTAAGCACATTACAACAGTGCAAAATCATGAAGGAAGAAGGGGGGTGGGGGTGCACAAGAGACTTCCCCCCCTCATTGTTCTTCATGATCTTCCCTCTGTAGCTGTTGGCAGATACATACAGTGCTGACAGCTAAATCTCATTTCAGATGAGCACACTAAAATAATTTTCTGCTAAGGTAAGTAAACGATATATCTTATCTATCAAGGTCTGCTCTGAGGCCGACGCAGACAGGTGTTCGCTCCCTCGAACCAAACCCTGCGACGGACACGTACAAATGGTTATAGGCAGCACATTCGGGAATTACTTTATATTTAGCTTTCGACTGGTGAAAGTGCACAATGACTAAATCTAAAACGGCACTTCTGTAACATCTCAAAGCTGACTGCTGACAAAGCCAGGGGAGGAGAGAGGAATGTCAGCATCCTTGAGGGATTGCATTGCGTATATGGAAAGCAGAGCATTGACTACCAAGAGAATGATGTACTGACCCTAAAGCCTCCTCTTCTGGACATACTTAACACCAGCCTCCCACCTGACTACAGGAAAGAAGCTGAGTCTTGGCTGGTGAGATATAGCAGAGGGGTCCTGGAGGGAGTGCTGGGGCTTTGGAAGACATACTGAAGACATGCACCCCCCTGTTGGAGAGCTATAATACCTGGATATTATTATCTATCTGTCTATCTATCTGATTCTAATCCAGGGGACAACATGTTCTTGAAACATGAAAGCATTTCAGAAGCTTGGAAGGCGAGCAAGACCACATGTGAGATGGGTGTATCTGTTGAAGGTGCGGGAATATTATTTAACTTTCTCCGAGATGTCTACATTTTTAAAAAAGCTCTTTCTTTCGGATCCATATGTTAGGTGCACATACCTGTGGTAGGCACGATGCCGTCGCTGCCCTCACTACACAGGCGTGAGAGCAGGCTGGTCTTTCCAGCACCTGTCAGGCCGATGCACACCACGTCATACTCTGGTCTTGGCGGCGGCGGTCCTTTACAGCACAGTGCCCGGAAACACTAAAAACAAAAACAAAACAAATGAATGCGTTGGAGGACAGACCAAATGCTCCCAGGACTGACGGCGTAGTGATGAAAATTCTGCATTTGGAATCACAACAAGTCCTGCCCTTAAAGTGCATATTCTTGGAATAAACTCTTGTGTCTCTCCAACTCTGCGAGAAAATCTCCCGTGGGTTTTACAGCTGTCTTCATGTGATGAAGCAGAAAAGTCTACTGCATGTCAAAAGCTGGGTCTGGTCTATGAAACACTTCCAGATTGTCAGTTGATGTAAGAGGAGCAAAATGTTTAACCATGTTCCACCAGAGAGTATTGGGGTGGGTGGGGGGGGGTGAGCAATGACAAACAATAAAACCACAAGATGTTTTACTTTTATGATTTAATGTAATCATGTCATACAGAGTAAAAGTCGACATGAAAAATGACGAGAAAAGGAACAGAAGCGTTGGATGCATGCATCTAAGCATGGGCACAACATGTTTTTGTCTGAGCGTCTGTGTGCGCGGACCCTGTCTGACTGGGCCCTTATGGCGGCCAGAGGCAGACCTGTCACTCCATGAATCACGGCCTGGGACCGAGGGCCTGCTGTGAGACATTAAGGGGCAAATGCAGTGTGAACCGTGAATGAGATCTTTAAACTTGTGTGGAGAGATCAGTATCCAAAACTAAAAAGAGATCTCTTTTATTAGCAAGACAGGAACCAGTCTGGACAAGGCAGGGCACACACACACACGCAAACGCACAGACACACACACTCACATCTACTATATCACATTTCAGGTGGAAGAACATCAACACAAGATTGCTTACTGCTCTTGTCAGGGGACGACCCTGTTCAACACACTGCTACTCTGTTCAATCAAAGACTGACAGGAAGGAAAACACACGCACAAGTGTACACGAACTGCTGCACATCTGTGCGCACATTCTCCAGGTGTGCTTGGGCATGCCATTAAAAACTGTGGGGAGAGGCAGATACAAACAAATGAGAGGATAAACAAATACTCCATGATGTTTAAGTATCTTTGGCAACTGTTGAAGATTTAGGTTTGGTGCAAGGGATACTTTTGAAAACTGAAGAGCTGAGGCACAGCTCACTTCTTCTCCTGTTATCAATGAGGCACACTGAACAAGATTTTCCTTCAGACTAGCAGCAAACTTCAAACTTTTTTGGGGGGGGCAGGGGATAAGAGGGCAGCAGCAAAGTGTGTGCTGCAGCCTCGATTCTCCTGCATACCCCCGGACATCAGTGACCACCAGGGTCAGTTTTCAGAGCCGTGCCAAAACAGAGCTGCCGTTTGATGGAGATGTGGGGAATCTGCTTCAACAGAACCAGACGTCGGCGTAGCAACCCGACCCCCCCGACTCCTCGGTGAACCCGCCAGTCTGCTCAAACAGGAAACATTCTCCTCTTCCAGAAAAACGGTAAGATCAGAAACACACGCGCGTCAGATGGAGGAACACATGTAAAAACTTGGCTTGATGAGGTCATTCTATTCTCTCTCTTGCCCTCTCTTCTAACTCCCCCCCACCTCCGCCCCACCTTCCTTCCCCTGAAGCTGCGTGTAAATGTTTCTGTGGGAGGTGAAATCTGCCCTTCAGCTGTCAATCCCCCGAACTGAGGGTTTTTCAGCGGAAGCGAGGGCTTGAGGTGGAAAGCGGGATGGAGGACCTGGAGTTGGCTGTGAAGGTGCCACAAGCGAGATGAAGCTAGATGAGTTAGATGTTTAAATTATAACCAGACCAAGTGGACATGGCCGGCTATGTGGGAGTGGACAGACAGGGCAACTCCCACCACCTCTCACTCTGCATACAGTGCGGATTTCACAACAGTCGCCGAGGAAGCATCCAGGGCCTGACCCCGGGGTCCCCTCCGCACACTGTGGCCCCTGTGAGAGAGACGGGAGCTCCCACCTCTGGCCCTCTCTGACAGCGCAAGATTGACGAGGAGAGCTTGCTCGGAAGGCTCACAGGAGAAAAATAAATATGTCCGACAGCCTCTGCTTACCATGACACCCCTCCCCTGTCAGCCGCGCGCTCGATGATCTGAGAGTCAGCGTGCTGTGTCACCGAGACGGAGAGCTCGGACGAGACCGTCCTGTGATGACTACCTCCATAAATCTCAGAGGCATCCAGACGAACAGCTGAGATTAAAACTGGAAATTGAATTCAACATACGCAGTCAACAGTTCCCCAAATGTTGTTTGAGTGATTTACAGTACGCTCACACAAGGTGGAAGAGACTGAGCTATAAAAATATTCTCCTATGTACTGTCACAAAGACAAACATGCGCCTGTGGGGGCTTATCAGCTCGGCTTCCTAGTTTATTAAGGCTACTATTAAACTACCATGAAGCCACCTGTACTTTCAAATGAGGGCGATCTTGAAGAAAAACAAATAAAACCTTGTGACTCCTTGCCAAAAAATCTCTCCATAAAAAAAAAACTCCTGCCATTCCTAGACTTTATTGATTGGCTGCCTCTTATAGGATTGGACATGTTTTAATTGTGCTTCCCTGAAAGACCTGCCGAGACATTACCTCACTGTTGTTGTGAAAGCTGATTAGCTAGGCTTTATGTAAATGAGAAACACTGCTGATTATAAATATCACCGAAGACGTAGCCAGGCTGCGTTTTTTTTCCTGATGAATGCCTTTAAAAGATGTATGACAGAAAAGAAGGGGAAAAACAGCCCCCCCTCCTCCCCACACCCTCCCCTTCCAAGTCCACCACAGCCTCCAATTTGAAAAAGATGTCAAGGCATTTAATGGGTGACATAACTGGGCCTCCTGGCAGTGGACCAGAGCTCAAGCACACAAGAACAGAAGCTAAAGACACTGCTGGTCTACTGGTTGTGTAAAGACAGGTCGAGGCAACTCCATAACTCCGCTGACATGGACCATTTAGTTCCATGTAAATGATGAGTTAAAAAGAACATTAGTGATATTAAAAGGGTAAATGACCGCAGTTCCTTCCTCCCCAGTGTTTTCCTTTGAATTTTGCACAAAGTTATACTGCACGCTATAACATACCGCTTCACCAACGTGACCGAGGAGCCTGCTGACCTCAAGTGACCGTCTGTTGATTTGCATACCGTTAAGGCGTGACACATCCAGGCAGATTTGGGCCTCACATAAACGGAAAAAGATCAAGGCTCATAGTTCAACCACTGCAAACTGACAGGTTCAGTCGCAGTTGAAAAATACGTCACTGGGTCATAATTCATCGTCTTGCACATTAACCTGATGTAGTTGGACGGAACAGGAGCCAGGCTCTTTTTAGAAAACCACTTTGTATTTTTAGAGGTAATAAATGTGGGTTAGAGGGAAGCCGCTGCCACCGCAGCATACTAGTTCGTGTTTCACTCTCGTACTCTCTGGCTACTGTTGGGACACCACAGCACAGGAAAATGGGCAGTAACATGACAGCATGTTCCAAATTGATGCATCCCAACAAGCTTCCAGTTTGTTCACTTCGGTTGCGAAATAACTAAAGAAGGGAACATGCAGCACACGGCCTACTTGTAGGTCCATTCTTATTTTCAGCTTTGGAATGTATATAAATGCTAATTGTGATAAAGCTAGCACTGAGTAAAACATCTAAACAGGTGTACAACATAATCTAATGCTGTTGTTGCTGGAACGCTCAGGACAACCACATAATTAATCCAATGTCTTGCCCAGAAAAGGTTAGCAGTCTTTTGGGACCAGTACATGCAATTTTGTCTATCCAGATGTTTGACTAACATTTTCCAACTGCTCTGGTAGATGCAACAATAACATTTTGCATAAGTACAGAGGAGGCTAACATTTAACTTCAACACCAAAACAGGTGTTTGTTTCCAAAAATACACAATTGTGTTAACAATGGTGAACAAGATGAACAACAAAAACAATATTAAACAGTTTATATGGGAACTGTTTGAACCACATAAGGAATTTTGAAGACCATCTTCATAATATATCCATAAAGACTTTCCCTCAGTGATTATCTCTGACTGACGTCGATCATAAGCATCAACGCTGCCAACGGACAAGGCAAGGCAGGCACAGAGGCACACACATAAATTGAGGTGTTCAGTGGGTGGAAATCACGCACCAGATCAACATCTTGTTGAAAACAATCCACTCTGGGAGTTCACCAAAAATTCCTACAAGCTTACGTAAAAAAAATTTAATTACAGTGCTGTGGTTTATTGGGAGAAAGTGCTTGATGACTGAGTCACCTGAACTGGGCGTACATCTTACATCCCCAAAAAAGAAAAAAGGTGTTAAGTTTTAATATAGAAACTGAAAGAAGTCTGTTGCAAAGATGTAGATGTGCTTGCTACCCACAGTCAGCCTAATTCCTAAGTAAACTTTGTTTAGCATAAGCCTCAGACACACAAACCATGTGCGCTTACAATAAAAACCAACGCAGCGGGTCGTGTCCTTGCTCGAGACGCCTGTGGCATGGCACACTTCCTTTTGAAAGGTAGGTTACACAACAGCTGATATGCTTGAACTGTTTGCACTCGGCCCAGCCATGGTGCTAATGAGTGTAATAATGCCTGTTAAAAACTGCAGTATCACATTTACCTCCAGGCATTTCCAATAGCTAGGCACACACCGGAAAAAAAAAAAAAAAAAGCAAACCATGACTTCCTCCTCGGCTGCCAATTTACACAAGCTGGGTATCTTGATTTCCCAACAGCAGCGGACCCAGCGAAAGAAAGAAGAGAGGAGAAAAGGGAAAGGACATCTGAGACACTTGCCTCTGGGAGTCATAGCCACCGTAGACAGACAGACACAGGACACGGACGGGCAAGCGGGCCGTTTTTATTTTTCCAGACCAAGTGTCGGGACAACACTTGTGTGCAGGGCTCACTCCTGACCTTTGGAAATGACAGTCCTTTATATGGGCGTCCCGACGGAGGAGCGGCGCTAACAGATATGTGTGTAATACACACCAGCCACAGTCATAACACAGGCCTGCAAAACCAGGGGTAACCGGAGGGCGGGAGTGGAGAAGGGCATGCAGGAAGGCAGTCTGTCAGGGATGGAAGGAACGATAGAGGGGAGCAGGGGGGTGGGGTGGGGAGGGGGTGTGGGCAAAGGGGGTGGAGGGGTGTGGAAGGGGCACATTCATTCATCCTCATTCATCTCCCCCCCCTCAGTTGTTGTTGTTATTTGCCGCTTTGAAGCTGGATGGGGGATGCACGGTGGGACACAGTGTGGCTCAGTACAGTGAGGGAAGGGGGTGTGTGGGGCGCGCTGCATGCCATTCTCGTTAAGGGGTGAGAGAGACATGCTAGACACACAAGGCCGCTCACTGGACTCTTCCCATGCTTAGTTGTTACCGCGCCAACCACAGACGGCTTTGGGCCTGGGTCTCAACACCCCCTCTCTTCCCCGCCCGGCCACACCTCAGCAAAACCACCCACCATCTTTTATTTCGCTTCATAACAGAACAAATATTTTGGAGCACGGCGTTCGGTTGCTCAAGCCCTCCTGATGTTTTGATAAC